>OY821517.1:330649143-331126643 GCA_963682025.1 Cordilura impudica
AAAATTACGGCGAAAAAAAAAATAACGTATAAAACTCTAACGATACAACACATGCGAAATGGGCGTAACTCTTTAGTCTAAAATACAACAATATTGTTTCAGAAATGACTTTAATATTATGCAAATAATGCAATGTTGCCAGAAGGAGAAAACATAAAAAATAATATTTAACACTAATTTGCTTAAACAAAGACAAAAAAAAAAAAAACAAGAATGTAAATATCCTTGTTAAAACTCATGGTAGTCAAAAGTAGCTATAAGATAATTTGGTTAATTGTGATACCCTACCGTAATATTAAAGCTTAATCTGGGATTGGTAACACTTTGAATCACCTATTTCTATTTGGAAAATAAATCTTTTGGAATCAAATCGGTTGCTCTTTAAAAATGTCTTCACTTAAAGTTGTTATATGATTCTAAATATTTTTGATTCCAAAAAGTTTTTAAAAATATATAACTGAAAATTATAAGCCCCATCAAAAATGGTCAAATAAAAGAGTCATTAAAGTATGTGAAGAATAGCGTACTTACTTTTTGAAGAAAATTTTACTTTTTAAGAAAATCTATTTTTTTTTATTATTATTATTATTTATTTATTTAATCTTTAAGAATACAACTCTAAAACTAAATTATAATTTAGAGCACTAACTTACAAGTAGCAGATTCCAGCCCTCGAAATTCGAGAGCAAATTAAGGGAAATTTTGTTTTTTCATTTAATAAATTATTGATCCTAAAGGTATGCTCATTTAACAAATTTAATATACACACACCCAAAGCATTGTATAATGTTATGTAAGATAAGATTTTTTTAGAATCCATTCGTGAGAGAATATAGAGTGTCCGAGATGTAACCTTGAAAATATTTTTATTTTTACTTTATCAACATTAGTTGGGTAGATTGGAGGGGTGTTATGTGGGTTCATAGAGGAGTAGTGGTGATGTGTCAATTTACTTAGTTTAAATTAAAGTTTGACGTACTTGGAAATGTGGTGACGTATGTCAATTTTCTCCAGCATACCGTCCATATGCATATTTGGCTGCAATGTCGGACCTTTCGTTGCGAAGGATGTGACTATGAATCCAGTGTATTTTTATTCTGTCTTCGTTACCGATAAGGGCGCCTCTAGTTTTTATACCCTCCACTCCAGTGTGCAGAGGGTATATATAAGTTTGTCATTCCGTTTGTAATAATTAGAAAAAAAATTTTGGACCCCATAAAATATATATATTTGTGATCCTTATAACAACCGGAGTTGATATAGCGGTGTCCGTCTGTCCGTCTGTGGAAATCACGGTGACGGCATCAATCGGGCAGCTAGGGTGCTTTTTGATATAAAAAATGATTTGTTGACATCCTGAAAAGTTTGCTATTTAAAATCGTCCACATCGGTCGATTAGATCCCGAGATTTGAATGAAGAACTAAAAAATGTCTTGAAAAAATATAATTTTCTATGTTGTTCTTGTCACGATCACGCCCTGAATAGTGCAGCTACAGTGATCATTTTTAGTGAGTATGATTCACCAAATTCATGGGAAGATTTCTGTTTCAAAAATCATTAAAATCGATGGAACAGGTCCAGGGAAATCTCTGAAAATAAAAAAAATGAAAAATATGATGTTTCTATATTGTTCTTGTTGTTATTCTAAATGTTGTGTTGTTGTCATAGCTGGACTTGTTGCTTTTGTGGTCGTTGTGGTAATAATATAATTAAAACTAACCCTTTGTACATTTTTTTATTAACTCTGGTAGAAAAATTTAAAAGTTTCCAATGTTTTGGCATCACTCTAAAAATTTGTTAGATCATTTCTGTTATTACCACGAGCCTGCCTGCAAAATTTCAGACCTAATGGCTCACGGGAAATTGGTTAAAATCGATCCAAAATTTTTTCGACAAGCAGACACTACGAGTTAATATAAAGGGAGTAAAAATTCACGAACATCTTAAGCAAATAATGTTAAAATTCCTAGTTGTTAATAAAAAAAAATAATGTAAATATAGCAAAAAAAAAATTTATGTATAAATTTATTTATAAATTAATATAAACATATTAAATAATACAAATAATATACATATATTATATATGTATAACCATAACAAGTGCATGTTAGAAATTAGTCGGTATATTATTTTATTTACATAAAATTCTGCAATATTTTGTTGTGGGGAAAATACATTTCTTTTGCATTAACAGAGTGTCACTTCATTTTGCTCAGCGTGACTATGCCACAGTAGATGGCGCCACAATTTTTGTTTGTTCTAATTAGCTTTGCAATAGTTATTTCTCTTTTAATATGAATGTCAATATTTTCAACTGGATATCATACAGAACAATGTTAAGAATATACACGGGCTGGTCTTTTATTTCATACGTATTTTCATTATTCTTTTACAAATATGAACATAAGTTGGGCATATTAACTTTTAGTTGCCTTTACAAAATAGAGTTACCGAGTTCATCAATGAGTTTTTTTGCCTTCAAAACTATTCTACATAGTTATATAGAATTATTATTCTGCTTTACCTACAAAATATCTGATTGCGATTACATCTAATTTTTAAAAATTGTTTATAATTACTAAAGCATTATTATTCACATAAAAACAAAATTGCACTTTTTAAATTTTCCATTCAAATTTAAGAAAATATCAATTTTAAAAACTGGAATTAAAAATTTCCAATTATAAATTACAATTAATTGAATTTCAGAAAATCATATCAAAACGTCGGAAATTATAATTTTAAATTTAGAAGACATCAATTGCATCTTTAATATATAAATTTTGTTCGTTAAACACAAATTGAAATTCCAAAAAAAAACACCAAATACCTATGTTTACATTCAAAAAATTTTTACATTTAAAAAAAATATTGAAATTCAGGAGAAATTAATAGCTTTTCAGTACCGCGATTCAGTAACTTCTTTTAACGATAGTCGAATCGTTAAAAAAAGAAAATTGCAAAATTATCAGTAAAATTTTTAAACGATATTCGCTATTGTTAAAGTCAGTTGTTGTTATCTAAACGACAACCATTTTTGTGTTGTTTATTCAATCGATAAAAACTTAAATTTTTAGGTTGAAATGTCGTCATACATAAATAAAAATCATAAAATAGTGAAAATATTTTGCTTTAATTAAAAAACTTTTTTATATAAATAAAAAAATTAAATAGCATATTCAATTCATTATTTCATTTTAAAATAAATACACAAAAATATTAGTAAAAAAATAAAGATATTAAACATAAACATAAAATCATCCTGTCAAACACGAAGTAATTTGTTTTTTTATATTCTTCTTTGTGTTTTTCGCTTATTTTGACAGAGATGCCACTCGTTTACAATTTAAATAAATAGAAAAATAGATTTGTCGACTGTCGTTACGATGTGTGTACTTAGTGAATCACTTAATCCTCAGTGCAAACAACAATAGCTGTCGATATATTTTGCCATTGTCGGATCGTTGAAATTTACAGAATCGGACTACAGAAAACATTAATTTAAATTCAATGAATTTTAGAAAACGTCAAATGATATTTAAGAATTGCGAACATTAAAACTGTTACATACATAAACGCAATGTGATGAGAATGTTATTTTTTATATATAAATTTTCACAATTTTTTTTGGAACAAATTATTTTATTTAAAATGTTTGGGACATTTGTTTTTTTGCGTTTGGCATCCCTAATTTGAATATTTATTATTATAAATTTATTCTCTATGTTTTCCAAATATGGCAATATTTTAATAAAAAAATTAAGAGAGTTTTTTTTTTGGTTATTATTTTGTTACTCCATCCGACCTATATGGCCGCAATGAAGAAATATTTGGCCAGTTAAAAGAAACTATACAGCCATCTCCAATTAGCACAATTTAATGCATATAGCCACCCTACACAACCATTACCTTTGCAACGGAGGTTAGGGCGAGCTATTTAATTAGCAAAAACAAAAATTAAACGAGAAGTTATGTCATATAACCGGAAACGCATGCATATAGGTATATAACCTAAATGGATGCCGATCAGCAACCACGATGACCAAAAAGCAAACACAGAAATAAATCCGATATAATAGAAAAGACGAAAATCAACCCAAAGAATTTGCTGAAATAATTTGGTATTAAGTTTAACAAATTGTTTACTTTTTCATTTACATTTATTATCAAGACTCAAACCGAGGTGGAGGGTATCAATGATTCGGCACAGCCGAATTTAACACTCTTACTTGTTATTATTGAGTTACATTTGGTATTAAAAGAGTTACTTATGGCCTTCAGTGCTGAAAGGCTGTCGGTGAAAATTATTTGTTTTTTGTCCGTTAATGCTAATCAATTAGCTTGATAAATTGTGTATGCTTCTGCAGTGAACACTGATGAATTCTCGTAAAGTGTACATAGGATGAGATTTTTTCCCTCTTCATTCACGACGTCGTAAGCTGGAAATTTGCTTTGAGTTTTAGTACCGTCAAAAAGTTCTTTTTACGAAGGGGAATTGTTTATGAAATAGTACTTTTTTACTTTTTAAAAAAGGTTAATTTTTCACAAAATTAACTTTATTAAGGAATAGTAATTGTTTAAGAAATAATACTTTTTAATGCAATTCAACTTTTTCAAAAAACATATTTTTTATAAAAGAGATTTTAAAAGAAATTTTGCTTTTTAAGAAAATAGGTAGGAATTTTTTTTAAAAATAATTTTTTAACAAAACGTACTTTTTAACATAAGGTACTTTTTTAAGAAAATATACGTTTTAATGTACTTTTTTAAGAAAAGGAATTTGTTTTGAAAATTATTTTTTAAGATAAGGGACTTTTTAATGAAAGCTAATTTTTCAATATAAAGTACTTTTTTATAGAATGAATTGTTTTAAGAAAAGCTAACTTTTTAAGAAATGTAGCCATACATTTCTTTTTTATCATAATGCACTTTTTTAAGATAAGGTACTTTTTTAAGGAAAGTTTTCTTTTAGTTCAGCTCCTTTTTTAGCAGAAGATAATTTAAAAAAAAAAATATATACCTTTTACAGAAGCGGTACTTTTTTAAGTAAACGTAATTTTACTTGATAGGTACTTTTTTAATAAAATAAACACTTTTATGAAAGGTACTTTTTAAAGATAAGGTAACTTTTTAAGAAATGAAGCAATACATTTTTTTATCATAAGGCACTTTTTTTTAAAAAAATGCTCTTTTTAAGATGAGGTACTTTTTAAAGAAAGTTTTCCTTTAGTTCAGTTCCCTTTTTAACAGAAGGTCAATTTTTAAGAAGAGTTATTTTTTAAAGAAGAGGTACTTTTTTAAGTAAACGTAATTTTATATGAGAGGTACTTTTTTAAGAAAATAAACACTTTTATGAAAGGTACTTTTTAAGATAAGGTACTTTTTTAAGAAAGGTAGTATTTACGAAAAGATACTTTAAAAATGCTTTTTTGAACATAGAGCATTTTTTAAAGGAACTTTTTTGACAAAAGACACTTTTCTATGAAAGGTACTTTGTTAAGAAATGATACTTTTTTAAGAAAGGGTGCTTTTTTATAAAATGTATTTTTTAAGAAAAGGTATTTAAAAAAAAATTAATTTTTTCTGAAAGGTGTTATTTTAAGAAAACGTACTTTTTATGAAAATGACTTTAAAATAAATTTCTTAATAAAAGGTTATTTTTTAAGAAAAGGTATTTTTTTAAGAAAGGGTAATTTTTGATACAAGAGAAAAAGGAGTCTTTTTTAAGAAGGGTACTTTCAAGAAAAAAGTTTTGAACATAAACCATTCAAAAAAATTAATTTTGTTAATAAAATATACTTCTTCAGAAAAGCTACTTTTATATGAAAGGTACTTTTTTAAGATTAATTACTTTTATATGAAAATTAATTTTCTATGAGAGGTACGTTTTTAACATAAGATATTTTTTTTGTGAAATGTAATTTTTTAAAAAAATTTACTTTTAAATGAAGGGTGGTTTTTTATAAACATACTGTTTAAGAAAAGCTAATTTTATAAAATAAGGTAATTTTTTCTGAAAAGTGCTTTTTTAAGAAAACGTACTTTTTTATGAAGGTTACTTTAAAACGAAACATTGAACATCTTTTAAAGCAACATTTTAAAAAAGCTACTTTTTTACGAAAGGTACTTTTTCAAGAAAAGGGAATTTTTTAAGAAAGGGGAATTTTTTTATAAAAGATACTTTTAAAAAAAATTTTTTTTTTATGAAAGGTGGTTTTTTAAGGTAAGGTACTTTTTTAAGAAACCTACATTAAAAAAGGTTTTTTGAACATAGACTATTTAAAAAAAAATTAATTTTGTTAAGAAATGTACTTCTTTATGAAAGGCACGTTTTTACCATAAAATGGATTTTTGAACATAGAGCATTTTCTTAAAGGAACTTGTTTAAGAAAAATTAAATTTTTATGAAAGGTATTTTTTAAAAAAACGTACTTAAAAAAAAAGAATCTATAAAAATTAGGTTTTTTTTAACATCATCCATTTTTTTCAAATACCACCTTTTTAGAAAAAGTACTGTTTTAAAAAGTGGTCTGATTCTTTATATTCTCCGTATAAAACAATCTCCGAATATTCACTGGAATCTGCCTAATATGTTACCCAAAATTTCTCTAGTACATCAAGCACTTGGGCTTTCCACTATCTCCGGTTTGTGTTAATAAAATAGGATCGCAATGATTCTGGTCCAGTATATTTTTCAAGTAATAAATTTTTATTTACCATTTTCTATAATTAAATAAATCTTTTTAATATGGAATCTTTGATAAAATAACACACAAAGTTTTTGATAAAGTTCTTCGATTAAAAAATTTCGTCGCGTTTTCTCCTGAATTTAGGAAAATGTTGTTTATACTTTGAAATCAAGGTATTTTTTCCGAATCTCTGGATTTTAAAGTAGTGAAAATTAATTTCTATGCAGTACCCGAAATCGGTATCATCAAAAACTTGGCATTTAGTATTTGAGAAGATAGTTCGAGTTTCGATGAATTCGGTATTACGGAAAGTCGGTATTGCAAACTCTATGTGAGACAACATAGTCACAAATATATATTGCCGATAACCAACATATGTGATAAGATTTTGCCAAATTACGGGCCTTATTATACCCAATATTACTTTGTGGTCAGCGTATAATTTTAAATAGACTCGCCTTATATTATACCGATCGACTCAGAATCACTTATTTATTTTATATACATCACCATTCAGGGGATGTCCCTATTAAAACAGTACACTGTGTTGACATCAGATGAATTTCATGTAAAAATCGAGATTCATTGAACCCGACCCCCTCAGATATTGATGAAATTTTGTTCATAGCTAAATTTGATCAATACAAACAAACCTTCATTTTTAGAAATGAGTGTTTTGCGATTTTTTGGGTGTGGCGCAGTGGGAAAGTTTTCGGAAAAACGCTAAAATGGTCGAAAAGTGCTCCATTTAAAATGCAATAACTCAGAAGCGGCTGAACCGATTTCCATGATCTTGGTATCAATAAAAAGATATTTTAACAGGCTTTATGACACGTTTGAAAAAAAAAAATACACTGTAAAAAATTTTATAACAAAAAGAAAATTTTAAATAACGAAAAAACCAAAAAGATCAAGGGTTTTTTTACAGTGTATTATTTTTTTAGAAAGGTTTGTCCTTCACCTATACCATATCCAAAAAGTAAAATGGGTTCTTTTTTAGTTTTTTTTTTATATAATTTTTTAAGTAGTGTCACTTCTAGTAATACGTACCGAAAGTTTTTGCAATAATTCGAATAACAGCGAAAATATCAGGTCACATTCTTACAAATTTACAAAATAGTTCAACAATTCTAACATTTTTTAAATGTTTACAAATAAAAAACCATCAACAATTGTTTATATTATTTGCCAAGTTTTTATTAATTTGTGTTTTATTTTATTTACATTTTTTTTAAGTTAATTATTTGTAAGAAATTTTGCGCTGCTCAAATTTGGTACAGTCAGAATATCTGCGCACATGTACAAAAGTCTCATTTATTGGAATGAATGAATGAAAGCCTTGAGTTCCTGTTATAGTTTGAGCTTCTTTATATCTTGAAAATAGCTTTTCTTTAACGTTTTTGTATTCTTCAGCATCTGCGTAAGCAACTTGTATGGTGGTCTTATATGTTTCTGATGCCCAGTGATAGAGTTGCCTCGTTGTCTGGATTTCATTTTTATTTGCAATACTATAATTTCGAGCACCTCTCTTCAATGTTCCTCCGATTCCATCACATGCAGATTTTCCATGACTGGTAGCATAAAAGTGCCATTCAGCCTCAATACCAAAATCAGATTTGTGATGGCATAAATTAATGAAGTTATATTTATTTTTATATTGTCTCCTGCAGCATCTGATACGTAAATGATTTTATTAATATTGTTGGTTATATTGGCCTTCACGAACTGTATCATTTTTGAAATATACAGATGAACTGCTATACTATCATGGGTATTGCAATCAGATATTATGGCGAAGCTTTTATGAAAAAATTTATCGTTATCTGAAAATAAACAAACAAAGGAAAAAAACAAATAAATAAAAAATATTAAATATTTTGATGAGTGTGGATGGATGTGTTTACTAATACCAAAATATTAAAATAATTACCTTTGTAATATATAACGAACGGATGTATTGTAGCCTGCTCATTATTCCAATGGTATCCTTGCACGGCATCTTGTACAAGAAATGCATAATTTTCAGCAAAGTCCATTTGAATTAACATTTCTCCTGATAACAGCGCCGCTCTTTTATTGCTGATAAATTCAGATTGTCGCTTTGCTATGAAATGATGCGGAATCAGAACTTTGATGTGTTCAGTAAAATCGCTGACAAATGATTCTCGGTTGGTGGTTAACGTTTCCAGAACACATCTAATCGTTGTATTCCACTTTTTGTATATTATTTCTTCAGTTTGGTTATTTTCAAAATGTTTTAGCATATGCGTTTTTAAATTATTTAAATTTTTGAAGCAGTGACCACACATTGAAACGCAACACTCGCTTTTTTGTATGTCACCATTACAAACAACGAATTTGAGAACATCTTTGTAGTCGGTAAATGTGCATTCTCCTTCAAAACAAAATGATTTTAAGCGACTTTTTTCAAACATCAATTTCATATTCTGATGCAATGTGCATACACAGATATTTTGCTGGTTTCCAACTCCAAGTTTCATACAATTTTTTGGCCTTAACATTGTAAATTTTGTAAAACCAACTTTGGGCAAGGGATGTTTTTTTTTAAATTCGTAGTAAGATTCGCGTAGTGAAGATAACATCAGTCTTTTTTGAACTTTTTCACGTAAGTTTCCTTGTTTAATAGTAATTGAATCTTGCGATCCTGACATCACTCAGCGAATTTCATCGTCTTCATAAAATAATTTGACTGTGCTTAGAGTTTCGGTTGGTAAACTACGTCAGTTGGTAAACTGCTCAGTTTTAAAAGATTGATATCTGCAAACTTCGTTTTATTCCTTTGGATATCTTTACTTTTTTTGATACAATCGTGAGATATATCATCCCCAAAACGATCTTTAATTTCTGCGTGACTCATATTGATTGGTAAGAGAGATAAAAGTTTTTGCTTTTCCAAAAGATTTGAGCTGTTCTCTATTTGATATTTGATGTTTTGCAAAATTTCATCGTAAACGGCTTTGACGTTTTCAAGTTGCGCTGACAAATCAGATAATGGATCAGCTCCAAGTGAATCTGCTATATTTTCCAAAATTTGCACTGATTTTCTATTTCTGTATGCATCTCGTTTGATATATTTCGTTTTAAGAGGCGTCATTTGGTTTGGTAGATGAGGAATAATGTGATCATTTATATTTTCAATGAGTTCGTTGCTTTCGATGTTTGCATTACGGCTGGTACAAGTTGGAAGTTCATTCAATTCTTCGCTAATTTCATCGCTGGGCGTTATTGGTAAATAATTTGAGACTTCATTCTGCCACACGTTGGATTCATTACGACTGCGCGCTTTTCTCAGTGTATTCCGGCAAGTTTCGCAAATACGGCTACAATGAATGTTGGCGACAGCTGGAAAATACTCAATTATATTTGCAGCCTCGTTCTCACTTATTTTACGAAGCGAAGCGCAACACTTATTATATATTTTTATGCATCTGTACTTATTGTTTGAATTCATATTCACTCAAATTTTTAAAATATATGCGTAAAAATTGTAATGGGATATCTTGGCTTCTCGAAACTGTTTTTAATTATGAATTTCGGTACGTTGCACTTTTAAAATATGGACTTGTAATTTTCGCGTTCATCGACACTTGTTGAATGAGTAAAATCGATCAATGCACTCCTATTTATACTGTGTATTGTTCACTAGTTTACTGACAGGTACTTATAAATGGGTGCATATTTTTTTACGGTGGCTATATACCTGTTTCACCATGTGTGAGTTTTAAATTTTCCGAATAATGACCACCCTTAAATGTGGGTTGAATTTCTGTAAAAAAGTCATACAGGTAGCCAACTAAAAACCAAATTAATTAAAAATTACTTTGCTTACGCAATCATAAAAATTAAATAACCCTTTGTTTATTCCGTTTTGTTAATTCTGAGAATCATAAAAAATATGATCGAGGGTTTTTCCGAAGAATGTTGTGCATATGTAGAGCAAATTTTTTAAATTCATACCTTTACTCAATTGCGAATAAAAGCGAATTGAGTTGGCAAATCATGTGTTGTACTGTGTTATTTTACCTGTAAATATAAAATATAAGGGCAATTACTAGAAGTGACACTACTTAAAAAATTATATAAAAAAAACTAAAAAAGAACCCATTTTACTTTTTGGATATGGTATAGGTGAAGGATAAACCTTTCTAAAAAAATAATACACTGTAAAAAAACCCTTTTCTTTTTGTTATAAAATTTTTTACAGTGTATTTTTTTTTCAAACGTGTCATAAAGCCTGTTAAAATATCTTTTTAATGATACCAAGATCATGGAAATCGGTTCAGCCGATTCTGAGTTATTGCATTTTAAATGGAGCACTTTTCGACCATTTTCGCGTTTTTTCGAAAACTTTCCCACCGTGCCACGCCCAAAAAATCGCAAAACAGTCATTTCTAAAAATGAGGGTTTGTTTGTATTGATCAAATTTAGCTATGAACAAAATTTCATCGATATCGGAGGTGGTCGGGTTCAAAATTTCAGTGTTATCTTGATTTTTAAATGAAATTCATCATCAGAAAAATATGTTGTGGGTAAGAGGAAGGAGGCTGTAGTATTTGTGGATATTTGACTTAAATTTATCTATATTGTGAATGAGCGGAAAGACATCGGCGGTTAGTATATTCCACATAAGTCTTGTGCGGCTAATTTTGGAAATTCTTATTTTGGAATAAGTCATAAAGTCGGTCTGGAACGACTATAATTCGATATGTGGTTTTGAATGCATTAACGTTTATACAGAGCTTATTTTTCATTAAACATCATTTAAAATCTGAACAATTTCGGTACCGTCATCAATTATTATAAGTTCTTTCCGTTTAGAAATAGAGAAGTTTACTAATCAAGTTCCGTAGAAAGGTTATAATACCAAAATGTTTTCGCTCAAATAAAATTAAGCTTAAAATTCAAATTGTCCCTTACAAAATTGAGAAAAATTTCTACTAATAAAACAACTTGACCTTTATACAAAAGTAGAGTGTAGCAAAGGTCCGCTATTTTTTATAAAAATTTATTATTTATTTTTTATTTACGTTTCAACAAGCCAATAACTGACTCTAGACCACAAAAGCCAAGTACTCCATTTCGCTAATTTGCAAATTTTTATTGTTGTAGGCTAACCCTTGTTTGTTTTTGTATTTACGAGTTATTTATGTGCAGAAACAGGCGTTGTCATTAAGCGTTAACTGACTTGTAAACCAACAATAAAGATGATGATGATGTTGATGATGCTTAAACTGATGACATAAATGTTTGTTGGTTTGGTGGCTGCTGAGGGAGAGTATCACTGTTCAGGGTTAATCCGTTTTTATTTATTTTGGTGGTCGTTTATGTTTCGCTTTTTAGCTTTGGTTGTTTCTTTGCACAACAAAGTTGTAAAAATTGCAGTTGAAGATCACTTTAATAGAGTTTGGCTTTCGGTTTGGTTTATTTTTCTTTTTTAACCAACCACCAGCTACTGATTGATTATTTTACAATTGTTACAAATTTTAGCGGTGGTTGATTTGTTGATTGGATGCATGTCTTAAAGGTATCAATAACATTATAACATCCGTTCTTAGTTTGTTTTAAATGATATTTTTGATTTTGTTGTGGTTTCTTTGTTGCAATTTTAAGAGTCCTTTTAAATAGTTTCATATGCAAAATATGTTTATAATGAAGACAACTTATATCGTAAAGCTTAAATAACGTTTGGCAATTTTTTAGAAATTTTAAGATTTCGAATGAGAAAGATTCTATCTTACTTCTTTCGAAGATAAAACTAATTTTCATTAAATATGGCTTAGTTCAATGACAAAATTTTGTTATATACTTACATATATATATCTATGATTATGTTAGGTTAGGTTATTCATCTACTTATTAGACATAAACTTTTTGTTGGGTTTTTTTTGAGCTAAGCATGGTCACTCAGTAATTTTAGATGTGGACAACACACTTTTTTTACTTCCTTTTTCAAAAAAAACTTTCTTTTTATGCTGCTCATATTGAATTAAATGACCCAATTTCCAAAAATCTTCTAAAATCATATTATCTCAGTAATAATCTACAAAAACAAAACAACCATGTACTACTTCTCCAATAAAACGTGATCAAAATAAAAACCTCAATAAGTAAACTTAGAAAAAAAAAAAATGTTGAATTTTCATTACTTCAGCACCATCTGAAAACTTTCATTATATCAATGTAATGAGGAGAAAAAATCTGCAACATCTGCGTTCATGAGATGTGATGTGGAAGAAAAATTTGAAAAAACCAAAAAAAAAAAAAAAGAAAAAATGTTCACACTTAAACCACAAACACAAATGTTTGCTGTATGATAAAAAAAGAAAAAAAATCTGTAACAAAAATCATGTGGTCAGATTCAACAACTGTTACCGTAACGGACTTAGTGTACACTCGTATTTGGTCATTTTGTTGAATAGACAACAACAAGAAGATTATTAAAAAGATTTAATATGCACCAACCAACCAACTCATATGGGAAAACTTTTCTTAGATTTTTAAGAAAAAAAGAAGAAGAAGAAGCAATACTATAAGGGTTTTGTTGGTGAATATTTATATAAAAACCATAAATCACTATTAGAAAAAAGTGTTGTATGTTTAATGCTGTATTTGACAAGAAGTCAAATGAGAAAATAAAATTTATAAGTTTTTTGCATAAACAAGTTAGTTTAAGTTTTAAGTATGATAAAAAACAAACCGACATAAACGACCATTTAATATCTCAAAAAGTAGAAGATGCAGATTGATAAGAAGGCCCAAATAAAAGTGTTTAACACTGATGGTGAGTAGTATTAGTATGAGTTTGAACTGATAAAAAGTATTAGATTTAGACCCTCGTTCATTATACCGAATAGTTATTCTCATCAGCAACTCGTTAATTCGATATATGTGTAACGATCTTCGTATATTTTAAATGTACGGAAATTCGATTATTTTTTATTTCAGCATAAATTTTTTTTTCTTAAATGTATGGAAATTCCATTAAAGTAGTTACTTATAAGAACTCTGTAAGCGCTACAAAATCACTCAAAACAAGTTAGAAAATTATCCTGTAGAAGAAGTTTAGAGAAAGAATCTTGGAACCAACTAATTGCGTATAGAAAAAAAGTAAGAAAATTATAGTCGGTCTAGCCCAACTAACTGGACATAGAAAATAAACAAAAACCAAATTTGAGTGGGATTTTTATTAATTTTTTTGGCTGCAGATATGAAAAAGTTCATATCGGATGATATATCTATATGTGACTAGGTCCAAAAATGGACCGATCCTGACCATGGTTGGTAAAGTCTCTTGTATTTTGCGAAAATATATACATACAAACAAAATTTGAGAAGAATCAGTGCAATATTTTTGTTTTTTAATAGATTTAAGTGAAGATCGGGAAGCAGCTCTATATAGGGCCAAAGGTAACATTTTTGGACAACTCATTAATGGATGTAATGAACGCATACAAACCCAATTTGAGTAAGATCTATATGACAATTTGGATCTTATGGCAATTTATGTCGATTTCATAGGGGTAATTTGTATGGGGGCTAGGTCTGAACATGGACCGATTCTAACCAGTTTCAATAACGTTCATCCCATGGCCGATAAAAGCTTATATACCAAATTTCATCAAAATATATTCATATTTGCGACCTGCAGTTTGATTACAAGCTTTACATGGACACACAGACGGACGGACGGACGGACATTGTTAATCAACTCAGAAAGTGATTCTGATTCGATCGGTATAATTAAAGATGGGTCTAGGTCAAAGTCATTATACCCAAACCATATAGTGGTATAGGGTATAATGATCATAAACCAAATACGAGTGGCATATTTTGCCTGTCGCTAAAACTAGGACTAGGTCGAAAAATGGACTGACCATGATCATATTCGTTAAAGTCACTGTTTTTCTCGCAAAAATTTTATAAATTTTTTTTTAAAATTTGAGAAAAATCTGTGAGATATTTGGGTGTTTTGATAGATTTAAGTGAAGATCGGGAAACAGCTTTATATGGGCACTATGACTGAGATTGGTTCTAAAGGGTATATTTATACCCTATACCACTATGTGGTTTGGGTATAATGACTTTGTGCTGCTGTTTGTAACAACCAAAAATATTTGACCTAGACCCATCTTTAATTATACCGATCGAATCAGAATCACTTTCTGAGTTGATTTAACAATGTCCGTCCGTCCGTCCGTCCGTCCGTCCGTCTGTGTGTCCATGTAAAGCTTGTAATCAAACTGCAGGTCGCAAATATGAATATATTTTGACGAAATTTGGTATATAAGCTTTTATCGGCCATGGGATGAACGCTATTGAAATTGGTGAGAATCGGTCCATGTTCAGACCTAGCCCCCATACAAATTACCCATAAGAAATCGACATAAATTGCCATAAGATCCAAATTGTCATATAGATCTTACTCAAATTGGGTTTGTCTGCGTTCATTACATCCACTAATGAGTAGTCAAAAAATGATCCCTTTGACCCCATATAGAGCTGCTTCCCGATCTTCACTTAAATCAATTAAAAAACAAAAATATTGCACTGATTCTTCTCAAATTTTGTTTGTACATATTTTTGCAAAATACAAGAGACTTTACCAAACATGATCAGGATCGGTCCATTTTTGGACCTAGTCCCTTTATAGATATAGCATCCGATATGAACTTTTTCATATCTGCAGCCAAAAAAATTAATAAAAATCCCACTCAAATTTGGTTTTTGCTTATTTTCAATGTCCAGTTAGTTGGGCCTAAGAGATAGGGTTTCTAAACGCATGGTATAGGGTATCGTATAGTCGGTCTAGACCGACTATAATTTTCTTACTTGTTTATACATCAAAATATGTTCATATTTCTGACCTGTAGTTGATTATAAGGTTTAAATAGACGCACAGACAGAATGATATCGATAAATCGACTCAGGAAGCGATTTTGAGTTGAGCGGTATAATAAACATTTATATACCCTGACAGAGGGTGGTATATTAATCAAATAAAATGGACATTAAAACAAGTAAGAAAATTATAGTCGGTCTAGACCGACTATACGATGCGTTTAGAGACCCTATCTCTTAGGCCAAACTAGCTGGACATAGAATATAAGATAAACCAAAGTTTAGTGGGATTTTTATTAATTTTTTTGGCTGCAGATATGAAAAAGTTCATATCGGATGCTATATCTATATGGGCACTAGAACTAAAATTGGACCGATCCTGATCATGTTTGGTAAATTCTCTTGTATTTTGCAAAAATATATATAGAAACAAAATTTGAAAAGAATCAGTGCAATATTTTCTTTTTTTTGATAGAATTAAGTTCAGATCGGGAAGCAGCTCTACATGGGGCCTATGACTAAGAGTTATCCCATAGGGATAATTTTTGGACTACTCATTAATGAATGTAATAAACGTATACAAACCCATTTTGAGTAAGATCTTATGGCAATTTATGTCGATTTCATGGGGGTCATTTGTATGGGGGCTAGGTCTGAACATGGACCGATTGTCACCAATTTCAACAGCGTTTATCCTATGGCCGATAAAAGCTTATATACCAAATTTCATCAAAATATGCTCATATTTGCGACCTGCAGTTTGATTACAAGGTTTACATGGACACACAGACGGACGGACACACAGTGGGTTGAAAAGCATGAAAAGTGAGGATTAATTCAGGGAAGACGTAATTTCAAAATATTGTTAATTTTTTTTAATGGATATTCATTAATTCATAAAAAAACACCATTTAAAAAAAAAAAAATTTTTTTTAACCCGTTAGGAGCTTTTTTGTGTTTTGGAAAAAATGATATTTTCTTACAATTTTCGCTGTAACTTTGGAATACAAAGCGATAAATTATTAAATGAAATTGCAAGTTAGAACTTAGTTAATGTGCTTTTAGAAAAAATAAAATTTTTTTTTTTAAATAAAAAAGGAATAAATATTTAATATGTATGTATATTATAAAAATTGAATTTTAAAATCCGATTTTATTTTCCAAATTCCACAAATTTAACTACAAAAATTCACATTATAAAATAATATTATGTTTTTATTGATGAATAATTATAAGTACAAAACAAACAACCATTTCAGAAAAATTAAAAAAAAATTTAATTTATAATTGAAAATTTTGTATGCATTTATTGTTATTGTTTATTTTTTATTTTATATTGTTCTTATATAAGAGAAACTTAAATATATATAAATATATATATATATATATATATATATATATATACAATTAAAATCAAGAATCCTTCGTATTATCATCACCTTCATAAATATAATCAGCATCTTCATAATTATCATCATCAATATCTTCATTAATCTCTTCTTCATCAGAAATCTTGGGCAAAATTAATAAATCTAGTGCCATCTGTGGTATATTATATATTTTTTTGGCATAATTTTTGCTTTTAGTGGTAATTAAAGCATACGAACTAAGAAGTAACCTATTGAATATATCTTCATTTGACTTCTCCCGACTGCATTTACGAGAATAGTGTTCTCTGTAATTTTTAAAATCTTTATTTCTAGCTTCTTGAGCTTCCTCAGATAGTTGACCTATTGGCAACAAGGCGTATCTTACTATTTCTGGCCCGTGAATAAGGAATTTATGTAAAGTTGGAGGCATATAATACCACGGATAGAGCTTAACAAAATGTGTGGCTGTATTCTGAGTACATTTTCTAAATTTTTCTACGTGAATCTCGTGCCCGCAAGATACAGCAATAAGTATCACATGCATTCTTTCTATCAATTCTGCATCAACTTTTGTGATTTGAGCAGAAACATCTGCATTTTGAAAAAACCGTCTGGCAGTGTTGCCATCATTAGAGTTTCCAAAACCTGGCTTTGGTTGGCCCACGATCAGTCCAGTTTTCTCTCTAAAGTCTTTTTGAATCCGTAATTTTGTTACTGAAACCATTTTTTTTATCATCATCAGACCTAGCCTGCCATTTTTTGATTGGAATTTTATATGATAAGTGAAGAAGACATTCAAAAAATCGTATCCATCCATGAAGTATAGATAAACCAAACTGTAAAGTTTCTGTATTTACTTCTTTATCAATCATTCTATCAACTGAATTAAAATCCTTGCTTGTTGAACCACAAATGTAGCACTTTTGGGTGGATGTTGTATCCGTAATAGCATTACAAACTTTTCCATCAATCATTACTAACATAAGTTTGTGATTTATTTTTATTGATTTTTCTCCTAATAAAACTACAGAATCCAAAAGAAGTTCAATTTCGTTTTCAACCCGTTCCTTTTCAAGTTTTGCAGTAGTTGCTGTTTCCTTTATAAATTCTATTTTTAAAGGTCTACAGAATCTAGCGGAAGATGGACGAGGATTTTGCCAAATTATTTTGTCATTGCAAACTAATCTCAGTGGTACAATAGATGTAATGAATACAGAAGAATCACTAGAATTTAAGCCATGAAATGCTTGTTTATAGGAACTATGTCCAGAGCTTCCATCAAATCCCATTTTAGAAAATAATGTTATTTTGGACAGTTGTTCATGGCTTAAAGAAATAGTTTCGGTTTGTTTTATCTCGACTAGGTTACATATTTACAACAGCAACAATAACAATCACAGCTACGAAAATAAACACAAAACAAAAACTAAAAAAAGGTTTTTTCTGTTGTTGTTCTGTGTTTTCAAGCATTTTTTTAATTTTATACTGGGGACTTTTAATAAAAACTTGAATATTACATTCGTTGGCAAGTATTGTCAAAATGTTTTTTTGGAATACACAAGTAGAAATCCCATATTTTACTATAATGTAAATAATTTTACCCGATCTCATCTAGAATTACGTTGAAACTCAATCTCTTTTTAAAAAATACCCTCTTTTTAGGACAATTTTCAAAAAATTATTAAAAATACTTCTAAACATTTATCTAAAAATTTTTTTTTTTTAATAATACAGTCAAAGTTAATGCATCCATTTGAAAAAAGTTTGAATTTAAAAAAAAAAATGAAAAAAAATTAAACTTGAAATATCTCGTTTTTCACTTTTTACCACTTCGAGCAAAATTAAAAAAAATTGTTGAACTTTGAGAGAGTATAGAAGGAAAAGTAAACAACTTAGAACAATAATTTTGACAGTTAGTGATGACCCATTTTATACTCTGTTACCCGGTATAAAAATTTATTACAAAATACTCATTTCAATTTTTGAATTAATCCTCACTTTTGACCCTTTTCAACCCAATGTGGGACGGACGGACGGACAGACGAACGAACATCGTTAAATCGAATCAGATAGTGATTCTGATTCGATCGGTATAATAAAGTCATTATATCCAAACCACATAGTGGTATAAGGTATGAAAAATCGCACAAACAGATATCCATATTGGCTAAGATCACTGCACAACAAAATAATTTTTTTTTATAAAACCTGATATATTTTTTTGAATGGTTGTAGTCCTCTAACAACAAAAATAGTCAAAATATAAATTGTAAGGATAAGTTTAAAATTTTTTTTTTCAAATATTTGGTATTTTTAAAGAGGATGCTCCACCAATTTATCATAACTTGAGAACAACTGGGCCAATGTTGTTACAAAAACATCAATAAATTTAAATTACCTCTAAGTTATGAATTCAAGAATTCAAAGTTGTTTTTTATTTTAGTGTGTTATATTGGAATAGGTTTAATACTTGGATTCTCATTGCATTGGTTTTACATCAAATGTATTTCAATTTAACTTTTTACCCGACAAACTATCTACTGCTTTTGGTTACTGATGTCAGCTGTATAACTTGTCGTGCAGAATATAGATAAGTTTTTGAAGCAAATGGCCAATGTTTTTTGTTTTATTTAAAGTAAAACATTTGATCTTGAGCCTGATTAATTTCTAACTCAATCATTAAAATGATATAGATCGAAAATATAGAAAATTAAAAAAAAATCGAAAATAGGAAAACATTTTTTATTGCTAAATCATAATGCCACATACACTACACGTGCGCACAGTGGCGCCATTTGAGTTTTTTCGTTGCAAAAATCATATCTTTTGAACCGAATAACATAATTGAACAATTTAAACAGCATAGATAACTGTTCAGCCTATGAAATGAGCGTTTGGAAAGGGTGCTACGCTTTGTAGGGGCCTACTTATGGGTTATCAAAGTTAAAATTTGTAGAAAAATCAATTTTATGGTAACTAAAAAAAATTATTTTTACATTTTTAGATTGTTTTTATTTTTTTTCTTTAGGGTTTTATGTTTTAAATTATTACCTAACAAATTAAAAAAAAATTGCTTCTTTTTTAAATTTTTTTTTGAATTTTCTGTAAAAGACTAATCATTTCTAAACTATAATTATTTTCTAACTCTATTCGTGACTTCACATGCCCCAGGGAAGAAATATGTGGATCGGAAGGTGCTGCCAACATGTTGAAGAGGTCCTCATTTTGCCTTACACTTGATGCTTTGAATGGTTTCTGCAATCTATATTTTTTATAAAATTTGTTAAGATACTCCTGTGCTTCTTCAGAAAGCTATCCAATTGGCAAAGACTGGTACTCAATTATATCTTTGCCATGCGCCAGTATTTTATGGACGGTCGGGGTCAACTTCTTCTGTGGATACATTTCTGCTAAAAGAGATGCAGTTTTCGATGCATATTCTCCATATTTTGTAGAATTGACATTTTCTTTGCAGTTTAAAACATTCAAGATCGTTCCCAATCTTTTCACGATTTGATTGTCAATTCCAGTGATTCTAGTTACTGCCTCATCATTTTCAAAAAATCTCGTAGAAGTGTTTCCATCGTTTTAGTTACCGTATCCGTGCTTGGGACAGTCTACTTTTAGTCCAACTTGTTTAAAAAAAAGCATCCTGTATTTGCTTCTTTCTGATCTTTTCCTTATCCTTTATTGATGTATTTTCATCGAAGTTTTCCTCCTCTTGTTGTAGGGTATACGCCAGTTTTAGCAAGAACTCTATACACCTTATCCTTGCGTGCAATGGTGACATTCCATATTCTTAATTCTCCTCGTTTGTAGAATCGTTTAAATTACCAAAGTTCTTCTGACTCTTTTTGCAAATCGGGCATGACAATGTTGAGGTTGTTCCTGTCAGTTCGTTTACGACTTTTCCATCAACCATGGTCAGGTGGAACTCGTAATTGCATTCAATATATTTTCCTTCTCCAATTTGCAGCTTTGTAGGCTTAATCTTGCTTATTTGATCTTCAATGTCCTTCACCGTGGTCCTTATGAGTTCTGCCGATTCCCTTGCAAACTGAAACATTTTTGGTCGGCAATAATGCGCTGATGACGGACGTGGATTTTTCCGGTATAGGGAGACATCAGATTTTAGCCGCAAAGGAACAACAGATGCCATAAACATATTTCCGTCCGATATTGTAGCGTCATCGGAAGATATCCTTTGTTTATAAACGCTTTGTCCGGATGATCCATCGCAGCCCCATTTGCTGATCAATGTCAGTTTCTCAGGAAGAAATTTCACCTCATTTTCAGGAAGACTCTCCAACAACCGTTTTGCTGTATGGCCCATGAGATCCTGCAGATTGGCTTTCACAGAGACTTCCGTAAACTCCGTATGCAGTGATCGTGAATTTATTTTGGCTTGCGTAATATGCTTGTATCCTGGTAAAACGTCAGCCCCGTGTCGCATCAAGGATGCCCGTAGTATCTCATATTTTTCTTTGGTTGTAAGTCCATAACCAAGGCCAAGGCTTCTTCGGAATCATACTTTTTAATGTGTGCGTTTGTCGGCGTGGGAATGCTTTCCTTAATCCTTTTTAGTCGCAGTGGGCTTGCATCAGCAACAGATTTTGTAATCTGCGACCTAACTCTTTCACTATCCTTTGTATATTTAATAGACAGCGCGTCCGATAAATGCTTCGTGGTCAAGTCATTGGTGGCATCGGCAAGTTTCCTCTTTCTTGTGAAAATTGAACACTCCTCAATACTTTTTTTGGCCTTCCTTTTGCTCCTCTGGTTGATGTGGTGGGTTTATCTACTGCCAATATATCCAGGATGGTGTCTTCATTAAGCCATTCCTCGTATTTGGAGTTGAAGTTCTGAATGGTTCGATTAGATTTCACCCATTTTGCCTTAATATTTGCATATATCAGATAAAAATTATTTTTTATAATTTCGCTTCTCTCAATATTTCCGTATAACTATCAAGTTCTTCTAAAGCAGCTTGCGTGAAAAACTTTGGTGTGGTTGACCTTCTAAACAGTTCAAATAATTTTAAATTGTTTAACGCCATGGTTTCAGTACTTGCTGCGCCAACTTTCAGTCGTAGACTAATCCAGGCATTATGCTTATTTTGCAATAAATGCCTAAAAATTTACCTGTTCCCTGCATACATATGGATTTAGGCTGAATTATGCAATTTTGATATTATGCTCGTGTCTAAATAAGATTTGTGCCTACCTGGAGGGACCATAAGTCAATATTGTTCTTGACCATTTGTACTCCAAAGTAATTTTTAAGTGAGGTGCGTACCTGCGAATTTCAATGAGTAGTTTTTTGTGCATCCTGTGTCTGTAACAGAATATTGGGAGTAGACTTTGGCAGAAGCTCACAGGTAGACAACCGACTTAAAATGCAATTTTCAAACTATTAGATCAAACTACTGTCAGTCAAAACATATAAGGGATGCACGCCATACAATTTCTGCAACCATGCCTTTTTAACCTTTTTTACCTCTAGAAGCCAAACGGGCATGTACGGGCAGATAAAACCTTTTGATTTATGTAAAGAAATAATCAAAGAACATGTTTTGCAAATATGGCAAATATAGAAAAATATGGATTTTTTTTATTTTCCGTCAAAGTTGGAAAATAGTGAAAAAACGGATAGTTTTTAAATAGTGATTTACCAGGAGAAACACAAAGCAAACAGTTAATTTTTTTTTATCATTATAAATAAATACATCAATCAATACAAACAAAAAATAAGGCGATTCGTTACCTATTTTTCGTGATATTACACCTGAAATCGCAACAAATTGACTAAAAATTGTGTGTTTTTTTGAAAACCGAAAGTCGGTCAACTTTGAACGGTTATATCTTCTAAACTAAAAATGTGATATTATTAAGTGTAGCATATTTGAAATCGTTGAAAAGTTTCCTATAACATGGGTTTATTCAAAACTTCGTAGGCGCACATGAAAATTTTGATTTTTGCAACCTCGTTTGCTCTACGGGCGCCACTGTGCGCCGGGCAACAGATTTCAGCTGCTTGAAGGTGAAGATGATGTGGATTCGTATAGTGAAGAAGACGGTGAAATTTAGAGATACAAAGAAAATTTTCCTCCCATAGTTGTTGACGATTCAACCAGTTTTACCAAAGTTCATAAACTAATCAGCACTAAGTACAAATTTCAGAAAATGTCAATTGGAACGAAGATTTTATCGAGTTCTCTACCGCTTTATGAAGAGGTATTAAAAAGACTAAGTGGAGATGGTATTAAATTCCATACTCGTCATATTAAAGATCGCAAGAATTTTAAACTGTGCTGTTTGGACTTCCCCAACTCTCCATCAAAACAATCACTGAAGAAATTAAATTCTCCCAAAATATAGATCCAACATAGTTGCTGTCAAATACTCTGCAAACCTAGCGCTACTTTCTGGTAACACTATTTTAAATCAAAATATGAATGTTGATGATATGGTACTGTCTATTAAAAACTAGATTAAACAAGCAAACGTTGTCTCAAAAAATATTTATGGTTTTGAACCAAAACAGAAATGGTATAACTGGAGATGTGAACGTTCTCGCAAAAATATGCTTAAAACACTCAACGAATATAGGAAAAACCATTCAAATACAAACAAGCTAAAATATTTTTCTGCCAAATCTAAATATCTTAACATATGTCGTATTCGTAAACTTGAGTTTTGTAATGAAAATTTAGAACAACTAAATTATGTCAGTTGCAGTAAAGCGTGGTGGAAACTTTCAAACAATATGAAATTACGAACTACTACAGCTGGTGGTAATCTCAATTCAGATGACTTTCTTATACACTTTCGATCAATGCTTCAAGACATAGTCCAACCAAGTGAGTTACACTGGTGCATGCCACTTTTTACAGATATTTTTCTTGACTCGCCCATAGAGCATTGGGAATTATCATCATCAATCATTAAAATTAAACAAGGCGCCAGGCCACGATGGTATAAGTTATGAGTTTTACAAGTTTGCCCCTGTAAGCTTCACCAATGAAGTCCTAGCAGTTTTGAACAACATTTTTTTAAAGGAACAGATTCCATCTAGCTTTAAAAAGGCTCTATTGATCCCGATTTTGAATAAAGGTGATCCTAATTGCACTTCCAATTATCGTGGACTATCATTAATTGATACACTGTGAAAAATATTTAATAATATTGTTTTGAACCGCTTAACAGATTGGATTGATAAATTTAACATTTTAAATGAATATCAGGCCGGCTTCAGAAAGAACTATTCCACAGTAGACAACGTATTCAACCTTATTCACGTATTCAACCTTACACTTGAACAAACTAAATGGCAACAATACCTTTGCTTTTTTCGTGGATTTTTCATGTGCTTTCGATCTGATACCTCGGAATTAACTTTTTTAGAAGCTATCATGTATGGGCTTCAAAAATAATTCGAATTTTACAGCTTTACTATGAAAAAAACATCCAATCAAATACTTTATGGAAACACCTTTTCTGAGTCGTTTACTGTTAACCTTGGTGTAAAACAAGGGTGCATTTTAAGTCCAATTTTGTTTGCTTTATATCTCAATGACTTAGCTGATTTTCTGCCTGGTGGAGTCAACGTTACGGATTTAATAGTTAAAATACTTCTGTATGCTGATGATATTGTCATATTGGCCGATTCCTCAAGTGTATTGCAAAGCATGATCGATGCGCTTTATATGTACTGTAAGACATGGTGTTTAAAAGTAAATCTTGCCAAATCGAAAGTATTAATTTTTCGTAGTGGTGCTCGTATATCTAAGAAACTAAAATGGACTTTTGGTGAAGATGAAATTGAAATTGTTAACAAATATAAATACCTTGGAATTGATCTTAATTACAATTTATATTTTACAACACATCTTGAAGACAAATTAAAAACGTCAAAAATGGCAATTGCTTCCTCATGGTCAAGTTATATAAATCATCCTTTGATTTCTAACAATAATAAGCTCAAAATATTTAATGCTGCATCGAGATCAGTAATGTTTTGTGGTGCTCAAATCTGGGGGTTTTAGGAAATACGATGAAGTTGAAAAATTGTTCAGGTTCTTTATCAAGAAAATGCTCCATCTACCAAAGAATACGCCAAATTACATGCTGTACTTAGAGACTGGTTTAAACTCTCTTGAAACTTGAAACTTTAAGGCTACACTTCGTTTACATTAACAAGGTTCTTCAATTGCCAAATCACAGGCTCCCTCGTATATTAGACGAAAAAATTATTGCTAAGAAGACGTATTGGGCAGAAGAGTGGATAAATATTTGTGCAAAAATCCAATTTATACCTGATAATACTAATAGACCGCTGTGTGAACGCTGGACATCTATTTTAGAACTACTTCGAAAAACGGAGAGAAATGACCTAATCTCTGATGCTCATCGTTCTCAATATCATGATCTCTACCCACAATTGGATTTAGGTGTGGGTCCCCTTTTTATCTCTCAATTTTCTTCTCGTGCTGCAAGTTTATTGATTAAAGCCAGAGGGGGATTACTAGATTTAAATGCCCGAGCGTTCAGAAATTCCTCGATTGGCCTTTGCACACTCTGCAATCTAGAGGATTCCGAAAACACACTACACTTCTTAGATGTTTGTCCAATTTTCAACCAGTTTCGTTTTAAATATTTTGGAACTACTATATTAAATACAAATGAAGTTCTTAATTTACTAAATGGCTATGATTCCGATTACAATAGACTATATAAATACATTGAAATTTGTTTAAATTATAGAAAATTAATTGTGAATGAATATAATTAGTCCTTAATTAACTGTACATTATTCAATTACATATAAAAAAAAAATCCCTTATTCTTATTTTTTCTTTTATTTATAATTATAAAATTGCAAATCTTTTGAATTGCTGAATTAATATCAGCTATTTTAAGGCAATCTGGCACACAACTATTATGTTATGCCATATATAGATAATATCATATTTTTTTTCTTTCGGAATGTAAATATGTTTTGTAAATAAATATCTATTAATAAATAAATAATAATAATGGATTCAACATATCGAAAGAGATAACTACAAAATGCTCTGGTATTATATGATAGAATTTGACAGAAAACAAATTTCAAAACAAGAAATCCAAAAAATCTGATTCTTTTACGGCATTGCTGTAAAATGGAGGAATCCTCTTAAGAGCAATAAAGGTCCCACTCAATGCAGCAAGTGCTCGATGTTCGGTCACGGTGCTAATAATTGCCATCGTTCTGCTGTCTGTCCATTAAACACTAGTTCGACAATGGACAAAAAAGTTAAAAAAGTCATTATTAGTCTGGATAATAACAATGAAGTTTTAAATGATCACGCTACGAGTATACTAACCGATGCCAACGAATTAATAGAAATAACTTCCAAATTTAAAAACAAGAAGGCGCCTGGCCTAGATAATATTCAATGTGTTGTTTTAAAATAAAATGCCGACATCCTTCTTTCAAGCTCTAGCCAAAATATTTAACTTTTTCCTTAAGAATGCTTATTTTCCAGCAAGATTTAAAATAGCTAAAATAGTACCAGTGCCGAAAAAAGGCAAGAACCCGAAGTTGCCGAATAGCTACAGACCCATAATCATGCTAAGTATTTTAGATAAACTTCTTGAAAAAATCATTCTGCTTCGCTTGTTGTCTTTCACTGAGACAAGCAATATTATAAATAAGGAACAATTTGGTTTCAGAAAACAGCATTCCACGGTTCATCAAATAAAAAGGATCATAAAGTTAATTGAAAATAATAAAATCAATCGGAAAAGCACAGGAGTAGTATTACTTGATATTGAAAAAGCGTTCGATTCGATTTGGCATGAGGGCCTTATCTATAAAAATTAAAAATTATCAAAAGCTTTTTATCCCAACGATCGTTCCTTGTTTGCATTGAAGGTAGCTATTCAAGTCAGAGAAATATTCCAGCTGGTCTTCCACAAGGCTCGATGTTGTCACCTACGCTATATGCAATATACACCTCAGATATTATTATAAATAGAAATTATGACGCTGCATTTTATGCGGACGACAGTGCGTTCATTTGTAGTGGTAAACTGTCTAATGCAATTATTAAAAAATTGGAGCAATCCTTAAAAAATGCTGAAAAATAGTTTAAAAAATGGAACATAAAAGTAAACCATGGAAAAACAAATCACCCAAACGAATACCTAGTATTGCGCTGCAAGTTCAAGGAAATTCTATTGCAATAAAGGATTCAGTTAAATATTTAGGAGTGGTTTTTGATAAAAAATTAATATTCAAAGAACATGTCCATCATGTTGCTGAAAAGGCAATAAAATGTGAGAGAACTTTATATCCGCTGCTAAATAAGAAATCGGTACTAAATTTGAAAAACAATAATGACTTACAGTTGTCAAGCTTGGTTCCCAAAAGCAGCAAAATCGCATATCATAAAGCTCCAAATAATTCAAAACAAGCATCTAAAGATCATCCATAATCTTAATTTTCGATACTACGCTTACATGACAAATTTGACCAAAAAACAATAACTACCATGATGAGGGATCTGACTCTGTCATTCAACGAGAGATGCAGATAGTCTAATTATGATATTATAAGGAATTTATCATAATAACTTAACTTCGTAATTCTTATTTAAGATATTTTTATTTTTCTCTTAAAGGTTTTTTATACCTAACTATTGTTCCTCCTTAAACTGTGATATTTTGGTTTATTTAAGGCTCTGCCGTATTGTTATTAATTGTTGAAATACTTATGTAAAATCTCATGACATGTAATTATGATTAAAAATAACTCGAATAAAAAAAAAAAAATGCAATTTAGTATTTTTATATTTGAATTTAATTTGAATTTATATTTGAATCTTACGATTTAAAAATATTTTGTGTTTTTAAATCCGTTCTTTTTAAAATTGCTTACATACTCTTCAATATAAAATAAATAAATTGGAAATCTTAAAAAATCTCACATTGGCCAGATGAAAAGCGATTGCTTATATCTCGAAAAGTGATTTCTTATACGAGAAAATGGTTAACAATAACCTCTAAGCAATTTTAGAATTGTAAAAAAAAATTTAAATAAATAAAAAATAGTGATGTCTGTACATCCTTTTGTTGACATAAACCATTTATAGAATTGGCAGGCCACAAATAAAAAATTTATCGAAATAATTTTGGCATGATGACTCACTTTTGGCACAGAGTTATTTTTTATCGACAAGAAAGCATTTCCTTTGTGGACATAATCTCCTTTCTTCTTTTGTTATTCCTTCCAAATAATAGGTTTTCTGCAATTCCGCAAAAAAGGCTTTTCTTTCTGTGATGACCTGTTCAATCGACCCATATCTTTTATCGTTATTTTACTAGTTTGTGAAACAAGACCTAATTCGTAGCCGAATTTATGGATTTTTTTCTTTGCCAAATGCGGTCGTTTTTGCTTCAAATCAATGCTAAATCTGTTCAACAGTTGCGACTAATATTTACTGGTGATCGCTTTACCGTTTTCAGGGTAATCGATGTGAATAACACGGTCGGTGTAGACCGACTATACGATACACAATACTACGCGTTTAGAGAAAGGGTCTCAGGTCCACCTATTTGGATAAGGAAAATAAGCATAAAAAAAATTTGAGTGGCATAGTTGTTAATTTTTATTGCCGTTGAATATGAAAAAGTTCATATTGAATGCTATATTTATATGGGGACTAAGTCGAAAAATAGACCGATTTGGACCATATTTCGAAAACGTACCTATTTTTTGCAAAAATATGCACAAACAAAATTCAGGACAAATCTGTGCATTATTTTTTTATGGATTTAAAATTTAAATTTTAAATGAAAATCTGGAATCAGCTTAATATGGGGACTATGACTAAAATTTTGCCGAAAGGGTTAATTTTTGGGCAACTGATCTATGGGGGTAATAAACACACATAAACCATATACGACAAGTGATTTCAGTGAAAATCGGGAAACAGCTTTATATGGGGGCTATGACAAAGAATTGCAATATGGAGCTTGGATTTGGATAAATGATAAATAGATGTAATAAACACACACAAACCCATTTTGACCAAGATCTATAGATAATTTGGATCTTATGGCAATTTAAGTCTATTTCATAAGGTTCATTTGTATGACGGGTAGGTCTGAACATAGACCGAATTTCACCAATTTCAATAGCGTCCATCCTATGGTCGATAAAAGCTTATATACCAAATTGCATTAAAATGTATTCATTAAAAATAATGCATTAAAATATATTCCTGTAGTTTGATTACAAGGTTTACATGGACACACAGACGGACGGACGGGCGGACATCGCTAAATCGACTCAGAAAGTGATTCTGAGTCGATCGGTGTAATAAAAGATGGGTCTAAGTCAAATATTTTTGGTAGTTACAAACAGAAGCACAAAGTCATTCTACCCAAACCACATAGTGGTATATAATTTGCATCTTGTGGCAATTTAAGCGACTAGGTATGAACATGCACCGTTTTGCACCAATTTCAATAGCGTTCATCCTAAGACTGATAAAAGCTTATATACCAAATTTTATTTATATTATTCTGATTTTTAAAAATGGAAAAAAGGCTGTTTTCTGAGAGGGTTATTTAATTTTCTTAATTAATTCAATTTTATTATTTTATTAAAATATATGTGGTTGTTACATAACCAGCCAGAATCAAAATTCTAAAAAAAAGACAACTCAATTCAACGATATAATTTCTACTCGCCATACTCTTCTTCTTCTTCGTTTCTTCATTCACAGTAAATATCAGAGCCCGTTTTCACGACTCACTAAACAAACTTGTGCTTGACGCTCAACTTCACAACAATATATTTATATTTGCGATTTGTAGTTTTATTACAAGGTTTACATGGGCACACAGACAGACGGAAATACGGACATCGGTAAATCGACTCAGAAAGTGATTCTGAGTCGATCGGTGTAATACAAGATGGTTCTATGTCAAATATTTTTGGTATTTACAAAAATCAGCACAAAGTCATTGTACCCTGACTACGTAGTTCTCAAGAGCACGTTCACCCGAACAAGTTCCCTGCTTTGGTCACTGATGTGTTGGGATGGATCTATATTTTGTCTTCGCTTAAGGTGCTATTACACGAAGTGTTTTTTACATATGTACTGTCACTTTTCTTATCCGTATAAAATTCTTCATGTCTGTCAAAATTTTCTTTTATATACGATTCATAATTTTTGCTATCACACGTGCGTATGTATTTCCGAATGACATAACCTCTAAATGTAAACAACAGCTGATTTAATTTGTGAATTTACAAAAATTTTTTGTTAAAAAAAAGGTTATATATTTTTTAATTGTTAATTAATACTAAACAATTTATTTTTCTTTCAATATTAATCTTTAAAATTTACTCTGTTTTTCTTTCACCACAAGCAGTGTTGTATTTTCATTTGTTTGTCATGCAAAAATAGAACCTGTTCTAATTGAAAAATGTACTTGTGACTTTCCTCATGTATTGTACATAAACAATGTTTCATATGTATCACACGATGTGTACAACTTTTGTTGTGGGAAAATTTGACAGTACATATGTAAAAAACACATCATGTAATAGCACCTTTACGAAACAGCCTAAAAACTCATTTGGATCGCGCTCTTAATTCATCAAATAAATATGCTTCTGTTTTTGTCACACGGTTGCGCTTATGGTTGATTGTGAGCATTAAGGGACATCGATCGGATAGGTTTTGCATGCCCCAATATACCCACTCAGTTAAGATGCCTATACCCTCGGCCACCTCACACACTTTTACTCACTGATCGTCCAATATCATTTCACGTATTCCATACTTCGCATATTGACCGAAAGTTTAGAAATGAGAAAAATGTCCGCAAGATAGGTGGCGCGTTTCCTCAATAGAGTGTTTGGCTAAAAAGAGATTTTCTTGAGAAATAAAGAAAACTTTTTTCAAATATGTTGTATTTTCTTTGTTAGGTCGGGTTGTTCTGGGACCATCCTCGTACACCATTACAACGATTAGGTTGGCGAATTATTGATTTGATTGTATTTTAAATAAAATCGTGAAGGTCGTTCGAGCTTCAAAATAATTGAAGTTTCATAAAGCCAGATGATCCAAATATCTGTAAAGTTTATCGTCTTCAAAACAATATTATTTGCAGTATTTTCGTTACCAGAATCATATTTGGTATGCTAGTTGCCAAGTAGGGTATTTCGAAACAAACTTTAGTTGATTTTAAGAAAAGCTACTTATAAAAGTTTAAGTCAAAGGCATGCAGATTATGGTCAATAATTACAATTAAAAAAGTATTGATGTGTGCATAGTAAACGATCTATTTTTTTTTTAAAGAATATTTATATAATGTCCTGATTTTGTATACCATTCATTTGATATGTGTTATAAATAAATTTATATTTTAGTAATTAAACTTAAATTTAAATCGGTCAATAATGAAATTCTAAATTATGAACTCTTAATATTTTATAGAATTTAAATTAGTGGCATTATTTTACGAGTACATATTATTTCTGCTAGTAAGTAATCGCATGTGTGAACCTAAATCCCATTCACTGGTTTAGAAGTGCACAACTTTCACACTCCAACAGAGTCTGACAATAAACAACAATTGGCTTCTGTTATGCTGACTATCATTAGTTACTCGTACATTATTTGTTGAGGCTTTTGTTTCCCATATAGTTAATGTGAAAAATGTCCTTGTTGTTGTTGTTAATGTTGTTGTCTTCATTACTAATTATGTTATATTGCTGAAGTATTTGTTGTAGTTGTTATATTTTGTGGCTGAAATTAACCTAAAACCTTAATTGTTTTATTTTTCATTTAAGGTCATTTGTTTCGGCTTGGTTTAGTTGGTTTAGGAGAAAATTGAATTTCATCTAACACAACTTGCCCGACTACGATAGACAATCATTTGGTATCATTTGTCCCAAGATAAACACATCGTTAATGATGCTTAAAGTTGGTGGGTGCATGGGTGTGTGTGTGTGTGTGCAAATTACATTTTTCTTAATGGATACTTGTGGATGAATGTTTTTTTTTTTGGTAAAGAAAATTAAAGCTGAACTATAATTAATAGATGTGCTAAAATTGATTTTACTTAATTTAAGGTGTAACGGCAACATTTAAATTTGAGACAAAAACAAGAGCTTTAATTTAGTACACTAAATGGACAGGAATGGAATACCGGAGCCTCTGGCAATATCGTATTTCAATTTCTGCCTCGATTGAGTATGACAAAAAAACAAGTAGCTTACCTAAATTCGGGAAGTTCAGTTGTCTCTTGCTTACTGACCTGCTTACATAAGGCTTAAGTTTTGTTCGTCATGGCCCACTTGGTAAGTGTATTTTCAGCAACTAAACTGCATAAAAATTAAGCCTTTATAACTGAATTAAAGGCTCTTATCTCAAATTGTAAAAAAAAAAATCAAAAAGTTTCCGCTTTTTATCTGCTTTTTTAAGAAAAAAAAAAAAAAAAAAAAAACAGAGAGCAAATAAATTTTTCCTTCTGCCTTACTTAAATGCAATCTACGAAGCTATACACAGAAAAGCGCTATTTTATGTTTCGTCCATAAAAAATGAAACTGAGAAGGGCAGCCAATATGTCCTCATATCTAAAAACATAGAAAAACAAATTTACACTCCATCCAGCGATTGACCAACTTTTTTAACCCCTCCGCAAATCAAAATAGGCTTCTGTTGCAAAGATATCTTCCTCATTCGACACGAATTCGGTGAACTACTAGGGAAAAAGATTCAAACAACCCTACCTGACATATAGATGGCGGTAGTAGATTGAAAAAATTACTTTGGTGAAAAAAGGCAACATTATAAAACATGTTTTAAATATCTTGGCGCCATGTTTGGTTTTTTTTGTGGAGCCGTCAAAAGTAAACGATCTTAGTGAATTTGTAAAATTGGAAATAATTCGTCCCCGTTATGAAATACAATACTCTCATTTGAAAGGTCTCAGGCCAACCAATATTAAAGCCGAACAAGATTCTACTCTGGGGGAGTCTGCTCCATCATTCACTATAGTCGTATAATATATTGGGTGGCAGAGTTTAAACGAGGCCGTATGAGCTGCCACAATGAATACCGTAGGTGTATGCGCGGCCACGCCAGAAACCGTTAAGAAAATCAACAAAATGCTGCTGGATGATCGTCGCGACGCGTCGGCTGAAGGTGCATGAGCTAGCTAAAATGATAGACATTACTAAAAATGGTATACTTCGCATATTGACCGAAAATTTAGAGTTAAGAAAGCAGTCCGAAAGATGGGTGCCGCATTTGCTCAAAATAGAACAAAAACAGCGTCGCACAGTGGACCATTTCAAGAGAAGGCGGTCAAAAATCCATAACTTTTGATTGGATTGGAATTTTGATATGCGGTTTTTTTTCTTGTTTGGTAGGAGGGACCTTAGCCTTTAATTTTTGCTATAAAACGTAAATATCGACCTATAATAAAAAGTTATGGAGTGTTCAAAATACATTTTCGTTTTTAGTTGAAGTTTAGTACAAAAGTGAAGTGTTAAAAGTTTAAAAGAGGTTTTTATATGTCTTATTTTTTCAGTTAATTTTACAACTAGTACTTTTTAAAAATTTTTTAACTTAAATCTTGTCGGAAAATGGCAAACTTTGGCCCCCGTAAATTTTTAGTCCTAATGTTCACAAGGGCCAAAGGTTGGCTTTTTTTTTAAAGAGCCCGAGTTAAAACATAATTTATTAAGCAGCGAACTTAAAAGTTACCTGATATTGGTTCAAGATAGAGAAGTTTCAATGAAAAAGTCGTGTTTCTACTTTAGTTAAAAATTTTTTTACTGTCTTTAAATATTTCTATATCAATTTTTATGGTAAATTTATTAAATACATAAATTCTAAAATTAAGAAATATTATTAGCTATATAAACAAAGGTATAACTTATTGTTAGTGTAATGAAAAACTACTTTAAATCAAACAATTTTATTAAATATTTCTTCTAAATAGCCTTGACTTTCATCTTGAAGTTGTTTAGCTTCTTCGTCTAATTCAATAGAGGTAGTTTTCCATTTTTTGTCGAATGTTGGACATATATGGATCTGAAGTGCACAGGAAAATAGTGATACTTCTTCAGTAGTGCAACATCTGGACATTTTTCTTGTGTTGTGCTCGCGAAAGAATCTGTAGTCTTTGTTCATTTTTTCTTGCGCTTCTTCAGAGAGAGCTCCTCTTGGTAGCATATTCTTGTGAAGTCTTTGATCCCCATAGTACAAAATTTTATGAACTGGGGATGGCATATGTATATATCCAAGGGTATTTTTTTTTTATGAAGTATAACTGTTTTATTGGCGTTCTCTCCAAATTTTTTTGCAATTATCTTTCTGCTGCATACTAGAACTTGTAATATGATTTTGAATCCTTTTATTAATTCATGATCTACACCTGTGATAGATGCTGCAGTTTCTGGATCGGAAAAAAATCTCCTTCTTCTTGTTTTGGTTGGTCGATTATGAGACCAAGCTGTAGATATTTTTCTTGAATTGGTTTTTTGCTTTCTTTTTTCTTCACTTTCTTTGTTTTTGATGTGTAAACATCTATGAGATCAGGGGAGTAAAAATTTATTTCACAATACAATCACAAAAACAGCGTAAGGGAAAATCGGTGTGAGATATATGGATATATAAATTTATTTAGCTGATTCGACAACCAACAGAAAGCGCCATGAATGTATAGCAAACAACTGCATCCATCAAGTACAACAACCATTAATTGATGTGTTAATAGATGTTTACAGATCTCCCCTGTGATCAGACTCACATAGTTTTGTTTCTTACTGTTTCGCTTAAGGACAAAATTTCAAATCATAACCCAATTTAAGATTATGCTTCATAAAAGTTGAAGAGGGGATATTCCAAATTCGTAGGCTTCCTTAAAACTATCGTCTCGTGGTGGTTGTTGGCTTAATTGTCTTGATATTTTTTTTTGGCATATAATGCAGCTTGACGATGACTTTGTTTCGGTTAAAGCTTGTGCAACTTTTCCATCAATCATTGTGAGACACATTTTAAAATTTACTTCAATGTCTTGGCCTGTTTGTAACTGCTAAAAATATTTGACCTAGACCCATCTTTTATTATACCGATTGGCTCAGAATCACTTTTTGAGTCGTTTTAGCAATGTCCGTCCGTCCGTCTGTCTGTCTGTGTGTCCATGTAAACGTTTTAATCAAACTACAGGTCGCAAATATTAATTTATTTTGATGAAATTTGGTATATAAGCCTTTATCGGATATAGGATAAATGCTGTGGAAATTGGTGGAAATAGGTCTATGTTCAGACCTAGTCCCCATGCAAATGATTTCTATGAAATCGACATAAATTGCCATAAGTTCCAAATTATCCTATAGATCTTAGTCAAATTGGGTTTGTCCAGAAATAATCCCTATAGGACAATTCTTAAACATAGGCCCCATTTATAGCTGCTTCCCGATCTTCACTTAAATCTATCAAAAAACAAAAATATTGCCCAGATTTTTCGCAAATTTGGTTTGTGTATATTTTTATACCCTCCACTCTAGTGTGCAGAGGGTATATATAAGTTTGTCATTCCGTTGTTAATAACTAGAAAAAAAATTTTGGACCCCATAAAATATATATATTTGTGATCCTTATAACAACCGGAGTTGATATAGCGATGTCCGTCTGTCCGTCTGTCCGTCTGTGGAAATCACGATGACGGCATCAATCGGGCAGCTAGGGTGCTCGTTGATATAAAAAACGATTCCCTAAGATCCTGTTTAAAATCGTCCAAATCGGTCAATTAGGGCCCGAGATTTGAATGAAGAACTAAAAAAGGCTTGAAAAAATATAATTTTCTATGTTGTTCTTGTCACGATCACGCCCTGAATAGTGCAGTGCAGTGATCATTTTTAGTGAGAATGATTCACCAAGTTCATGGGAAGATTTCTGTTTCAAAAATCATTAAAATCGGTGGAACAGGTCCAGGGAAATCTCTGAAAAATTAAAAAAAAAAATAAAAATATGATGTTTCTATATTGTTCTTGTTGTTATTCTAAATGTTGTGTTGTTGTCATAGCTGGACTTGTTGTTTTTGTGGTCGTTGTGGTAATAATATAATAAAAACTAACCCTTTGTACATTTTTTTATTAACTCCGGTAGAAAAATTTAAAAGTTTCCATTGTTTTGGCATCACTAAAAAAATTTGTAAGATCATTTCTGTTATTACCACGAGCCTGCCTGCAAAATTTCAGATCGAATGGCTCACGGGAAATTGGTTAAAATCGATCCAAAATTTTTTCGACAAGCAGACACTACGAGTTAATACATATAAAGGGAGTAAAAATTCACCAACATCTAAAGCAAATAATGCTAAAATACCTAGTTGTTAATAAAAAAAAAACAATGTAAATATAGGAAAAAAAAATTTTATGTATAAATTTATTTATAAATTTATACAAACATATAAATTTATTTATAAATTTATATAAACATATTAAATAATACAAATAATATACATATATTCTATATACTTATATCCATAACAACTGCATGTTAGAAATAAATCGGTATATTATTTTATTTACATAAAATTCTGCAATATTTTGTTGTGGGGAAAATAGATTTCTTTTGCATTAAAAGAGTGCCACTTCATTTTGCTCAGCGCGACTATGCCACAGTAGATGGCGCCACAATTTTTGTTTGTTCTAATTAGCTTTGCAATAATTATTTCTATTTTACATCTAATTTTGAAAAACTGTTTATAATTACTAAAGCATTATTATTCACATAAATACAAAATTGCACTTTTTAATTTTCCATTCAAATTTAAGAAAATATCAATTCTAAAAACTAGAATTAAAAATTTCCAATTATAAATTACAATAAATTGAATTTCAGAAAATCATATCAAAACGTCGGAAATTATAATTTTAAATTTAGAAGACATCAATTGCATCTTTAATATATAAATTTTATTCGGTAAACACAAATTGAAATTCCGAAAAAAAAATACCAAATACCTATGTTTACATTTAAAAAATTTTTACATTTAAAAAAAATATTGATATTCAGGAGAAATTAGTAGCTTTTCAGTACCGCGATTCAGTAACTTCTTTTAACTATAGTCGAATCGTTAAAAAAAGAAAATTGCAAAATTATCAGTAAAATTTTTAAACGATATTCGCTATTGTTAAAGTCAGCTGTTGTTGTTATCTAAACGACAACCATTTTTGTGTTGTTTATTCAATCGATAAAAACTTAAATTTTTAGGTTGAAATGTCGTCATACATAAATAAAAATCATAAAATAGTGAAAATATTTTGCTTTAATTAAAAACTTTTTTATATAAATAAAAAAATTAAATAGCATATAAAATTTATTATTTCATTTTCAAATAAATAAACAGAAATATTAGTAAAAAAATAAAGATATTAAACATAAACATAAAATCATCCTGTCAAACACGAAGTAATTTGTTTTTTTCTATTCTTCTTTGTGTTTTTCGCTTATTTTGACAGAGATGCCACTCGTTTACAATTTAAATAAATAGAAAAATAGATTTGTCGACTGTCGTTAAGATGTATGTATGTACTTAGTGAATCACTTAATCCTTAGTGCAAACAACAATAGCTGTCGATATATTTTGCGATTGTCAGATGATATTTAAGAATTGCTAGCATAAAAATTGTTACATAAGTAAACGTAATTTGATGGGAATGTTATTTTTTATATATAAATTTTCACAATTTTTTTTGGATGAAAATTTGAAGTTTTTCAGAAAATAAAGATAACATTAAATTATTTTATTTAAAATGTTTGGGACTTATGGTTTTTTGCGTTTGCCATCCCTAATTTGATTATTTATTATTATAAATTTATTCTCTATGTTTTCAAAATATGGCAATATTTAAAAATAAAGTTGAGAGAGCTTTTTTTCTTTTTGGTTATTATTTTGTTACTCCATCCGACCTATATGGCCACAATGAAGAAATATTTGGCCAGTTAAAAGAAACTATACAGCCATCTCCAATTAGCACGATTTAATGCATATAGCCACTCTACACAACCATTACCTTTGCAATGGAGGTTAGGGCGAGCTATTTAATTAGCAAAAACTAAATTAAACGAGAAGTTATGTCATATAACCGGAAACGCATGCATATAGGTATATAACTTAAATGCATGGCGATCAGCAACCACGATGACCAAAAAGCAAACACCGAAATAAATCCGAAATAATAGAAAAGATGAAAACCAACCTAAAGAATTTTCTGAAATAATTTGGAATTAAGTTTAACAAATTGTTTACTTTTTCCAATATTTTGTTTACATTTATTATCAATACTCAAACCGAGGTGGAGGGTATCAAAGATAAATTTTGTTGCAAAATGGCAAACTTTGGCCCCCGTAAATATTTAGTCCTAATGTTCACAAGGGCCAAAGGTTGGCTTTTTTTTTAAGGAGCCCGAGTTAAAATATAATTTATTAAGCAGCGAACATAAAAGTTACCTGATATTGGTTCAAGGTAGAGAAGTTTCAATGAAAAAGTCGTGTTTCTACTTTAGTTAAAAATTTTTTTATTGTTTTTTAAATATTCCTATATCAATTTTTATGGTAAATTTATTAAATACATAAATTCTAAAATTAAGAAAAATTATTAACAATATAAAAAAAGTATAACTTATTGTTAGTGTACTGAAAAACTACTTTAAATCAAACAATTTTATTAAATATTTCTAAATAGCCTTGACTTTCATCTTCTAGAAGTTGTTTAGCTTCTTCGTCTAATTCAATAGAGGTAGTTTCCCATTTTTCCGTTTCTGGAACGGGAAAAAAATCTCCTTGCAGTATTTCCATCACTTGAGTTTCCTTCTTCTTGTTTTGGTTGGTCGATTATAAGACCTAGCTGTAGATATTTTTCTTGAATTTGTTTTTTGCTTTCTTTTTTCTTCACTTTCTTTGTTTTTGATGTGTAAACATCTATGAGATCAGGGGAGTAAAAATTTATTTCACAATACAATCACAAAAACAGTATAAGGGAAAATCAATGTGAGATATATGTAAGTGTATTGGTGCAAAGATTATGATTTAAATTTATTTAGCTGATTCAACAACCAACAGAAAGCGCCATTAATATATAGCAAAGAACTGCAACCTTCAAGTATAACAATCATTAATTGATGTGTAAATAGATGTTACAGATCTCCTCTGTGATCGGACTCACATAGTTTTGTTTCTTACTGTTTCGCTTAAGGACCAAATTTCAAATCATAACCCAATTTAAGAATATGCTCCATAAAACATATTCTAGCATGAAGAGGGGATATTCCATATTCGTAGGCTTCCTTAAAACTATCGTCTTGTGGTGGTGGTTGGCTTAATTGTCTTGATATTTTTTTTTTGGCATATAATGCAGCTTGACGATGACTTTGTTTCGGTTAAAGCTTGTGCAACTTTTCCATCAATCATTGTGAGACACATTTTAAAATTTATTTCAATGTCTTGGCCATCAAATTTAAATATTACTGGTTGAAATTTTTATACCCTGTTTGTAACTGCCAAAAATGTTTGAGCTAGATCCATCTTTTATTATACCGATTGACTCAGAATCACTTTCTGAGTCGTTTTAGCAATGTCCGTCCGTCCGTCTGTCCGTCTGTGTGTCCATGTAAACCTTTTAATCAAACTACAGGTCGCAAATATTAATATATTTTGATGAAATTTAGTATATAAGCCTTTATCGGCCATAGGATAAACGCTGTTGAAAGTGGTGAAAATATGTTCAGACCTAGTCCCCATGCAAACGATCCCTATGAAATCGACATAAATTGCCATAAGTTCCAAAGTTCATATAGATCTTAGTCAAATTGGATTTGTATATGTTTAGAGTATCCATTAATCAGTAGTCCAAAAATAATCCCTATAGGACAATTCTTAGACATAGGCCCCGTATATATCTGCTTCCCGATCTTCACTTATATCTATCGAAAAACAAAAATATTGCCCAGATTTTTCTCAAATTTGGTTTGTGTATATTTTTCAAAATATAAGTGACTTTGCCAAGCATGGTCAGGATCGGTCCGTTTTTCGACCTAGTCCCCATATAAATATAGCACCCGATATGAACTTTTTCATATCTTCAGCCAAAAAAAATTAATAACAATGCCACTCAAATTTGGTTTATGCTTATTGTCTTTATCCAATTAGTTGGACCGAAGAGATAGGGTCTCTAAGCCATACTATAAGGTATCGTATAGTCGGTCTAGACCGACTATAATTTTCTTACTTGTTTAATTTGATCTTCTATTTTTTGAATTTCCTCAGTTAAGACATCTTTGGTTTCCTTTTTGAATGCAAATTTTATTGGTCTGCAATACTTTGTTGAAGAATGAATTTCAATGCAAATTTTATTGGCCGCAATACTGGAATAAGGAATTTAATTGCAAATTTTTTTGGTCTGCAATATTTTGTTGAAGAAAGAATTTTTCCATACATCAATTTCTGTTGCTCCACTAGTTGACGGCCCTATGCCGGACGGACGAACGGACGGACGGAAAGACGGATAGTACTAAATCGACTCAGAAAGTGATTTTGAGTCGATCCATATAATACAAGATGGGTATGGGTACAATATTTTTGGTAGTTGCAAACATCAGGGCAAACTCATTATACCCTAACCACATAGTGGATAAGTTTTTATTCATAAATTTTGCACAAAATATATGACCTTGGGTCAGAAAAATTGTTCTGGTGCACACGGGCGGAAACTGGCGGGTATACAATCGGGTATAGGAGTGTGCGGGAGGGTTTGGACTACAGAAGAGTGTAAGATTTTTTGATGGCTTTTGATGGGCAGGAGTTAGGCTCTATTAGGTAGAAGGTTTTCGGGATATTTGGACCATTTAAAAAAAAAATAATTTTTAAACGACTCAGTGGCTATATATTCTTATATTATATTCTTTTATTTTATTTTAAAATCTTTTAAAACAAAAAAATTAAAGTCACTTAAAAATTAAAATTTACAAAGAAATTTTTAATTTTAACAAAATACTGAGAAAGTCCATTTTCGAAGACCCTGTTTGCTGTGATATAGTTGAAATAGAGTCGCAATTTTTTGGCTCCCTAGACTCACTGGTATTTACTTTCAAATGAAGAACATAACTTTAAAATCGGTAATCATAAAAAAATTATTTGTGGCCGCCTTCTCAAAATATGGTGCACAGTGCGTCTTGAAGCTGTTTCAATAGAGTGTTTGGCAATGTTTTACCGCCATAAAGCTGAGTTTTTGCGTCGACTCGTCACCATGGATGAGATATGGGTCCTTCACTACATAGTATCTGAGTTAACGGATAGCCAAAACAGTGGACTGAAATGGGAGAAAAGTATCCAAAGAAGGCGATGACAATTCCACTTGCAGGCAGGATTTTGGGGTCTGTTTTTGGAACTGCAATTTAAATGGTGAAATTCAGGAAGAAAGGCCACATTGGCGACAATGAAAGTGTTGTTTCATCAAGACGATGAGCCAGTCTACACATCAGCTGTTGCGATGGCCAAAATCCATGAATTAAAATTGTAATTGTTTCATCACGCTCTTGCTTCGCCAGATTTAGCTCCCTCGAATTAATTTTTATTTCCAAATTTGAAAAAAATGGTTCGTGGTAAAAGGTTTGCCAGCAATTTTAAGCAGACTGTTCTTACTTTAAACTGGGTATCGAAGCTATTGGATATCACTGTTAAAAAATAAAGAATATTTTTCCGAAATTTGTTGTGCTTTCTTTGTCTGTTCGGGTTATTCTAGGACCGCCCTGGCATATCTTGAAATTTTGAAATGGGAAAAAATTGCTGGAAGCCAAATCTAGTAAACACGTTGGATAAGGCAACAATTGGAACCTAAACGCATGTCGTTTTTGCGTCGTAACTGCACAAGTGTCCACCCAAAGTGGAAGAAGACTTTCTTTTGGCTAAATGAAGACGTTTTTTTTTTCTTGATTTCTTCACTTGATTCAAGTAGTCAATGTAAATAATTCAATGCATATCGCAAGATTCACTTGATTAAATATTTAAGATATTCTTTAATTCAATAAAGCTGAATCCATTGCTTGAACCGTTATTTCATTTCTGGTATATTGTGGTGAATCCATGTTTCATCAAAAGCTCTGTATCGGTGAAGAAATTTAGCAGCATTGCAGCGGAAAAGCTGTAAACCGATAACTGAATCAGTCACACGATTGTGTTTATTCTCGATCTCGCATCAGGCATCTTACACGGTTTGTCGTGCAAAATTTAAATCACTAAACTGTGTGCTAACCAGTGTTCTCATCTCAAACTTATATCGTGGATTTTATCGTTCTGGGCGTCCAAAACAAGTTTCATTTACCTAATTGTGGATAGTCATTGTCTACTTAATCTTTGATTTTTTTTTACGTATTTTACCTTTCATGTAGAAGTGTTTTCTGGCAGCACGAATTTATTTTTTTTTCCATATTTCAAAAAAAGCTAAAGTTGACTCATGCAATCGATTGCTTCAAGAACTGACTAAAATTTTGACAGTCGTCTTTTGCAGCTTGATATTTTTCAGAAACCTGCTTTGTTTAGTCTTCTGAGTGCTTCTTTTATGTTTTCCAAAGGCTTATTGACTTTCCCTAGAATGTTGATAAAATATTATGAAGGCTTATTTGTATTGGCAATAGATAAAAGTTATTATATTGAAGTTTTAAAGATTTAGATCTATCCCAGTGTCTGGCACTATGACTTATCTGGATCTTTTGTGCCAAAGATCCTAATTTATTCCAGGTTTGGTATAACGTTCCTTTTAAACGTAAGTAACAGAAAATGGAGAAGAAAGTTCTATGTCTTCAGGGTCTAAAATTTTCCTATGAAAAATTCGTCTTCTGGTCCTAACAAGTGTGAGGCATTCACATAAGACATATATCGTGATCTATTTATCGTTCAAACATAGGCGAAACAAAGCCGAGGTAGTCAAGCAAGTTTTAGTTTTAGTGTCACGTAAGGAATCCCATTAGTAACCTTATGCCACTTCTGGTGCGATTATATATTAATGTTTTTTACTACAAACCAACGCTCAGGAGATCCCCTTAAAAATTGAGTGTATTGTGTTGATGTCAGGAAATAAGAAAGAGGAAGTAGTCTTTGCGGGTAATTTACTCAAATTTTATAAGAGTGTGTTAGGAAAGAATTTGAGAGAATGGATAACTCGACTGATAAATGAATTTTCTCTGTAATGCGTTGACCAGTAGATTACAAATGCATGCGAAATACTAGATAAGCGAGTATTACGAAATGAAAATCGAGCACTTGGCATGAGTTCACTTATCTCATTTTAATATATATAGAACAGAGTTGTTAATAGAACTGGTTTCCTTACTGTCACTAATGAGTCTCAACGCTCTTCTTTGTCAATGGACCAGTAGCCCAAAACTAGTTTTTGAAGCTCTTGTCGATGTATGCTAGTTGTATTCCATTTCTGGTCGGATGTAGGTGGCATAGATATATTCGTCTATGCGAAGCAGTTTATCGAGTATGTGTTTAAACCATTCAAAAAGCGAAGTGATCGGGGATACGATGAAATGACCCAGGTTGCAAATGCAATTTAGTGCAATTCAATCTAAAGAAAAATTGGTTGTCACAATTAAAATTTTCATAGATAAGCTATATTGAATCTGAATTTTAAGTGCAAATTAATTTATTGAATATTTCGTTAAATGATATGTACAGTTAGCTTTTTCCATAGCTTATGATGATTTCAATACTCTTCAACAAATCCAATAACTTGTTAGCTGTTTATAATTCAATTTACTTACTTAACGGATTTAATGTTATCCGTAGCTGTTAATAAAAAAAAAATCAATTACAAAAAAAAATAAACATTAATGAAATTGTTAAAAATCATCATCAATGACACTTACAACAATAGCAACAACTGCAAAATAAACAATAATGAATGTAATATTTGTTAAAACCACCATTCATGGTTTTGCTCAATGTATTGAGGGTAAATACCAGGGTTGCCAACTTTTGAAGTGCAAAACTTTCCTAATATTTATACAGATTAAAGAAATATCTTGTTTTTAAAAAGTCTTTACTACTTTCACTACAAATATCGATTGAGAAATTTCACCCACTCCCTAAAGGGTTTGTTTACAAAAATTTTAAATGTTTTGAAAACTCACAAAAAATTAGCATTTCCTTTGCAGCCTTACGAACTGAAGACTTAACTACATGGATCACAGATTAACTTGAAGCAGCATATTCATGTTATATTAAGAAGTGTGAGTTTGGTAGACAGCGCAATGTTAGCTGATCTCCAGAGCTTATCAAGGATTCCAACTGCTTGTTTAGCCTTAGTCAGTCTGTTATTGATATCTTTGGTTTAATAACCGCTGCTCACTTAGCAAAAGGTGGTAACTTCTTCTAGTTGCTGCCCTTGCAGTGAGAAACGTTAGTCATTATCTACTCAGCATTTTTTGAAATTAATTATTATATTCGAGTCTCTTTCGACTTAAATAAGCTCATTTTGTGATCATAAAATATTCTTTTGTCGGCAGGAAGTGCTACTCTGCCCGCGGCTCTTCTATGACTCTTCTTGAAGAGTCTTTTATTTCCCGCTTCTTTTCTCCAGCATTTTGTGAAATTAATGATAATACTCGAGCCTCTTTTGACTTAAACGAGCTCATTTTCTGATCATAAAAGATTCTTTTGTCGGGACGAAGTGGTACCCTATCCACGACTCTTCTATGTCCCTTCTTGAAGAATCTTTTATTACCCGCTTCTTTTCCCCAAAACTACATACAGAAAATTCACTCCACTGGCTAAAACTTTGCAGAAATTATATGAATGCTCTTCACTGTCAAAATAACAGATATCATTTGAATAGTTAAATTATCATCATGGAAATTACATTCATTGCTTCCTTGGCTTGGTTCCATCTGTTGCGGAATTTATCTTTTAATTTTTTGGGGATATTAGTTTTTCGGCTTTTTTTTTTTTAGAAAATCGTTTTAATTCTTTGGCTGAGATTACGTTTTTTTTATTTAATTTTTGTTTTCTTTTCGCTTTTAAATTTTTTCACATTCCACTTTTAAATTTATTCACTTTCCACTTTTTAATTTGTTCATTTCTATTATGTGAAATTTCAACTTCACACCACGATTCGACTGATATTAATGAATAAAAATTCACAATATTTTATTGAACACTTGTTTCAAAGACAACAGTATAACAAGCAGTTTTTCATCCTTCAGCTGCGCGAAATATTATCCCAAAATAACGATCAAAATAATCACACGTCAATCGACTGCATGATCTATTTGCGATTAGTGTATATTTTCTTATTGTATTTGCCATAAATCAGTTTTTAGGCGTAAGCGCGAGTTTTTTTAATCCCGCATTAGATTAATCAGTTTCTAATTATCAAAAAGGCTCAAAGAAGGCTCACTAAGATGATTTGAGTTAAAACAATCTTCCAAATGCTGACTGGGTGGTGACATTAAATCGCATTGACTTCATTTTCACACTATTCATAATCAGTCCTGCACTCGACGTTTTAACAGTGATGCTGTCCACCATTTGTTGCATAGTATGTTGGTTGTGGGATAGCAGACAAATGTCGTATGCATAATGTAAGTCGGTAAGCCTTCCTGCCAAGCCCATAGTGATTCCTGGTATGTGATTTACAGACTGACTCATTATCACATCAAACACGGTTTTGAACAGTAGGGGCGAATAAAATCAAACCCTGTTTTAAACCGTTTTGACGTTGATGTTCTCATGTAACACAGAGTAAGATGCTTCCGAATAAAGACATTCTACCAGTCGGGATTCATTTAAACTTCATTGTTTTCCATATGGCAAAGTGATGAATAGAATGAAATGCACGTTAGAAATCTCTGAATACCAGTTACATATGCGATTGGCATTCTACTGTCTGTTCAGCTGGTAATGTGGTCGAAACACGACTTAATTGGCATAAATCCAGTCTGCTCATTTCTCAAACGAGTCTCTAATGCTGTAGAAATAATATTCGGATTATGGTCTTGTCAAGCATATTTAGAAAGGTGATACCTCTCCAATTTTTGCATTCTATCTCGTTACCTTTCTGTGGGATATCGTTTATTAGGTCTTCTTTAAGAGTTCTTGGGACTGTTTTCGACCGCCAAAAGTGTTAAACAAATGGTCGAATTAAGTTTTCCGAAAGGGATTTATCAGCTTTAAACAGTACTGGGGGAATATTATCGGGACTTACAGCTTTGTGATCCTTAAGCACTGATATTGCTTCTATGATTTCCACGCACGGACATATGGTGTTAGTATGTTAGTGGGTTCTTCTTTAGCATAATTCGAGATATACTGGTAGTGTCTACCCAAACCCGTAGTTGACCCTCCTTTTTATACACCATTTGCACTATTCAATGGGATCATATTAGAGTGATTATGACCATAGGGATGATAGAGGTAGCAGGATGAAAGATTGGAGCAGGCGAGAATGTTTTCAAGAAGTGTTAAGAGGTGGCAGAAATATGGTGTATTCTTGCAAGTACTGCTGATGACTTAGTACTGGCTGTGGTGGCTTAAAATCGCGGGAAGAACACAGTTCGATGTGGAGTTACATTCAACAGTGTATGCCAGACACATCTCTCCTAGTTGGCAAACTGTCTTATGGCAGGAGGCTGAGCAAACGCATAGTATCTGTCTAGTGTTTAACCACCGTGAGATATGTCACTAAGACAGGAGCTCATATTAAGTGCGAGAGACTTATTACTTTTGAAGGTCTATTACCTGTTTCTAATCGGAGAGATTTTTATACCCTATACCATTATGTGGTTTGGGTATAATGACTTTGTGCTGCTGTTTGTAACTACCAAAAATATTGGACCTAGACCCATCTTTTATTATACCAATCGAATCAGAATCACTTTCTGATTCGATTTAACGATGTCCGTCCTTCCGTCCGTCTGTGTGTCCATGTAAAGCTTGTAATCAAACTGCAGGTCGCAAATATGAATATATTTTGATGAAATTTGGTATATAGGTTTTTGTCGGCCATGGAATGAACGCTATTGAAATTGGTGAGAATCGGCCCATGTTCAGACCTAGCCTCCATACAAATGACCCCTATGAAATCAACATAAATTGCCATAAGATCCAAATTATCATATAAATCTTAGTGGGTTTGTATGTGTATATTACATCCATTAATGAGTAGTCCAAAAATGACCCATATAGAGCTGCTTCCCGATCTTCACTTAAATCTATCAAAAAACAAAAATATTGCACTGATTCTTCTCAAATTTTGTTTGCATATATTTTTGCAAAATACAAGAAACTTTACCAAACATGATCAGGATCAGTCCATTTTTGGACCTAGTCCCCATATAGATATAGCATCCGATATGAACTTTTTCATATCTGCAGCCGAAAAAATTAATAAAAATCGCACTCAAATTTGGTTTATGCTTATTTTCTATATCCAGTTAGTTGGGCCTAAGAGATAGGGTCTCCAAACGCATGGTATAGGGTATCGTATAGTCGGTCTAGACCTTTCTTACTAGTTAGAAATGCAGTGGTGTATTTTTAAGCCCCGTCTTTTCGACGAGTAAGATTTAAGTACACAGTAACAACAGATTAAGTTCTGATGTTTGTAACTAACAAAAAAATTGACTCACCTTTTGTTATACCGATCGACTCAGAATCATTTTCTTTGTCTCTTGTAATCAAACTACAGGTCGCAGCATTTTTATGTATATATATATTAACGAAGATTCTTCGTTAACCTGTTCTACTCGGCGACCTTGCAGACTTCTTGAAGGAATCTGGATCTTTTTCACTATCTTTTGTTGCCATACTCCTTACATATTCAATCTGTACTATTATATTTTCCTATCTCTACCGTCCGACACTTTCTGAAGGGTATCACAATGGCCTCCGAGTGTAATCACCTTCGGGCGGGCAACCCATCTAACCTTCCTATTAACGGAATTTGGCATATAAGCTTCTGTTGGTCAAATGGGAGTTTCGCTATTCATATATTAATTTAATAAAAACTGTTGAACATCAATTCGAGGTTTCTAAAGTATCCGGAATGCAGCAAGCTGTTATCAATGAATTGTTTTATACCGGCTGGCAACAAATTTGTAACAATGTCACTCAAATTAGGTTTATGCTTATTTGCTATATCCAATTAGTAAGATATAAAATCCATTACAAATAGTTGGTCTAAACCGACTATAAGTTTCTTGTATATTTATTCATTATAGCATTATATCAACATCTTTGAAATTTATTTAAAATCTCATTCGAAATCTCATCTTCCTTTGACAGCAACGAAAATGTAATTCTTTTAGAATGACTTCGCATTTTTTTGCTCTGAATTTAATTCCCTAGGGGCTTCGAGCTTCACTCAAGCTGTTATGAGAAATTAAAATTTTTTTTTGAGAAATTCAAATTAATCTAAACAACGAAAAACATAAATATGCACATATAGCCGAAAAATAAGCAATGTTGGCAATCTTGGTTTTAATGCTACAAACAAACGAGACATGACAAAAGACATTATGCCATGTAATGAAATGCAGACATTTGGCCAGACAGACATACATATAGCCAAAGAGAAAACATATAATAAACCAAGTGGATGGATGACATTTCAATTAAAACCGAGTTCAATTAAGCATTGAAGATAAAGTAAAACATAAAAACGACATGAGCAAACACAACAACAATTAAAGGTGTATGTCAATAAATTGAAATACTCGTAACAAAAAAAGTTCATACTTTAACTGTTTTTTTTCCTTTGCAGCAAACATTTTTAATTACACAAAAATTGTGCATAATTTTCTATAGTGAATGAAAGAGTGAGTTTTTTTTTTTGTAAATGATGTGAAATATTTTAATCATGATAAAGAGCAAATTTTAAGAGAAGTATACAACTCTTTAGAAACAACACAAATTGAGTAGAAATCTGTAGTTAACTCTACTCTTTTTTCTTTGGATTAAAATGTATTCTTTTCTTTATTTTGGCTTAAAGCCATTTATGTCTTCTTGTTGTTGTTTATGCTTTTCTTCCATCTCTTCTTTATGATGTTGCTTTTTGTGCTTTACTCTAAAGCATATAACATTTATAGTTATTGCTGTGTTATTGTTGTTATCATACTTTATTTTTTTTTTATATTATTGATACTAGTTGCTTGCTGGTGTTGGCTATCCAACCAATAACAATAAAAAGTTGTCTGCAAAAGTAGGCGGAGTGCATTTGACGCGTTTTTATTAGTGGCACTCGAAGAATATAAATGCAAAAAGAACAACATAAAACCTAAATTCCCTCTATGTTTCTATTCTAGATGTGTGTAATTGGATTCCCTAGTTGCAAAAAAGGGGTGCATTTTGTTTTTCTAGATGCTTTCGATTTTATTTTTAGGGGCGTTTGTGAAATTTAAATTTTATTCATGTATTTATTAATGAGTAGTCGCAATGATTGTATAAATATTATTTTTTTAAATAAATTTTCTAACAGTTTATGTAAATTAAGAAAAATATTTGGAAAGTATGGATTATTGCACACAGGGAAAAATATTGGTTGGAGATCTTTACCACCCCAAACAGTTATCATGCAAATAGAATATGTATTTAATTATTTAATACTAACAGAGCCCAGCCCTCGATCTTTCAATTATTTTTTTTTAAATCTATATATGTATGTACATAAAAAATTTACGAATATTTAATAAAATTCATTCAATTGTGAATTTTTAAATAAAATTCATTAAATTTCATTACAAATATTTGTTGAACACACAGAAAATATGTAACTGGGTTTGTTAATAAGTAATTTTATAAGACGCTAAAAGTATGCTAATCAATTTTAGCCAATTTACAATTCTACAAAAATTTAATAAACACACACAGCATAGTAGTAGTAGCAACTTTAAATGAATTTAACTCCAAATAAATGTACTTGATGGTGAGCATCTGTAAATATGGTGGACATATGCAAAGAAATATCTTTCAAATGGTATATTTTTTGTCAAAATCGGTTGGTACCTAAAAGTGTAGAAGAGGTCACAAAAAATGCGCTTCCCTATTAATATTATAGATTTAAAAATACAACAGATTTTTTTTTTCAATTATTATCATACCATCATTCAAAATCTTTTTTATAAATATTTGATGCTACTTAATTAAATGAACTATAATAATTATGTTTAATCCTAAATATTGGTGATTACCACTACAAATTATATTGTAACAACATTTGTTAAACCGAAATTGTTTTAACTAATATTGTAACAAAATATTGCCTAAAATACTAGAATACACCTAGATCGTGTGACTTAGGTTAGGTTAGGTTAGAAGTGGCTGCTAATCCAAAGAAAAAGCACACTTACACTCTGGGGTCCGTTGTGATACCACGGGACGAATTGGTGTTCCCCTCAGTCCCCCACCGTAAAACCAGTTTGAGCTCCTGATGAAGCCCCTGATGTGTGAAATTTCAACATTTGAAAGATCAGAGAAACCGTGAAGAAACGGCGATCCCAATGTTCGAAGTTTCGTTCTGGAGAGCGCCGGGCAATAGCAAAGGAAGTGTTCCATGCTCTCAACCTCCTCCACATCCATGCAGCTACGGCAGAAGTCATTTGACGAGACCCTGAAGCGTTCAGCGTGTCTCCCTATGAGGCAGTGCCCAGTGATAACAGCAACTGCCGTTGAAATCTCCCCACGGGGGAGTGATAGTAGCGCACTAGTGCGCTTATGATTCAGAGCCGGCCAGATTTGTCTCGTGATCCAGCACGTTGATCCATTAGCCCATCTGTTGTCCGTTATGCCAGCAGTGTGAAGCCGAAGTTCCAGCTTGCACGATTCCAGGGGTGTACCAACACATTCCAAGTCCGCTGGAACCCGTAAGGTAGTGCCCTGTCTTGCCAGCTCATCAGCTTTACAGTTTCCCGGTATATTTCTGTGCCCTGGGACCCATATGAGTCTGATATCGAACTGCTTGGCCATCTCATTTAAAGACGTGCGGCAGTTAAGGGTGGTTCTTGTTTTCAGGAACATTGATTCCAAGGATTTTACCGCGGCTTGACTATCGGAGTAGATGTTGACTGCGGTTGTAGACAGAATATTCCGACCCAACCAGTCAGCAGCTTCCTTTATTGCCAGTACCTCCGCCTGATATACTCTGCAGTGGTCTGGCAACCTGCGAGCCAGATTTAGTCCAAGCTCTTTTGAATAGACTCCGAAACCAACTTCTCCACACAATTTCGATCCGTCAGTGTAGAAATTTATGGAACGCCTGCTACCTGGAATCCTCCCTGACCAGGATTCCCTGGTCGGTATTAGAGTGTTGTAGTTATTAGAGTGTTGTAGGTATTAGAGTGTTGTCGTTCGAATACACTCCTCGGAGTAGTGTAATCCACGTGTGACTTAATACCATTGGATTTCTTTTTATAAGATTATTTGAAGTCAAAGGTCTAAGCCAACAAGCCCACAATCAGCCGTACACCAAAGGATTAAATTTATCGCTGCATCAATGCCACATTTATGCAAAATGGTATGAAAAATTTCGACAAAAGATTACGTATGTGTTGGCAACGGCGTGGAGGCCATTTGCTCGACGTGTTATTCCGCACGTGTTATTCCGAAAGGAAACTGCATGAATCAAATTATATTTAAACAAGTAAGAAAATTATAGTCGGTCTAGACTGACTATACGATACCGTATACCATGCGTTTAGAGACCCTATCTCTCAGGCCCAACTAACTGGATATAGAAAATAAGCATAAATCAAATTTGAGTGGGATTTTTATTAATTTTTTCGGCTGCAGATATGAAAAAGTTCATATCGGATGCTATATCTATATGGGGACTAGGCCCAAAAATGGACCGATCCTGACCATGTTAGGTAAAGTCTCTTGTATTTTGCAAAAATATATACAAACAAAATTTGAGAAGAATCAGTGCAATATTTTTGTTTTTTGATAGATATAAGTGAAGATCGGGAAGCAGCTCTACATGGGGCCTATGACTAAGAGTTTTCCAATAGGGATCATTTTTGGACTACTCATTAATGGGTGTAATAAACGCATACAAACCCAATTCGAGTAAGATCTATATGACAATTTGGATCTTATGGCAATTTATGTCGATTTCATAGGGGTCATTTGTATGGGGGCTAGGTCTGAACATGGACCGATTCTCACCAATTTCAATAGTGTTCATTCCATGGCCGATCGAAGATCAAGTACCAAATTTCATCAAAATATATTCATATTTGCGACCTGCAGTTTGATTACAAGCTTTACATGGACACACAGACGGACGGACGGACGGACGGACATCGTTAAATCGAATCAGATAGTGATTCGGTATAATTAAAGATGGGTGTAGTTTAAATATTTTTGGTTGTTACAAACAGCAGCACAAAGTCATTATACCCAAACCACATAGTGGTATAGGGTATAAATACTTTAAAGAAAATAATAAAAAAATAGAAATGGTTAGTTAAACGGATTTCTTTGTGTGTATGGCATGAAGTTTTGGCAGGGTAATGTACTTCGCCTCCCCCAAACAAAAAAAGTTTCTTTGCGGGGGTATATTATCATGCTATTAATATGAGAAATATAAAGTCTCTGAGTCCTTTAGAAATTAAAAAAAAAAAAATGGTTTAAAAAGGTCAAAATTTCTCGAAAATCTGCTATTTAATAGAGCATAACTCATGCCCGTCAAAAGCCATAGAAAAAAAGTATTACACTCTTCTGTACTCCCAACCCTCCCCTGCACTCCTATACTCCATTGTGTAGCTAACTTCCGCCCATGTGCACCAGAAAAATGTTTGATGTTTCCAACTACCAAAAATATTGGACATATACCCATCTTTTATTATACGGATCGACTCAAAATGATTTTCTGAATCGATTTAACGATGTCAGCCCATTCGTCTCTGTGTTATTAATACTAAAGTTGGTCGTACCAGTGTATTTTTCTGCTTGAGTTTATTTATTTTTTATGCTGACAGAAAAAGGAAACGGTGGAGATCAAATTAAAGAACTTCAACCAGTTATATTTAAACTTGATGACCAAGACATTGAAGTAAATTTTAAAATGTGTCTCACAATGGTTGATGGAAAAGTTGTACAAGCTTTAACTGGAACAAAGTCAACGTCAAGCTACATTATATGCCAAAAGACATCAAGTCAATTAAGCCAACCCCCACCAGAAGACGATAATTTTAAGGAAGCCTACGAATTTGGAATGTCCCCTCTTCATGCTAGAATACGTTTTATGGAGCATATTCTTAAATTGGGTTATGATTTGGAATTTGTTCCGTTAGGCGAAAGAGTGAGAAAAACAAAGAAAATGAAAAAAAAGAAAGCAAAAAAAAAAACAAATTCATCAAAAATATCTACAGCTAGGCCTCATAATCGACCAACCAAAACAAGGGGAAGGAAACACAAATGATGGAAATACTGCAAGCAGATTTTTTCCGATCCGGAAACTGCAGCATCTATCACAGGTGTAGATCATGAATTAATAAGAAGATTCAAAATCATATTACAAGTTCTAGTATACAGCAGAAAGATAAAAGCAAAAAAATTTGGAGAGAACGCCAATAAAACAGTTATACTTTATAACGAAAAATACTCTTGTGGATATATGCCATCCACAGTTTAAAATTTTGTACCATAGGGAAGAAATATGTAATTCAAAACAATATGCTACCAATAGGAGATCTATCTGAAGAAGTGCAAGAAAAAAGGAACAATGACTACAGATTCTTTCGCGAGTACAACACAAGAAAAATGTCCAGATGTTGCACTAATGAAGACCAGTATCACTATTTTCTTGTACACTTCAAATCCATTTATGTCCAACATTCGACAAAAATGGAAAACTACCTCTATTGAATAAGACGAAAAAGCTAAACAACTTCTAGAAGATGAAAATCAAGGCTATTAAGAAGAAATCTTTACTTAAATTGTTTGATTTAAAGTAGTTTTTCAGTACACTAACAATAAGTTATACTTTTTTAAACTCTTTTTATACCCTCCACTCCAGTGTGCAGAGGGTATATATAAGTTTGTCATTCCGTTTGTAATAATTAGAAAAAAAATTTTGGACCCCATAAAATATATATATTTGTGATCCTTATAACAACCGGAGTTGATATAGCGATGTCCGTCTGTCCGTCTGTCCGTCTGTGGAAATCACGATGACGGCATCAATTGGCAGCTAGGGTGCTCGTTGGCATAAAAAATGATTCAATAACATCCTGAAAAGTTTTCTGTTTAAAATCGTCTAAATCGGTCGATTAGGGCCCGAGATTTGAATGAAGAACTAATAAAAGTCTTGAAAAAATGTAATTTTATATGTTGTTCTTGTCACGATCACGCCTTCAATGGTGCAGCTACAGTGATTATTTTTAATGAGAATGATTCACCAAATTCATAGGAAGATTTCTATTTCAAAAATCATTGAAATCGATGGAACAGGTCTAAGGAAATCTCTGAAAAATTAAAAAAAAAAAAAATGAAAAATATGATGTTTCTATATTGTTCTTGTTTTATTCTATATGTTGTGTTGTTGTTATAGCTGCACTTGTTGTTTTTGTGGTCGTTGGGGTAATAATATAATAAAAACTTACCATTTGTACATTTTTTTATTAACTCTGGTAGAAAAATGTAAAAGTTTCCATTGTTTTGGCATCACTAAAAAAAATTTGTTAGATCATTTCTGTCATTACCACGAGCCTGCATGCAAAATTTCTGATCGAATGGGTCACGCGAAAGGGGTTAAAATCGATCCAAAATTTTTTCGACAAGCAGACACTACGAGTTAATATTTATAAAGGGAGTAAAAATTCACCAACATCTAAAGCAAATAATGCTAAAATACCTAGTTGTTAATAAAAAAAAAAACAATGTAAATTTAACAAAAAAAAATTTATGTATAAATTTATTTAAAGAGAAAAACACAAAAATAACGTTTGGTGTTGTGTTTTTTGTGTGTAATATTTACATAAACATATTAAATAATACAAATAATATACCTACATATATTCCATATATGTATATCCATAACAACTGCATGGTAGAAATAAATCGGTATATTATTTTATTAACATAAAATTCTTCAATATTTTGTTGTGGGGAAAATACATTTCTTTTGCATTAACAGAGTGTCACTTCATTTAGCTCAGCGTGACTATGCCACAGTAGATGGCGCCACAATTTTTGTTCTAATTAGCTTTGCATTTAGTTATTTCAATTTTAACATGAATGTTAATATTTTCAACTAGATATCATACAAAAAAGTGTTAAGAGTATACACGGGCTGGTCTTTTATTTCATATGTTTTTTCATTATTCTTTAACAAATATGAACATAAGTTTGGCATGTTAACTTTTTGTTGTCTTTATAAAATAGAGTTACCAAGCTTATCAATGAGTTTTTTGCTTTCAAAACAGTTCTACATAGTTATATGAATTATTATTCTGCTTTACCTACAAAATATCTGATTGCGATTACATTTAATTTTTAAAAATTGTTTATAATTACTAAAGCATTATTATTCACATAAATACAAAATTGCACTTTTTAAATTTTCCATTCAAATTTAAGAAAATATCAATTCTAAAAACTGGAATGTAAAATTTTCAATTATAAATTACAATTAATTGAATTTCAGAAAATCATATCAAAACGTCGGAAATAAAAATTTTAAATTTAGAAGACATCAATTGCATCTTTAATATATAAATTTTATTCGTTAAACACAAATTGAATTTTCCAAAAGAAAAAAAAAAACACCAAATACCTATGTTTACATTTAAAAAATTTTCACATTTAAAAAAAAATATTGACATTCAGGAGAAATTAATAGCGTTCAGTATCGCGATTCAAAAACTTCTTTTATCGTTGCAAAATCGAAAAATTGCAAAATTATCAGTAAAATGTTTAAACGATATTCGCTATTGTTAAAGTCAGCTGTTGTTGTTATCTAAACGACAACCATTTTTGTGTTGTTTATTCAATCGATAAAAACTTAAGTTTTTAGGTTGAAATGTCGCCATACATAAATAAAAATCATAAAATAGTGAAAATAATTTGCTTCTATTAAAAATCTTTTTATATAAATAAAAAAATTAAATAGCATATTCAATTCATTATTTCATTCTCAAATAAATAAACAGAAATATTAGTAAAAAAAAAATAAAGATATTAAACATAAACATAAAATCATCCCGTCAAACACGAAGTAATTTGTTTTTTTCTATTCTTTTTTGTGTTTCTCGCTTTTTTTTTTTTTGACAGAGATGCCACTCGTTTCCAATTTAAATAAATAGAAAAATAGATTTGTCGACTGTCGTTACGATGTGTGTACTTAGTGAATCACTTAATCCTCAGTGCAAACAACAATAGCTGTCGATATATTTTGCGATTGTGGGATCGTTGAAATTTACAGAATCGGAGTACAGAAAACCTCATATTATATTTAAGAATTGCGAACACAAAAATTGTTACATAAATAAACGCAATTTGATGAGAATGTTATTTTTTATATATAAATTTTCACAATTTTTTTTGGATGAATATTTGAAGTTTTCCAGAAAATAAAGATAACAAATTATTTTATTTAAAATGTTTGGGCCATTTGGTTTTTTGCGTTTGGCATCCCTAATTTAATTATTTATTATTATAAATTTATTTTCTATGTTTTCCAAATATGGCAATATTTTAATAAAAAAGTTGAGAGAGCTTTTTTTTGGTTATTATTTTGTTACTCCATCCGACCTATATGGCCGCAATGAAGAAATATTTGGCCAGTTAAGAGAAACTATACAGCCATCTCCAATTAGCACGATTTAATGCATATAGCCACCCTATACAACCATTACCTTTGGAATGGAGGTTAAGGCGAGCTATTTATTTAGCAAAAACTATATTAAACGAGAAGTTATGTCATATAACCGGAAACGCATGCATATAGGTATATAACCTAAATGCATGCCGAACAGCAACCACGATGACCAAAAATCAAACACCGAAATAATAGAAAGAATTTGCTGAAATAATTTGGTATTAAGTTTAACAAATTGTTTACTTTTTCATTTACATTTATTATCAAGACTCAAACCGAGGTGGACGGTATCAAAGATTCGGCACAGCCGAATTTAACACTCTTACTTGTTTTTAACTGATACTCTCTGTCTGTCTGTCTGTCGTGGGTCAACCCCATTATCCCTTATCCAATTGATCTGAAACTTGTCCAATAGTCTTTTTGTGACTACAGATTAATTTTGGGGTAGTCACGCACAGTCACGGAGAAATTTAAAACGGATTTCCCCTCATCCAATCAATCTGACACTTGGTCGATATATTTGCTGTAAAGAAAGATTAACTTCGATATAGTCACGCATAGTCACGCATAGTCACGCACAGTCACGGAGTGATTTAAAACCAATTTGCCCTCATCCGATCGATCTGAAACTTGGTCGATAGACTTGCTGTGAAAAAGGATTAATTTTAAAATAGTTGCGCATAGTCACGTCAGTAAAATGATGTTCACGATTAAATTAATTTAAGGAAAAATTATTACCGAGTGATTATGTTATATTTAAGAGCAATAAAAACATCAAACAAAGAAATAAAATAACAGTACAATGCACTGAAAACATAAGACTTCAAAATTTTACGCATAAGGACAGAAAGAGTTTTAATAAAAATTTTGTTTTTATGGGGTAGATTATTTAATAACTGTAATGAATAAAATGGAAAATTGTTTTATTTTTGGTGGTATTTAGATATTTTTATTTCATAAATTTTATTCCATAAATAATACCTGTATCGATATTTGCTCAATACCAAAATGCCGAAAAACTAAAAGGCTTGTGGTATTGGGTCTAAATTGCCCCCATATTTATTTTGTTTAACCTTTTTCTGTTTAACCAAAATTATGAATTATTAAAAAAAATATTTATATTTTTATATTAACCCCCAAATTTTATTCCCCCCATCACAAATAAGGAAATATTTTGATTAAAATATATGACTTTTATGATCAAACAATCTAGATACGGAAATCAATAAATCTGACATCTGAAAAAAAGTTAAAAAAATAAAATATTTTAAGAAAATGATTCCAAAGAAGCATCTCACAAGTTTGCCACTCGAACAGAACTGGGGATATATTTTCAGGGTTCTACACCTAATGGAAACTTACCTTTTAATCCCTGACCAACCACCCTCAATTGTGTTTCTGTGTTTAGCCTTCGTCTCTGACAAAGCAATCGAGTGATTTACCATTTCAAAACACGTCTCATTAGTATTTCGTGTAAAGTTTTAGCGTCCCTCTTAGAAATTACCTTCATAAAATGTTGCTTTCAGGTGCTCTTTCGATATGACATTTTCTAGTTAGACCACTTTTCCAGGACCCAAAATTATCATACCATTTGGCCTTAAACTTTCGGCGATTGAATTTCAGAATTTAAATAACCAAAAATTATTTGTAAATAACTAAAATTTTTTTGCAGATCCAAATTAGTATTATTTAAATTAATAAAGATGCGAGTTAACACACCATTGAGTGCATAATTAATGCAAAGAATTGAGACATTAAAAGTATCTATACATCTAAGAGTTTTTGATGGTACATAAAATGGAATTAATGCGAGTAAATTTGGGCAACCAATATTGCCATTGATTGTATCAAACACAAGTCAAGATGATTGAAGAACTCGGCGATATTCCAAAGCTCGCATGCCTATTAGCGCAATATGAGAGATTTAGATTGAGACATGAAGGCTCCAAACAACAGAAGCATATTCCAACTTTGATCTAACAAAGGAAGTATATATATTCTTTAGCGTGTACGGATCCGAAAAGACTGAGCAATTTCTTTAAAAAAAAGTAAGCATTTTATAAGCTTTGGGAACTATGTATTCGATATGAGGTACAAATGACATTGAAATATCAAATACAACACCTAAATCGAGTATAGATTTAAGATTTTTCATATTTATATTAAAACAAAGACAAGATTTAAATGCAGGCTATTTACACCATTCACTCAGATTATTCCGGTCATTCTAAAATAAAAAAATCCCTCAGTGATTTTGTTCTTAGATACATTTTTGAACCATCTGCATATAAAAAAATTTGGAATTTTTTAAACAAAGAGAAATATAGTTGATAAAAAATTGTTAAAATAAAGGACCCAATACGCTACCTTGAGGTACGCCCGACGTTTGCCTAAATTCAAAACCTTCAATTACAACTTTACATACTCTATTTAATAAAAAGGATTTTTTCCACCTTAAAAAACTAGAACGACAGCCAAATTGGTGCAATTTCGAAAAAAGAATGGAATGTGACAAAATCTTTCAAAAAAACAGTATAAATTACTTCGACTTGACTACCGTGCTCAAGAGCGCTTAAACAATATTCGCTAAAAACCTTTAAGTTCGTTATAGTAGATCTACCGGAAAAGAAACCATGCTGGTTTGGAGATATCAATGACTTGGTATGGAAAAAAAGTGCCACATATTTTACGTGTTCAAATATTTTAGAAACACATAACAACTTAGGGATATAACTCATGATGTCATCCTCTTTCCATCCCTGAAAACTGGGGTAACGATAAATTAAAAATATATGTTAGCACAAATGTTAGGGAAGGAGCACATTTGTTTAAAAAATGAGACCAGAATCCATCAACATCAGATTTAAAGAGTTTCTTAATATGAACAAGTAAGAAATTATAGTCGGTCTAGACCGACTGTACAATACCCTATACCATGCATTTAGAGACCCTATCTCTTAGGCCAAACTAATTGGACATAGAAAATAAGCATACACCAAATTTGAGTGGGATTTTTATTAATTTTTTGGCTGCAGATATGAAAAATTTTATATCGGATGCTATATCTATATGGGGACTAGGCCCAAAATTGGCCCGATCCTGACCTTGTTTGGTAAAGTCTCTTGTATTTTGCAAAAATATGTACAAACAAAATATGAGAAGAATCAGTGGAATATTTTTGTTTTTTGATAGATTTAAGTGAAGATCGGGAAGCAGCTCTATATGGGGCCTATGACTAAGAGTTGTCCCATAGGTTTTATTTTCGGACTACTGATTAATGGATGTAATAAACGCATACAAACCCAATTTGAGTAAGATCTATAGGACAATTTGGATGTTATGGCAATTTATGTCGATTTCATAGGGGTCATTTGTATGGGGGCTAGGTCTGAACATGGACCAATTCTCACCAATTTTAATAGCGTTCATCCTATGGCCGGTGAAAGCTTATGTACCAAATTTCGTCAAAATATATTCATATTTGCGACCTGCAGTTTGATTACAAGGTTTACATGGACACACAGACGGACGGACGGACGGACATCGTTAAATCAACTCAGAAAGTGATTCTGATTCGATCGGTATAATTAAAGATGGGTCTAGGTCAAATATTTTTGGTTGTTACAAACAGCAGCACAAAGTCATTATACCCAAACCACATAGTGGTTTAGGGTATAAAAATTGCATCGATACCACGTCCACTGCTCCAATGATGCCCATTTTCAATAATAACATGAATAACTTATGGGCTCACGCAAAGTCCCAAGGTTGTCACTATTACAATACTCTAGATATATGATATTACATTCTATGGGAGGTGCCACGCACATTTATCCGATCCCGCCAATTTTCGGTATGGCTGCTAACATTAATAATAAATGACATCACACAAATTTTCACAGATCTCCCTGTTCAATGGTGTTCAATATATGATATTAAAAATTCACTTTGAACGGGGGGTACCACGTCAACTAAAAATATAACTACGGCGCATTTTAAAAAGAGATTTACTGTTATTCTCATATAAGCGACAATTGGTGCAGGAACTAAAACCCGTATATCATCGGCAACGTCTATGTTTTTGCAGTTAAATTTCAACAGTTGGCCAGAAATGAAATCAACTTTAATGAAAATTTGACTATGAGTGATGTAGCTCATTTTCGTTTGAATGGCTTTTTAAATGTTAGCAAAACTGTACGTTCTGGTGACTATTTTTTACGTCCTCCTCTTAAAAAGAGACCTAAGATGGGGTTTCAGAAAGATGGAGGTACTACCCACAATCCGCGAGACATAATGGTACTTTTAAGAAAAAAACTACAAACACTACTCACCCATGATAAAAATGACTACAGGACCTTGACGGGATTCTTTACAGGACACTGCAATCTTAGATATCATCTACGAAAGAAAGGACAATCTGCTATAAACACATGTTGGTTCTGCGAGCAGGAGGTGGAAACAGCAGAACACATTCTCTGTGAATGTCCGAGACTGAGTGGTAAGCGAATCCTTTCACTTGGAGGATACACTGTATCCCCCCGGGACATATGGAAAGTAATGCCAAATAGGGTAATTGGCTTGATAAGAACATGACATGACAGAACAACCATGGGGTGCATAAAAGATCAGACTGGTCGCAGTGCGTAGAGCCTTCCTTATCTAATCTAATCTAAGGCAAATTTTTGGAGAGTGAATGATTTCCAGAAATTCGGAAATTAATTGGCCAGCGCGTTCACCATATTTGCCAGCACCCGACTATTTTCTTTGGGGTTATTGGAACAAGCCCGATATAATCATTAAATTTTGAAAAATGTTGTGGAAACTGCTGTATACCGAGCCCATCATTGCGAAGCTGAAAAAGGGAGTCATTTAAGTGACAATATTTTTCATACCTAGTGTAAAAAAATTTCCATTTTGTATATTTTATAATCTAAAAAAAAATAAAAATAAATAAATAAATATAAACCGAAAAGGTAGTAAATTTGTGACATTGTACAATCCGTCTTGCAACAAAAATGTTTTACCTAATATGTAGAACTTAAATTTTGTAAATACATGAATATGTAATTCCAATTTTTTAATAAATAATAAATAAAAATAAAATAATAAAAATACGTCAATAATGATTAAAATTAATGCCACATTTGCAATTATGGCGATGAACCTTGTGAGGGGATTTTACAAATTATATCTTAGCAAAAATCTAATAATGTTAATAAAAAGTTCCTTCCATTGTTTGTTTTCTAAATCCTTGACTAACTCAACGTGTACTAGAAATAATATAAATTGTATACCTCATCATCGAGTTTGCTACTTTAACAAAAACCTTGTAAAATATGGTGAATCACCAATCTTCGTTATTAATTTCAAGTTTTATACTCTGGTTGTTCTACTTAACGTAAAAGTAATAACAATTAAAATTTGTCATTCTAACTTAAAAGTCACGAATTTTAAATTAAATTGTCTTCTTCATTTATCCACAACAAATCATTAGAATATCAATTAAAACTTTAACCCTCAAAACAATAACAAAAACAACAACAACAACAAATAAACGTAAATTGTAAATTACCAAAGTTTTTCGTTTCGCCGCTACTCAAATATACCATTAGTAACTATAGACGCCCAATATCGACGACTGTCAAAAAACAACAACAAATAAACTAAGACTGAAAAAAATTCGTTAGAAGACAAACCAAATAAAGTAATTAAATTGTTATGTTGTATAAATGTTTGTCTGGAGAAAAAAAAAATCAACTGCAAAATAAATAAAGAAAATTGCATTTATATTGAATAGAATTGAGCAAAAAAATAACGTACAACAAATGGATTAATATACAGAAAAAATAAAATAAATAAGGAAAATCCACATAATATCACTTCCATACATACTGATACGACCAGTACATGCAATCAGTTTTTTATTCTATTATATATGTATGGATGCAACTCACATACATGCATACGAGCATATTTGTTTGTATAAAAAATACTTTGTAACATTTACAAAACGTTTCACATACTTGCCGTAGTATGTGATGGTATCTGTTGTTCATTAATTTTGTAAATAGAAAAAGTGCAAATTTAAAAAAAGATGAATAGAGTGGCCACATCGACTTTCTGTGGTACTACGCAAATTAAACTGTGTCTTTAATACAGCTGTTGCACAGTGTAACGAGCCCGTACAAAATGGAACTTATATAGAAGGGACCATTGGACAATTTAAAATTTGTTACACATAAAAACTTGAATACAGTATTTGTAATATATAATAAGATTTATCAGCTTTTTGTATAGTTTAACCAAAAATGTGATGCAAAATCCCAGAATTGGGTATTTTTAAAATTTGTAAATATTTGTCATTTTCTTAAATTTAAAGATTTGTTGACAAAAAAATGCATAAAATTTGGAAAAGCTTTTCTTTATTTCTCAACATAATATCCTTTTGGTTCGATACATTTTTCCCAACAATATACAATAGCTTCGATATCCTGTTTATTATAAGAACTATCTAACTCCTTAAAAGAGCCATCAACTGCAAACTCCACTTCTTCGCTGTTGGCAAACCTTTTACCACCGAGCCATTTTTAAAAGTTCGAAAATAGAGAATAATCCGAGGGAGCTAGATCTAGAGTATAAGCTGCGTGATGCTGCAATTTAAACTTTAATTCATGTATTTGGTCGTCACAATAGTGGATGTATGAAATGGTGTATTTTGTTGATGAAGCGCACTTTCTTTTTGGCCAAATGCGGCCTTTTTTTTCTCAATTTCATAACTTAAACGCTGTAATAAGTTAGCATAATTCTCGCCGCTGATTTTTGAATATAATCAATAAAAATTATCCCGCTCGTATCCGAAAAAAGCATTCGCTATAACCTTATTTGCAGATGGATTGTCTTCGCCTTCTTTGGACACAATTCGCCCATTTCAGTTTACTGTTTTGACTGCTCCTTTGTCTCAGGTGTGAAGTGGTGGGCCCATGGCTCGGCTTTATTTCGGTTAAACATAGCCAAACACGCTACTGAAACATCTTCATTATGTTTTTTTTGTTTTATTGTGAGTAAGCGTGGCACCCATCTTGCGGACAGCTTTCCTATCTACAAACTTTCGATCACTGTACGAGGCATGTCACTTATTGATATACATATCTTTTCAACTTTATCTTTTTTTAGATTTTCCGAACCACTTCTGGCGTGGCCACCTCAACTGGTTGACCACTGCGGTATTTAAACTCTGCCACTCAATATTTTATGGTCGTAAACGAAGGTGCAACCTACAACAACTTTACTGGTGTAGTTATAATTATTTAATTATTGTAGATAGTCAAAAATTCTTTGTGTACGAATTACCAATGATTAGGGCTCGTATAAAATATAAATTTTTTAATAAATAATATAATATAATATAATATAATATAATATAATATAATATAATATAATATAACATAATATAATATAATATAATATAATATAATATAATATAATATAATATAATATAATATAATATAATATAATATAATATAATATAATATAATATAATATAATATAATATAATATAATATAATATAATATAATATAATATAATATAATATAATATAATATAATATAATATAATATAATATAATATAATATAATATAATATAATATAATATAATATAATATAATATAATATAATATAATATAATATAATATAATATAATATAATATAATATAATATAATATAATATAATATAATATAATATAATATAATATAATATAATATAATATAATATAATATAATATAATATAATATAATATAATATAATATAATATAATATAATATAATATAATATAATATAATATAATATAATATAATATAATATAATATAATATAATATAATATAATATAATATAATATAATATAATATAATATAATATAATATAATATAATATAATATAATATAATATAATATAATATAATATAATATAATATAATATAATATAATATAATATAATATAATATAATATAATATAATATAATATAATATAATATAATATAATATAATATAATATAATATAATATAATATAATATAATATAATATAATATAATATAATATAATATAATATAATATAATATAATATAATATAATATAATATAATATAATATAATATAATATAATATAATATAATATAATATAATATAATATAATATAATATAATATAATATAATATAATATAATATAATATAATATAATATAATATAATATAATATAATATAATATAATATAATATAATATAATATAATATAATATAATATAATATAATATAATATAATATAATATAATATAATATAATATAATATAATATAATATAATATAATATAATATAATATAATATAATATAATATAATATAATATAATATAAATATAATATAAATAAAAATAATTTAAATATAAATAATAATAATAATAAAAATTTTTTATTTAAATATTTATATTAACCTTAACTTATTCAATTTAGCCAGGATCTTGGCTTTCACTTGGCATATATTTTATTAACAAATTCTAATATCGATTTTTGTACACTAAACGATTCAATGTAGGCTGGATTCTGATACAAATTTCTCTATAGCATTGAATTTCTTACTTGATGGGGAGCCCATCCGTAATAGTTTTAGTGTTGGTGTAAAAGTGGCGAACGTGCTGGCCAATTTCTTTCCGAATTTCTGGAAATTATTTGCTCTCAAAAAATTTGCTGTAAAAGTGCCATTGTGTCTCAGGCAGTGTGTGCAGTAGCTCCAACCTGCTGAAACCACAACTCAGGCCTGTTTTCAAGAGCAGGACGTAAAAAATGTTCTATCATAAACCGATACCGCTCTCAATTTACGGTTACAGCACTTCCAACTTCATTTTCGAAGGAGTAAGGCCCAATGATATTTTCGGTTGTAATGCCACACCATACTGCACACTTAATAGGGTGCAATTTTCGTTGACAATTGGCCCTTGGATTTTCAGAACCCCAGAACCTACAGTTCTGCTTATGAACAAAGCCATTCAAATGAAAATAAGCTTCATTACTGATAATCAGATTTCCAACAAAATTGATTTAATTTTTGGCCAACTGTTGAAATTTAACTGCAAAAATTAGGCGTTGCCGATGATCAACTGGTTTTAATTCTTGCACCAATTGCACCTTATATGGAAATAACAGTAAATCTTTTTGACGTGTAAACCTCTATGCGCTCAGGGGGGGTAAAATCAAATTTCACAATACAATCACTAAAACAGCGTAAGGAAAAATCGGTGTCTGGTATAGTCAGTGTATTGGTGTATTTAGTAAGCAGAACCGCCGAGTTCGCTGTCTGTTTAGCAAAATCACAAATATTTTTCGTTAATTTTAAATAATCAAGCTATTGACCGCTTGGTGTGCTGTGAGTTTAACATGTTCACAAACTTACAGAGTTTTTTTTTAATATTCAAGTATATATTTGCTATTCACAGAACTTTTTAGTAAGCAGAACCGCCGAGTTCGCTGTCTGTTTAACAAAATCTTAAATCTTTTTCATTAATTACTAGAGAACCCATGCTGCTCCGCATCATTATATTATATTATATTACATTATATTAATTTTTATAATATAATACCAAAATTTGCCAAGAGAAGTTAACGTACAGTAAAAGTAAAGTTGATTGTCCACGCATAACTTTCCTCAAACCCAACGAATTTGCCAAGAGAAGTTAACGTACAGTAATGCCAAAATATGCCAAGATAAGTTAACGTACAGTAATAAAATTGATTCTCCACGCATAACTTTTCTCAAACCCAACGAATTTAAGCAGTTAATAGCTCAAAAGCTTAATCCACTGAGTGTTCTTAGACCTATGCCAACAGCCTACGTTAATTAGAACTCTAGTTATAGACGTTTGAGAGAAGAAAAATATTGAAAAAAATCTTGAATGCAAAGTTTATTCATAAATTCTTTAAGATATCCTATACCACTATGTGGTTTGAGTATAATGACTTTGTGCTGCTGTTTGTAACAACCAAACATATTTGACCTATACCCATCTTTTATTATACCGAATCAGAATCATTTTTTGAGTCGATTTAACAATGTCCGTCCGTCTGTGTGTCCATGTAAACCTTGTAATCAAACTGCAGGTCGCAAATATGAATATGTTTTGATGAAATTTGGTATATAAGCTTTTATCGGCCATGGGATGAACGCTATTGAAATTGGTGAGAATCGGTCCATGTTCAGACCTAGCCCCCATACAAATGACCCCTATAAAATCGACATAAATTGCCATAAGATCCAAATTGTCGTATAGATTTTAGTCAAATTGGGTTTGTATGTGTTTATTACACCATTAACGAATAGTCCAAAAAAGATCCCTATGGGACAACTCTTAGTCATAGGCCCCATATAGAGCTGCTTCCCGATCTTCACTTAAATCTATCAAAAAACAAAAATATTGCACTGATTCATCTCAAATTTTGTATGTATATATTTTCGCAAAATATATATGGTCAGAATCGGTCCATTTTTGACCTAGTCCCCATATAGACATAGCATCCGATGTGAACTTTTTCATATCTGCAACCAAACAAATTAATAAAAATGCCACTCAAATTTGGTTTATGCTTATTTTCTATATCCAATTATTTGGGCCAAAGAGATAGGGTTTCTAAACGTATGGTATAGGGTATCGTATAGTCGGTCTAGACCGGCTATAATTTTCTTACTTGTTTTCTTTTACTTCACTTATACTTACAAATTTCAAAAACGGTTACCAGAATTTTGTGTTTGATTTATCCATAGATGTTATTGCGAAAAATATCATTGTAACAATAAGAAGTAAGAAAGAAGAAGTTAATATAGATGATTCCACGATATAGAGGATTCCGAAATTTTGAACAGGTATGATAAGTTCTTAAAGTCTGTTGGCAATGTCCTTACTTTTCTCCAAAGTGATATTGGCGAAATATGTTGTGCGGAAAAGATTTTGTTACTTCGTAAAAAGTAAAAAGTTTATCTTAAAACTTATTCAGTTAAAAATGCAAGGATTTGAGCAAGAAAACTGTCAAAAATTAATTACGATTAGTGGATTATTATTATGGATAATGAGATATCGATATCGAAAAGCGAACTTTTCAGAACTTTCCGCCCAAAGTTAATATCTAACGCATGACAAACGCAATGACAGCGATAAATTATAATATAAACAACTATTTTCATAATTTAGTTTAATGTGATTTTAATTTTAATTAATTATTTATTTGAAGAATGCAGTACAACAAGAAATAGATCTTATTAATATTACAGTACTGGGGAGATAAAGTTAAGACAGTAGATGTTATTTAATTTAAAATAAAATAAAAAAGCATAATATTATGACATAATTAAAGTAAAATTTTTTAATTTAAGTTTTTTAAAAAAATAATTTTGTTCAAAATTGATAGGTAGTTAAACATAAATATTTATTTTAAATATGTGAAAAAAAAATTTTTTTTTAAGAAAGAGAAAGAAAAAAAAAATTAAGTTAAAGTGGCGAAATATTGCTGTTTTAAAGAGCTTTGCATTGCTAATGGTTTGTATATTATGAGGTAGTTGGTTCCAAAGTTTTATAGTTTCCACAAAAAAATGTCTTTCAGATATTTGTTTTTGATACCAAATTGAGTTTATTTTATTCCCTCTGTTAGGTAGGGAAAATTGTAGCCTTTTGTAAAGATAATTAGTTTGCTTTGTGTTAACTTTTTTGTGCAGAAATATTAGAGTTCGGCATTTCAGCAGATTTTCCAATGAAACATTGTTTATACGCTTTGAAAACTGCGAGATTTCATCAAATATTCTACGTCCAAATATGTATGTATCTGGTAAAGTTGTTATAAGTTACTTTTAGCTTTTGTTTTCTTATTGAATCACTACTGGCAAATAGCTCGCATCCATATAAAAGTGTCGGCAGTAGATAGGTTTTGGCAAGGAGCATGCGAATATTTAATGGTGTAAAATATTGAGTCATCCACAGAGTTCTCAGCATACCATGCGTTTTACCACAGGCTGCATTTATATGATCAGATCAGTTATGTTTTTTGTTAAAAATTATCCCGAGATTCTTGGCAGTTTCAGTAACCTCAATAGTAGAGGTTGCCAGCAAAATACTTTTTGATTTTTGCAACTCTTAAAGCGGAATATGGATTCTTATTTCCCAAAATATTTTTGAGAATTTTTTAAGATCTGTACTTGGGGTCACTAAAATTGATTTTATGCAAAAAATTTTTCTCTCATAATTTTGATTCACCTAACCAGATTAAATCACTTCTGAATAGTACTAGTCAGCTAAAGGAAATTACCCCTGGTAATAATTATTATTTTAAGGAGATCTTGAATGATCTTGATAATTTAGTATTTCCCAAATTCAAACCTCAAATTTCAAGATTGGGTTGAAATAATATATCAGAACCTAATTAACGAATTTAAATATACGTCCGAAAATTGTCAATTTCTCCAGCAGTTGATATTCGAATTTGAGAAATACTTAAACAAATAATTTTTGCAACAAATATTTTATTTAAAAGGCTGCTACTCCTCAAAAGTGATTTATTTAATTTTTGTGTACATAAAACAGCAGAGAAGAAAATAAAAAATTTACATTTCATAATCGGATTTTTTTGAACAAAAATCGACCCGTACCGACCTCAAAAAAAATTTGGAACAATTCTGAAAAACATTTTTGGCTATAAGAACTCATATTCTGCTTTAAGAGTTGCAAAAATCTAAGAAAACGTTTTTGGTGAAGCGAATAAAATTTCGAATGTCTTGAACATTAATAAATTCTATGTTGCATAAAATCATAAACAGTCCAAAAAATTTATTAATTATTTTAAAAAGATTATAAAATGCAGAAGATCATAAAGCCTGCGTTCTGTAGGGTACAAAAAAATATCAATTTAAAACCTCAAGCTGTAATAAGAAATTTATGTAATGTCACCATACCGAAGTAACAAACAAACATCACATACAAATATTGTTTTGTATACTTTGGTAATGATGATGATGACGATGATGATAATGATGATGATACAAATACATACGATATTTATATTGATTGTGCGATAGGAGTATCTCCTATCGTACATATTCTAGAATGTACAAACACATGTATCAACCACAGGAATGAGGTTTTGAAAATGAAGAAAATTACGAAAAAAAACGAGGCGCCATTAAGGCGTTGGTATTTTATGAATGAATGTTTGAGAACGAATTAATAAAAAAAAAATGCAACAAAGTTTCATTAAGGAATTGCATGAGCTTTTTATTGTTATTAGAAATTGTAATAATGCAAGAAATCCCTATAAAAATTAAAATTACTTTATTAATCGCTCCACTTAAACTTGCTACCAGTGTTGGAAAACTAAGAGTTTTTGTCTGTGCGCAGCATATTTACTCATATGTTTCACTTTAGTTAATTTGAAAAGAAATAATGTGAATTTGTTATATGAATATCAGTAGTTGTAATTCGCGGTGTCACAGTTAATTACTGTAAGCTTCTTTCTATGATAATGAAGATGGAGAACTTTCTAATAAATATTTAAGTATCTCTGTTTACAGTTTATAAAATTTAAATAACTAACTTCATCACGTAAATTGCACACAGGTCTGCATTCTAGACGATTACTTCATGGAATATCGGTTGATGAGCCTGAAAATTGGAAATGAATTAAAAACATCTCTCATACTTAATAACTTTATTTCCAGGGAAAAGCAACTAGATAACAAAAACAGAAAGCAGATATATGATTAGGTGTGGTAATTTATCTTGTAAAACAGATGATATTAAAACTTCTTATCAGGGTCTAGGTCATGACATTCTATCGGACATATGACATATGACATATGATATACTTTTACCAGCGCTATTCAATAGCTTCTATACCCTGTTTATGAAGTGTGTTTTTTAGAGGTTCAGAAGTTTGAGTTGGTAACACTGATTTATTTAGCAACCAATTTTAGAGCTGATAGTTTCCATTTATTTAGGTTGGTTTACCATTTCATAGGGGATAGACTTATACGAGAGTAACGTTTGCAAATTGTTGAAATATTTTAACAAAATAATGGCTCTGTTAGTCAAAATAATCATAACAGTCCATCAAAGCGGCTAATTCGAAAAACTAAGGTTGTTTACTCTAAATGATAATATGAATCCCATAAGACACCAAACAGTGCACACCGAAAAAGCTGTAACAGCTGCAGAACAATCGATCTTGGTTAACGAAGTTTTAAGATTCATCTTATGTAAGAAGTAAAGAAAAACGACCATCGTGTGCGCTGCCAATTCGGCCAATGGGTTGAAGCACAAATTGATATTGAGATCGATTTTCAATTTAACTGAGGGTACGTATATAAGCATAAGTGTCGCATTTAGAGTGAAGATAATCCACAAGCTTTTGTCTAAATACCATTACAGTTACAGAATATTACTGTTTGGTGTGATCTATGGGTCGGCGGATTATTGGTCCATATGTCTTCAAAAACGATAATGGGCAGAATGTTAGTATCAACGAGGAACGATATAGAGAAACACTTGATGAATGAATAATTTCACGCAATGGTGCTGTTAATTAGCCACCCAGATCGCACGATTTAGCCCCATTGGATTATTTTCTTTGGGGTTGTGTAAATTAACTCATCTATGCCGCTAAACCAAAGACAACTGAACGCTTGGAAATCAACATTCGTTGAGCTATTGGCGAAATACGGCCGGTAATGCTGCGAAAACTGTGTGAAAATTGGAGTTCCAAATTGCGTCATGTACGCACCAGGGTGGTGGCTACATCGCCCAAGTTATACTTAGGCATTAATGGCATGGAATGATGTATCAAATAAAGTCAGCATAAATGATGCTGAAATATTTTTCTTTGCTTTATTTTAAGTTAAAGTTCTATAACTCTAAAAAAACACCGAGTCATTTTTACAAATTTGGAAATAGGAAATAATCCGAGGCAATTAAATCTAGCGAATGAGGTGCGCATTGGGGCATTGTCTTGATGAAATAACACTTTCAATAATAACACAATGTGGCATTTTTTCCTTATTTTTATCACTTAAACGCTACAGTACGTTAGCATAATATTCGCTGTTGACTATTTTTCCTTCTTGGGAATCATCAATAAAAATTATCTCACGCGCATCCCAAAAAACTAATGCCATAACCTTGCCTGCAGATTGAACCGTCTTCGCTTTCTTTGGGCATGATTCGCCCATTTCTCTTCACTATTTTGACCGTTTCTTTGGCTTTGGTGTGAATTGATCGGCGCAAAAACTCAGCTTTATTGCGGTAAAACATCGCCAAACGCTCTATTGAAACATCTTCACGACACTGCTTTTGTTCTATCGCACAGTGGTCGAAATACCTAATCTAGCGGCGCTTTAGCGAAATTTTAAAATTCAGAATTCGGCAAATTTTTTTTCTTTTTTTTTAAATTTAAACCCTAACGGACTTTTTTCAGTTTTCCTTTTTGTTTTGTTCCTTATATTCGTACAGCTGTGAGCATTCAAACTTAACACATGTTTCAACAAGTCAATAACTATTTTTGAGATTTTTTCAAGTGCAATTTTGTTGACAGCAAAAAATTAAATATTTAATTTTTTAATAATATTTGCGATTTCGTTTTAATTAAAAGGTATGTATTAAATAAAAAAATAGTTTGTGATCTGTGATTGTATGTTTTAGTGCTTAACAGTGGTAAAAGAAAATGTCCATTGTGAAAGTGTTTTTAGATATGAAATCCAATTTTGTGTGGAATAAAAGTAGGGTGGATTCGACCGGATTCGATTAACTGTTTCCAGAGTTTGTTTAAATGGGTTGCAATGTATGTCAAGTTCAAAAATAGGCTGCTACTTTTCGCTAAGTTTTGATTTTTTTCGTTTTTAAGATACAATGGCAGAATCTAAACAAACCCTTTTTGTAATATGGCATAGTGAACCAGTGGCAACAAAAAAATTTTTAATGGTGTAAAATCATGTATTTTCCAATATCATTGATCGCTCGAAATATAGCGAAGAACAATACCAACAAATTCAAAAACAATCAAGAAATTTTAGTAGCAAACTTGTACAAAATTGGAAAGAGAGTCAAAGAATTTTGGCAGTGTTCGAAAAGCGAAATAAAATGTGGTTGGATGAAGACATTATTTTCCCTAAGCCAGCCGTTGCCCAACGTAAAGAGAAACCTTTTTCAGATTACACAAGCAAGACTCAAAAAAAAAATTGCTTCAATCGCCAATGAAACACCGAACCAAGAGTTAATGGTAGCGGCGAGCGTGAACCTTTACAAGGCTGGGAAAAGAAGCGCTTCACAGGTTGTTTCAAAGTTATGCTCAGAATCTGAAATAGCTCCAAGCTACGATATTTTGGCTAAAACTAAAACAGAGTGTTACCCCAGTGACATACACGTAACTGAACGTTCAGCTGAAGTCTCGTAGACCATACAGTTGCACGTATAATACAAGGCTTTTCAAAAGCTTTTGAGGATCTCATGACTGGGCAATAATAACGATTGCATAAAAGCAATATTTAAATGGGGCTGTGACGGTAGCAGTGGGCACTCTACTTACCGTCAACGTTTCAGTATTTCTGATACTGGAACAATTGATGATCATTTATTTGCTGTATGTATTGTTCCATTACAAATTAAAAAAGGACCTGCAATACTATGGCAAAATAATCGGCCTTCTTCAACTCGGTTCTGCAGACCCATTAAAATAATATTTGAAAAAGAGTCAGCGGATTTAGTTAGAGCTGAGATAGAAAATGTAAATAGAACAATTGCACAAATTCTGGCGACAAAATTGAGTTTTTTTGAAGTAACACACGAATTTCATTTGACCATGATCGATGGAAAAGTGTTTAATACCATAGCGGAGTCATCATCTCTGGCTTGTGGTATATGTGGGGCGACACCAACATTGATGAACAATCTAAATTTAGGTCAACTGAGGCAGCCACAAAACCACTTATACGAATATGGATTGTCGACACTTCATGCTTGGATACGGTGCTTCGAGTGTGTAATTCATATCGCTTACAGAACACCGGTAAAAAAATTGGCAAATTCGTGGAGAAAATAAAGAAATTGCTCAACAAACCAAAAGAAAAATTCAACTTGAGCTAAGAGAACAAATGGGTATATTGGTGGACATTCCAACAACAGGTTCGGGGAATACAAACACAGGAAATACAGCCAGAATATTTTTCGAACAGCCAACCTTGGCCTCTATAGTAACTGGCGTACAAGTGGAACTGATAAAAAGGTTTGGTTTAATATTGCGCACAATGGCATATGGTTATGCAATTAATGTAGAGGATTTTCGCTTATATGCCTGGGAAACAGCAAAACTATTTGTTTCCGAATACCCTTGGTTTTATATGCCTCCATCTGTACATAAAATTTTAATACATGGAGCAGATATTATTGAAAAAGTTTCACTACCAATAGGAATGATGTCAGAAGAGGCACTTGAGGCAAGAAATAAAGATTTTCGCAGTTATAGGCTGAACCACACGCGAAAAGACTCGAGATTGCATACAATGGAAGACTTAATTCACGCTCTATTGGTTTCGTCGGATCCTTTTATAACATCGAAATCTAAAAGCACCTCGAAATACGCCAAAAAACACATCAAAATAGATGATGAGGTCAAGCAGCTTCTTTTAAATATAAATGACCTACCTGACAGCCTTAATTTTGAAAGCTCCGACTCTGAATAGGTTTTTTTTTTTTATTTATTTTCTTGTAAACTGTAAAAAAATACGAAGCAGAAACCTTTTTTTTTTAATTTACTTGTGTAATGAAATTTTAAATTTTTTTATATTTTACATATGGGTAAAAATTTATGTATGGAATTACCCATATACTTAAAAAAAACAAACAAATTTTAAAATTTTATGAATGGGTTATATTTAAATATAAATTAAAAAATTAAAAAAAAACAAAAAATCATTCATAATTTTTTATGTTTTTGAAGTTATTAACAAAGCGCCGCTAGATTGGGTATTTCGGCCACTGTGTATCGTGAAGAAACGCGGCACCCACAATCCGGTCAGCTATCTCATCTCCAAATTTTCGGTCAATATGCCATGTATGGCAGTGTTTGAAATATCTATCATTTCAGCTAGCTCATGTACCTTCAGTCGATGATTATCCAATACCAATTTGAGGATTTTCTTAACCGTTTCTGGCGTGGCCACCTCACCTACGGTGTTCGTCTTGGCAGCTAGTGCGGCCTCGTATAAACTCTGCCACCCAATATTTTATAGTCGTAAATGAAGCAGATGACTCTCCAAGAGTGGAATCTAACTCAGCTTTTATATTGGTTGTACTGAGATCTTTCAAACGTAAGTATTGACTTATATAACGGTGACAAATTTTTTCCATGTTTACAAATTTACTTATTTAACATAATATAATGTAAAAAGTGCAATGTATAGAATATATAAACCAAACATCACATATGGCAACTCTTACGAAAACTGAGAATGGTAAAAATTAGAAGTATAAATGCATAAATAGTTTAAAAATTCAAAAATACCGATTGGTATGTTTGTTAGTGTTGTAGCTTCTGCGATTAGTATGAAGTAGAAGCTGTATGGTAGAAAACTGATTCCTAACCACACTGCTCGTAGGCCTGACTTTAGGCGAGTGTGTTAAAGCCCTGACCAAAAAGTGCAAGTAATAGTGTATGTGAGATAGACGCAGGGTCAAATCACACTGCCGCCCTAAATAGAAACAGTTTCCATATAGAAATAATCTATACAATTGTAACATAACAATTATTACAATTAATGCCAGAAGATTAAGAATATAGAGTAGTCATGATTTTTAGACATACACTCCCCGAGAGCAGGATATCCCCATTTAAAAAAATGTCATATTTTTTTGTGTAGTGGCTGTATTTCTATGATTTTTTTTCTTTAATATTCTCTTGTGTTTATGAATCTTTTTTTACAACAATAACATGAAAATTAAACAATTGAAAACGGCAAATTAAATTTTTACATTTTTCAACTATTTACGGTGCGACACCTGGATATCCCCATCTGTAAAAGAAGTTAATGAAACGAATTCAGTTTTTAAAAATATATTTTATTGCTAATATTTGGTAGGTCCTCCATTATTGCGAACAACTTCAAAAAGTCTGTTTGGAAGAGACCTATACAGGCTTTGTACATTATTTATTGTTATTTGCTCAAAAGCATCTTCAATCGCTTCAATCAGTCCTTCTCTGTTTTCAAATAGTCTTCCTTCTGCATATATTGTACGCCACAACCATCCCCACAAATTTTCAATTATGTTTAGGTCAGGAGATAAAGGTGGCCACTCCATAAATTCCACGCTGTTGTCTCCAAACCACTGTTTTACACATCTAGCTGTATGGATAGGCGCGTTATCGTGCTGAAAAATCCATTTTTGACCATTAAACATTTCTCCAAAATTAATTTTCTGTATTTTTAAAAGTTCAATGTAATCAGCTGCGGTCTGCCGACCTTCTAAAACAACCAAATCAATGGCGCCATGAAATGAAATTGCACCCCATACCATTACGGCACCAACAGCACTATGACGACGGGACAAAATCAGCTCAGATTTTCTCAAATCATGGAAGTAATATTGAAAGCCATCAGGTCCGTCTAAATTAAATTTTTTTTCGTCTGAAAATATTACCTTATACCATTCTTCTTTCCAATTTAATGAGACCGGCAGTACTCCAATCTAGCACCTTTATGACGCGCAGTAAATGTGGCTTTTTCATAAGTTTCCTCCGTTGAAGATGTGGACACGCCTTAATTACTCTTTGTACTGTCCGAATACTGGCAGAAGTTTCAACTTTTGCTTTAATATTTCGAGCGGATGCAGCAGAATTCGACGCTTGGCGTAAAATTGACCTGCGCTCTCGTTCTGCAGTTGCTTGTTTTGTGCACCCTTTTTGGTTTTTTCCATAATTTTCTGGATCATTCAGATAATTGCTGATTGTTTTATGATCTCGTCCAATTTTATTCCCAATTTGGCGGTTGGAATAATTTTCTTGCTTAAATGCAAGAATTTTACCAATTTCTTCTTTAGTCAAGGTTTTACCGCGACCCATTTAAAAAAAAAATTGTTATCACCGAGCAGTCAACAGCAGCAATTAACTAAAAATACAATTTTAATTATTTATAAGCACTTCACTCTTTGAGAGTTAAAAACAAATAGATGGAGATATTGTGGTGTCGCACCGTAAATAGTTGAAAAATGTAAACATTTAATTTACCGTTTTAAATTGTTTAATTTTCATGTTATTGTTGTAAAGTAAGATTCAGAAGAACAAGAGAATATTAAAGAAAAAAAATCATCGAAATACACCCACTACACCAAAAAATATAACATTTTTTTAAATGGGGATATCCTGCTGTCGGAGAGTGTATATGCTTTTTTCTTCTTTACCATGCTCCATTAAAGAGAGATCGTAAAAAAATATTTAACAATGTGGCTTTTAGAAACTTTTTAAACATATATTTTATAAGGTTGCCATTTTTCACCCAGGGCTGTGGAGTCGGTGTCGGTAGTAATTATAACTTGTTGGGATTCGGAGTCGCTGTTTTAATTTAAAAATCGACCAAAAATTGTTAAACTAAATAAAAAAAAAACACATTTTTGGGATCAGAACCAAATTATCCCCGCAGTTCAGTTCAGAACCAAATCGACCCCCACCTTTCCTTAATTAAAAATAAAACCATGTATTTTATCTTAGGAATACAAAGGAATTAAATCCAATATTTTTTGGGAATTTTTAGAACATATGTTCCTTATTCCATCACATTAAACTTGCAAGATAATTTTTAGGTAGTTCTGCCTTTATTCCTTTCTTATTTTTAGTGGGTATTTTTGTTTCTTCCAATATAATTCTCTCTCTTGGTTATGTACTCCAGTTATGGGGTCTGAAAAGTATAACGAATGATTAACGGTTCTGTGTTGCACTATTGGATCGATGTTTAGATAATCTCGCCACAAATCAGAATGCACCTCGGACGCATTTAAAATGACATCTATAATATTAATAGGCTAGGCAATTTCTTGTGACCGATGTTTTGTTCTACCGCTTTACCCGATTTTGACCAAACGTATATTATAAAGTTATTTCTTTTTAGCCGTTTTGCAGATTTACAGATTTTAAAATTTTTTCCTTTACTTTGCTTAAATTTCATTTAAAGTTGCCATTAACACATACATAAAATAAGTAAGAAAATTATAGTCGGTCTAGACCGACCATACGATACCCTATACCATGGTTTAGAAACCCTATCTCTTCGGTCCCACTAACTGGGTATAGAAAACAAGTAAGAAAATTATAGTCGGTGTAGCCCGACTAAACGATACCCTATACCATGGTTTAGATATCCTATCTCTTCGGTCCAACTAATTGGATATAGTAAATAAGCATAAACCAAATTTGAATGGAATTTTTATTAATTTTTTTTTGCTGCAGATATGAAAAAGTTCATATCGGATATTATATTTATATGGGGACTAGGTCGAAAAATGGACCGATCCTGACCATATTTGGTAAAGTCACTTATACTTTGAAAAAATATATACAAACCAAATTTGAGAAAAATCTGTGCAATATTTTTGTTTTTTGATAGATTTAAGTGAAGATCGGGAAGCAGCTCTATATGGGGCCTATAACTAAAAATTTTCCTATAGGGATTATTTTTGAACTACTGATTAATGAATGTAATAAACACATACAAACCCAATTTGACTGAGATCTATATGATAATTTGGATCTTATGTCAATTTATGTAGATTTCATAGGGGTCATTTGTATGGGGACTAGGTCTGAACATGGACCGATTCTCACCAATTTCAACAGCGATGATTCCATGGCCGATAAAAGCTTATATACCAAATTTCATCAAAATATATTCATATTTGCGACCTGTAGTTTGATTACAAAGTTTACATGGACACACAGACGGACGGACGGACGGACGGACATTACTATTTCGACTCAAAAAGTGATTCTGAGTCGATATAATTAAAGATGGGTCTAGCGAATATTTTTGGTAGTTACAAACAGCAGCACAAAGTCATTATACCCAAACCACATAGTGGTATTGGGTATAATTAGCAAAAACCAAATTTGAGTGGCATTGTTATTAATTTTTTTGGCTGCATATATGAAAAAGTTCATATCGGGTGCTATATTTATATGTGGACTAGGTCAAAAAATGAACCGATTCTGACCATATTTGGTAAATTTGAAGATTTGAGACAAACTGTGCAATATTTGTGTTTTTTTGATAGATTTAAGTGAAAATCGGGAAGCAGCTCTATATGGGGCTTATGACTAAGAATTGTCCAATAGGTATTATTTTTGGACCACTGATTAATGGATACAATAAACACATACAAACCCAATTTTACTAAGATCTATATGATAATTTGGATCTTATGGCAATTTATGTAGATTTCATAGGGGTCATTTGTATGGGGACTAGGTCTGAACATGGACTGATTCGCACCAATTTCAATAGCGTTCATCCTATGGCCGAGAAAAGCTTACATACCAAATTTCGTTAAAATATGTTCATATTTGCGACCTGTAGTTTGATTACAAAGTTTACATGGACACACAGACGGACGGACGGACATCGCTAAAACGCCTCAGAAAGTGATTCTGAGCCGATCGGTATAATGAAAGCACAAAGTCATTATACCCAAACCACATAGTGGTATAGGGTATAATTATAAATATGCTTTGCTTGTTTTATAAAATTTGTTAATGTGTTTGTTAATGAGTTTATTATCTTCATTCACAATAATAATAAACCATAAAAGTGTTGGTTTGTGAATTGGCTAAGTTGAAAAATAAAGCCGCTTAGAAATTGCTCCCAAATTTCGAGCGCTGGAATCTGCTAGTTGTGTATTATTGGCAATTAATTCATTACATTCGAATTGGTTATAACACACATAAACATTTATATGTATATAACCAAAGCAAAAGAGCAACTTCTTGAAGTTGCCATTCACATGAAAACGTTACAGGTACCTGAAATACATAAGTGAGAAGTATTTGAAGTTGAAGGGCTGAACCGATCCGAATCATCTTCCTCTAATTATAACTTAAATTTCGAAGCGTATCTAGATAGATTTGAACGATTAAAAGCAAAGCGAATGTTTAAGTTTACAAAAAATATAAAAATAAATAAATACACCGGAGACATTGAAAAATCTAAATTTAAAGAAGAGTTTTTAAAATAATTAAATGGAATAGAAAAATACGACCGTTCATCAAAATTGAATGGGAAAGAAGCAATCACTAGTGATTCAGAAATTATTCGTAACGCAGGTAGAATTGTGACTGCAACGCTTCCGAAACAAGTAAGTGTCGAAAGATTATTTTCCTGAAAGCTATATGATAAAAAAGAAACAATTTTGTTTGTATTTTTTTTTTTTGGGTTTATTTAAATGAATATTTATATATTTTAAGCTTCTTTTGGTTGTTTATTTACTAAAAGATAAATAATATTTGAATTAGAATTATAGTTTAATTTATTAACAAAATACTCAATAATCTATAATATTAATAAGCAAGGCGATTTCTTGTGACCGATTTTACGGCTTTAGTTATCAACCGATCTTGAGAAAGAATATACCTTATGAAAGGTATTACATTGCAGCTGTCCACCATATTTAAAGATTTGCACCATCTGATACATTTTTCTGAAGTAAAATACATACTGTGTGTGTGTGTGTGTTTATTATAAATATCAGAAGCCCTGTATTGAATTGTGAATTGGCGAAAATTGATTAGCATACCTTTAGGCTCCTATATACTCTAGATTCAGAGTCAGTCGCTCTAATCATCAAATCCGCAACCCTGTTTTCACCAGAGTAATTTTTTCAAATTAATTTTTTCTGGGGCCGCCCTCTTATAGTGTGAAATCTAGATCCTATACATGGAAGGAAATTAGCAAGGAGCTGGCGAGTTTTTAAGACAAAAAAAATTTGAATTTTTCCTCAGAAGATGGGTTTTAACAAATCTCGCGGTGATACACACAAATTATTTATTTCTTCTATATGCATTGTATTGCAATAGACATGCAAGAAAGATGACAATGTATACTTTGAATATTAGATTTTGGCTGCCTTTAAACGACAATTTGACCCATCTTTATGTATTTAATTGTTTTATCTGTCCAGTTGTCCAGTTTTATGTTGTCGGCCGCCAATGCTTTTAAATATTAGTCTTACAGTCTTAATAACAGATCTAACAATATTTTCTAGATCTTAAACTCCCACAAGTTAGCCCTGCAACATATTTATAAGTGACTAATACTATGACATTAATTTAAACATTATTTTGCAATTAACCTTTAACTGTAACATGCTTTACAAGATCTTTAACTCAGCGAAGCAAAAAAAAAAAAAAAACAAACAAAATCTTCAAAGAGTCTACATTAAAATTTTCTGGGCTTTTACAATTTACAAGATGTTAACATGAATACCTTGAATGCAAGCAATATGTTATACTTGTTCTGTGAAATACTATGGCTCAGAAGTAGCTGGATATTTAAAAGTTAGACAATAATTGTTGCATCAGAGAATCTCACGTAGCTTAGGAAACACAAAAGCTCTTGAGATTTAAAAAAAATACTTTTTGTATTTTTAAAATACTTTTGTATTTTTTAACATGAAAATAGTTTATTACAACAACATTTTGTTATTGTTTTTGGATACATAAATATTATGATGTGAAGTATTTATACCCTATACCAAACATATTTGACCTAGATCCATCTTTTATTACACCGATCGACCCATAATCACTTTCTGAGTCGATTAAGCGATGTCTGCCCGTCTGTCCGTCTGTGTGTTTTTGCAATCAAGCTACAGGTCGCATATATATATATTCCGTTTAAACTTAGTATACAAGCTTATGTCGGCACATGATGAATGCTGTAGAAATTAGTAAAAATCGGCTCATGTTCAGACCTAGTCCACATACAAATAACCCTATGAGATCTACTTAAATTGTCACGATATGCAAATTATCATCTGTCAAATTGGGTTTGTTTATGTTTATTACATCCATTTATCAGTAGTGCAAGAATAAACCTTATAGGGCAATTCTTAGTCATAGCCCCCTCATGAAGCTGATTCCCGAACTCCACTAAAATCTATCAAAAAACAAAACTATTGCAGAAATTTTTCTCAAATTTGGTGTGTATAAGTTTTTGCAAAAAATAAGTGACCTTACCACATATGATTAGGATCAGTCAATTTTTCGAGCTAGCCCCATATAAATAGGGCATCCGATATGAACTTTTTCTTATCCGAAGGCAAACAAATTAATAATTAATTTTCTATATCTAATTAATTGGACCTAAGAGAAAGGGTCTCTAAACGCATGGTATAGGGTATCGTATAGTCGGTCATGACCGACTACAATTTTCTGACTTGTTTTTATTAATTGTTGTGAAAAATTTTCTGGAATCTATATCTATAATATTAATAGCCTTTGCGATTTCTTGTGACCGGTGTTTTGTTCTACCGATTTATTCCGCTTTTGATTATCATTTGAAATGTATTTCTTTTTAGCCGTTTTGCAGATTTACAGATTTTTAAATTTTTTTCCTATATTTTGAGTAAATTGCATTAAAGTTGCTACTAACACATACATAAAATTATACATATGATATGTGTGTTTTATTAAATTTGTTAATGTATTTGTTAATGAGTTTGTTATCTTCATTCACAATAATAATAAACCATAAAAGTGTTGGTTTGTGAATTGGCTAAGTTGAAAAATAAAGCTGCCTAGAAATTGCACTCGAATTTGGAGCGCTGGAATCTGCTAGTATTACTTAATAAGTGAAGGAAAATTTTGTATTCCATTTTTAAGCAAAATGCGTGCACGGAGGATTGTGAAATTTGGCATAGTTATAGTTCATACGGAGGAGAAGCGGATAATTATAAAATTTTTGTATAATATGTTCTAAAAATATATTAAATTAGATAAAATAAAATATTTATAATATTTCGTTACGCCCTGTTGATGAGAATGATTTAAATTGTATACCACACGCCCTGTGTTGAATGGTGAATTGCTAAAATTGATTAGCACACCTTTAGACTCATTTAAATATACATAAATTTTATATAAGTTTATATATGTAGATTAAAGAAGCATTGAAAGAAAAACAATTTAATGAAAAAACAAGTAAGAAAATTATATTCGGTCTAGACCGACTATACGATACCCTATACCATGCGTTTAGAGACCCTATCTCTCAGGCCCAACTAACTGGATATAGAAAATAAGCATAAACCAAATTTGAGTGGGATTTTTATTAATTTTTTCGGTTGCAGATATGAAAAAGTTCATATCGGATGCTATATCTATATGGGGACTATGCCCAAAAATGAACCGATCCTGACCATGTTTGGTAAAGTCTCTTGCTTTTTGCAAAAATATATACAGACAAAATTTGAGAAGAATCAGTGCAATATTTTTGTTTTTTGATAGATTTAAGTGAAGATCGGGAAGCAGCTCTATATGGGGCCTATGACTAAGAGTTGTCCAATGGGGGTCGTTTTTGGACTACTTATTAACGGATGTAATATATACATACAAACCCAATTTGACTAAGATTTGTATGATAATTTGGATCTTATGGCAATTTAAGTCGATTTCATAGGGGTCATTTGTATGGGGGCTAGGTCTGAACATGGACCGATTCTCACCATTTTCAATAGCGTTTATCCCATGGCCGGTATAAGATCAAATACCAAATTTCATCAAAATATATTCATATTTGCGACCTGCAGTTTGATTAAAAGCTTTACATGGACACACAAACGGACGGACGGACGGACGGACATCGTTAAATCGAATCAGAAAGTGATTCTGAAAGTGAAAGTGATTCTGATTCGATCGGTATAATTAAAGATGGGTGTAGGTCAATTATTTTTGGTTGTTACAAACAGCAGCACAGAGTCATTATACCCAAACCACATAGTGGTATAGGGTATAATAATATTTCCTAGAATTTGCAGTCGAATTTCGAGTGCTGGGTTATACTAGTATAGCATTTAACTTCAAATAAAAGCTTACTTACACACATTTGTGCAGAAAGTGGTTAATATCCGTCGATTTTGTTCGGAGAGTAGTTACCCCACTCCACACTTTTTATCAGAATGCTGCAATATTTCAGGAAGGTAATCTATCTATATAACTGACTCAAAAATATATAAATTGATGCCATGTATTTTTTTGAAAATATTTGTAAAATGATGTCAAACTTATATGAAGTGAATATTTTCATACTTTTGTATGGAGTAGTCCGATTCAACTGAAGTTTAAGTGTGATATTCCAAAAACTATATATTTGTTATACTAAATACTTAAATTTATCTTTACAAATGGATTTCAACATGAAATATGTTAGGTTCTATTACTCGTTCGGCTCGAGTAGCTCATTAAGTACTCGAGCAGCTCGAGCTTTGAGTAGATCGAGTACTAGAGCTTGACCATAGGCTCTAGTATTTAGCACTATTTAAAAATTTCCAAGTTTACTTTTTTAAAAATTTTGTTGATAATATTCCAAATATTCAATGAGTCTATGTTCCTACTGAGAACATAGAAGAGCTTTAAAACGGAAAATATCGTTGGTAGACCTTGAATGATTTGTTTTCACATTTAAGATATCTTTTGGCTATTACAGGATACTAGATAATACAATTTGTAATCCTGTAAATTAAAAGAATACTAAAAAATCATGTGAGTCCGATCACTTGGGAGATGTGTAAATATCTGGTAATAAACAAAATGCAGAAATAGCGACAAAAAGGTTATTACATGTCATAATTTTTTCAGCAAATAATCATGTCACACCGATTCGTCTTAATGCTCACATGTTACGCGTAAGATCTTACGCTCACATATTACGCTGTTTTTGTGATTGTATTGTGAATTAGAAATTTACCCCCCTGCGCGTATAGATGTTTACACATCAAAAATATAAACTGGCCCCTTTTCAAATATTTATTTATTTTGATTCTATAGAAATCTAATACTGTAATTACAGATATTTGTGAGAGGAATTTGATAAAACTTGTTGATAATATTTTAATTGCTTTTAAAAATATTACTCTGCATCTAATTTCTGAAATTAACACATTTAAGTGGTGGATTTTTATATTTGCTCGAAAATATCTGTATACTTTTCTCTCCCAGTGAAGATTCTCGTAGTAGTACAAGTAGTTTGTAGTTAATAACAACCGTTTAATTTAAACATGCATCTTTCAATGCATCTTTTACAATATACGACCACAACATACATTTATCCTACAACTAAAGATCGTGTTAACTGTGTTAAGATCTTGTGTTTTTGATAAAAATCTGTGTATTTTATTCATCTTGTAAGCGCCAGTCTGCGATATAGATTCGTATCGTTGTATTGTGTAGAACAATTTCGGTCATTATCATTGTTGATATTTGTGGTAGATTTAAGATTTGGTGGAATTTGACAGAAAGAAAAAAGTAGCCCAATGATGGTGATATGCTAAAACGAACTTTACATAGTGGGTGCCAAACAAAAAAAAAAAAAATAAAAGTGGAGACACCCTGACACGTTAAGTTACAAGGAACCAAAGTTGGCCACAACAAGATGTAAGAGGCTTTCAGCGCGCATGCAACTTTTTAAAATATGAGTCGTTTTGTTATTTTATTTACTATGATGAAAATCTATAAAAAGCTTAATAGAGAAAACTATTTTATTATTATAGAATTATTATCAAAATATTGAATTTTTCCATTTTTTCTGATAATAGTTTTATTAAAAAAGGCAAAATTATTTAAAAATAAGATAACTATATTCGGTCTATACCGACTATACGATTCTATATACCAGGCATGGGCAAATGTGGCCCTACGGGCCGCATGCGGCCCACGAACAAATTTTGTGCGGCCCCATAAAAATTTAAAACAAAATAAAAAATATTTGTTTGTTAATTTAAAAAAAAAAGAATTTTACACACGTAAGAAAATTATAGTCGGTCTAGCCCGACTATACGATACCCCATACCATGGTTTAGAGACCCTATCTGTTATATCCAACTAATTAGATATAGAAAATAAGCATAAACCAAATTTAGTTGGCATTGTTATTAATTTTTTTGGCTGCAGATATGAAAAAGTTCATATCGGGGCCTATATTTATATGGGAACTAGGTCGAAAAATGGATCGATCCTGACCATATTTGGTAAAGTCACTTATATTTTGAAAAAATATATACAAATCAAATTTGAAAAAAATCTGTGCAATATTTTTGTTTTTTGATAGATTTAAGTGAAGATCGGGAAGCAGCTCTTTATGGGGCCTATGACTAAGAATTGTCCTACAGGGATTATTTTTGGAAAGGCGGACGGACAGACGGACAGACGGACGGACGGACATCGCTAAATCGACTCAGAAAGTGATTCTGAGTCGATCGGAATAACAGAAGATGGGTCCAGGGAAAATATTTTTGGTAGTTACAGACAGCAGCACAAAGTCATTATACCCAAACCGCATAGTGGTATAGAGAATAAAAATTTAAAATGTTTTTTTAAATTTTATTAAGAATTTAACTAAAAATCACTAATATCTCTATTATTTTACCTTCTTAATAAATGCGAAATTAACCCTAAGCTCTTTTTGATGTGTCTTATTTCTGATTTTCTGGTTGAATTTTCCGTTTTGGTGTATTCACGGCGAATATTTGTGCGGCACATTTTAATCGCTTAAATCCCTGTTTTAATGGTGTTTTTGCTCTTTTTAAAAGAAGGACAACAATGACCCATAACTTGCGGAGTTAAAGGGTTAACATATTATACAAAAAATGTTCTCCGTAACAACGGTATTTTTTTTTTTGCTATTTTGTTTGAAAGTGGATATTTGTACAGAAATATAAGAGTGCGGCCCACCGTTAGTAGGTGAAATTCCAAATTTGGCCCAACAAGCCATTTACGTGCTCATCCCTGCTATATACCATGCGTTCAGAGACCCTATCTCTTAGGTCCAACTAATTAGATATAGAAAATAAGCATAAACAAAATTTGAGTGGCACGTTATTAACTTTTTTTGACCTCATAGGAGTCATTTGTATGAGGGCTAGGTCTGAACATGAACCGATTTTCATCAATTTCAATAGCATTCATCCTATGGTGGATAGGAGTTTATATTACTAAATTTCATCAATATTTATCTATATTTGCGACATGTAGTTTGATTATGAAGTATACATGGACACACAGATGGACGGACGGACGGACATCGCTAAATCTTCATCCTATCCGCAAGCTCGACATGTGGCCGATTTCGGGTCCATTGAGGACGCCAATAACCCTACTAACTTCCCTTCTACTCAGACTAAGGTATTCCCTAGTCTTCGAAGTGTTGGGAGTGCCCTATAATACCTTCGTAACCCTACACACTTCAGTCCCTTCCCAGATTCATGCATGCGAATTGGCCGCCCAGTTGGAAAGTTTCAATTTGAGCGATTTGAAAGGTATCGGGTTTTCCAAATTGAGTCGCTCCAGGTAGGAATCCTTCCTGGCCAGTTCCTCAGTAATCTCGTTTCCCATTATACCACTGTGTCCCGGGGTAAAAACGATTTCAAGTCTGACCCCTTACACTTGACAACAATCCCTGATCTAGTTCTGTCCGAGGATATCGCCCAGATAGCCGCTAGACTGTCCGTAAATATTTTCACATCTCCGGGACTAGGGATTCCATGTGAGTCAGTAGATCTGATACATTCCGTTATTGCGACCAATTCAGCCTAAAAGACAGAGTTGTGGTCCGAAAGGTGAGGGTATTTGCCCGTAAAACGGTCCTCATCATAGAAAAACATGCAAACTAGATCCGTCTGTATAGTACTATGACCCTTGAAGGTTTTGTAGAATATTCCCGTTTAACCAGCGTTCCCTGTCAATTAGTCGTGTACTGCAGGGTGCGTTTGTCGACAATTTTGCGATTTTATCACAGCTAATGTCCACTATGTTGAATCTCGGTGTTTGGTCGAAAATTGTTTGGTGTCTTTTAATATGGTCGGTGATATATTCCCATGTTAGCCTTAATCATAGCATGGACAGAGCTGCCTCATATCTATAATATTAATAGGCTAGGCTATTTCTTGCGACCGATGTTGTGGACTACCGTTTTATCACGATTTTGACCAAACGTATATTATTTGCAGGTTTACAGATTTTAAATTTTTTTTCCTATATTTTGAGTAAATTGCATTTAAAGTTGCTACTAACACATACATAAAATTATACATATGCTATGTGTGTTTTATTAAATTTGTTAATGTGTTTGTTAATGAGTTTGTTATCTTCATTCGCAATAATAATAAAACATAAAAGTGTTGGTTTGTGAATTTTCTAAGTTGAAAAATAAAGCCGCCTAGAAATTGCACTCGAATTTCGAACGCTGGAATCTACTAGTTTAATTTAAATCTCTATCGTTTGTATTGATAGAATGGTCTCTAAAGCCCTCGTAGATGTTGTCCGTATTGCACCGCTGATTCCTATGCAGCATAGGAGCTGCAGCTTTTGGAATAGTTTAGTGTAGCTTTTCCTGTTCATTGATTCCCATTTGACTACAGATGCATAAGTTAGAATAGGTTCAACGACGCTTGTATTTACCCAAAGTGTTATTCTCGGGTTTAAACCGCATTTCGAATCTATAGCTCTTCTACAAATGGCCCATATACGATGAGCTTTCGCGACCCTGCTTTCGATATGGTTCTTCCAAGTGAACTTTTTATCGAGAATTACTTTAAGGTTTTTCACCGTTTGTGTGATTCTTATCGTTTTGCCCTGGAAGCGGGGTTTATCAAAGTCGACCAGCTCACTGACTGTTGTTGCAAAAAATTAAATATTTTGGGAATCCCCATAAAAAATGTCAAAGTTCATTTTTAGAGGGACCACCAGTTTAATATTCATAAACAGTGTACTCTCTCCTTACGGACACCTCTCTTAAACGGGCACCTCCCTTAAACGGACACTTTTTTCAGTACCAAAAAAATCCTTAGGATTTTTTTAATTTTTTCCCTCTTAAGCGGACAACCCTCCCATAGCCGGACGCGGACACTTTTTTCCCACACCAAAGGGCATTTTATTTCCCCATAACCGGACAGCTTACTACACTGTAACAAGGTAACACTGTTTTTCTATTTACTATTTTCCACATCCGTATATCTGTTGCTTATTTGATAATGCGTGTATGTATAAAGGGGAATCCCTAAATACGAACAACTTGTTTTTTGAATGAAGTATGTAAGTACGTATACAAATTTTTAGTTTCTTATTGTATACATACTTGAATCACTATGCCTAAAGCAGTGTTGACTATTAAAGACAAAGTTCATGTCATTGAAATTCATAAAAATGAAAAACTAAGCTTACGCGAGTTAGCAAAGAAATGTATGATTGGCAAAACTGAAGCTGCTTGCATCATCAAAAACAAAGGCGAAATTTTAAGATTGTGGGACACTGATGTCAATCCGGAGAGAAAACGGAGTATGCTGAAACCCAGTGGCCTTAACATTGATAAATTGTGCTACGAATGGTTTGTGAAGGCTCGAAATACGAAGTAAGGCTAAAGAAATTGCAGAGAAAATGAATTACGCCGATTTTAGTGCATCATCTGGCTGGCTGGAAAGGTTCAAAAAACGGCATAACATAACCTTCCGTGCAATTTCTGGAGAAGCCGCTAGTGTAAATCAAGATGATGTCAAAATTTTTACCGAAAAAGTGCCATCTTTGATTGAAGGATACGATGCGCGAGATATTTATAATGCAGATGAGACTGGCTTGTTTTTTCGTGCATTGCCCGATAAAACATTTGCATTAAAAGGTGAAAAATGCACTGGTGGCAAAATGGCCATGGATAGGCTCACGATATTGCACGGCGTCAATATGGCTGGAGAAAAGGAACGTCTTTTTGTTATTGGGAAAGCTGCAAAACCTCGGGCGTTTCGCAGCATTAATTTAAACAATTTACCAATTACGTGGCGATCAAACAAAAAGGCTTGGATGACATCTGATTTGATGACTGATTTTCTAGTGCAGTTCAGTAGAAAAATGCAGCTTCAGGAACGGAGCGTTCTGTTATTTTTAGACAATGCGGCTTCTCATCCTCGCGATCTCAAATTGAAAAATGTTAAAGTTATTTTTCTCCCAGCAAACACTACAGCATTTTGTCAGCCCCTGGATCAAGGCGTTATAAAAACTTTAAGTTTTTGTACAAATCATTATTTTTAAAAAATATTTTGATGCAGATGGAAGATGCAAATTCTGCTTCGGATTTATCAAAATCAATAAATTTGTTAGATGTTATTTATTTCATACACAAAGCGTGGGAGCAAGTGAGTAAGCCGACAGTAAAAATTTGTTTCAGGAAAGCTGGTTTTGGGAAAAAAGATATCCCCGATGACGATAGCGGTTGGACCGCAGAAGATGAGCTTCCACTGTCAGCACTTGTTCAGTTCACCAATGTTGTTAATCGAGTTCAGAGCCAAATCCAAATTGACATCGAAGACTATATCAATTTAGATAATGAAGTCTTCATTAATGATGAAGATGTGGAAAACATTAGTACTGATATGTTAATTGCTTCCCAAAAAACGCCTACCAACTCGTCTGAAGATGAACTAGAAAGTGAAATTGACGACAAGTTAACTTCTTATAAAGAAGCTTATTTAGCTATAAGAAAACTAAAAGCTTTTTCTTTACATCACAGCGACCTTAAAGGTGTTCAATATATTACTGACCTTCAAATACATTTTCAAGATATTGAAATCAAGGAAAAACTCGCCAAGCTAAAATTTCGGAATTTTTTAAATCCATTTGAATACTTTGCATAACTATTTTTTCACTTCTCGAAAAAATGTTACTGAAAATTCTGTTTATTTTGTCTAATATTTATATGTTCTTGTTTTAGCAATAAAACTTATTATCATAAATACATTACAAATAAATTATTTGCTCTTTTTATACTTCTCCCATAAGCGAAAACCTCTCATAAGCGGACAAATTTCTTAGTCCCTTAGATGCCCGCTTAAGAGAGAGTACACTGTATTAGATAATAATTACAACTTTTAAAAAATCATTCGAAGAAATAGATACATTTGATCAATATTAAATAAATAAATTGCAAATTTTTTAAAATCACTCAGGCGAATTTTCATTTCTATAATATATATATTTTTAAATTTTAGAACTTTGTTGGAATTACGCTCATTTAAAGTTGCTACTAACACATACATAAAATTATGTAATGCGTGTTTGTGTAACTATAAAAAAAAAATGAGTTTGTTTTCTTCATTCGCAATAATTCACAATTGTCTAAAATTGATTAGCATATCTTTAGGGTCAAAAGTTTGTTAAATGAAAAAATAAAATATCCTAGAATTTGCACTACAATTTCGAGGACTGGAATCTGCTGGTATCAAATAATAATTACAAATTTAAAAAAATCGTCCGAATAATATAATTAATTTTATTGTAAATTTAAAAAAATCACTTGGATAAATATTTATATCAGCTAATATTTTCAATTAAAAAGTCACTGGAACGAATACATATTTTATAAATAGAAAACAAATACATAAACTGGAAATTTTAAAAACTCACTAGAAGATACATTCATATCATCCAGATCGAAAAACGAAAACTAAGCGTCATAAATCGAAGTGGTTAAAATTTTGCCCCTCTTTGAAAGACACTATCCGAATTGAGGCTCTAACTATTTTTATGGTTGCCAGATCGAAGTAAGTAAAAATTTGTGATAAATTTTATATCACAATTCAAAATATTCGAAGAATGTTAAATTAAAAAATATTTAATTAATATATCATGTATATTAACTTTTGAAGTATTTTCATTTATATTTATTTTTTAGTTATATATTTTCTTAAAGACGACACCGACATGTCTAGAATATCTTGACCATCAAAAATTATATGAGGAACTTTACACGCTTGTTAGCCATAAAAGTAAGGGATATATCAAACTTTAGTTAGTACCAATGACATGTGGCCAAATTTTCTAAACTGAAAATATTTTACGTTAAAAATACATTTTTACCACCCAGTAATTTAAATTTTCTGTCTTACAACCATACAAAATCGTAATTTTACAAAGTTTATGTGACAGAAATACAATTAAGATTTCTTGAAGGTTTATGTGCGCTACAGGGGCAGCTACTGTGTGGTGTTTTTATATTTTTTATTTTAAAAATCAGCCAGTCAAACAAATTAAAACATAATACATATGAGAGAAGAGTGGGCCGAATTTAAAAAAAAAATATTTTTTGAATTGGCCATAGAACGTGTTTGTTTTATATTAGAGGTTCACTTTATCGCGTTCTATGATTGAGAAATCTGGGTTTTAGAAAATATTTCTATTTACTTAATTGTTTTATTTTTTTGTTAGCTACTCTAAAACAAATTCAGCTTGTGGTAAAATATTCGCAAGTTTGCAACTTAAAGTTCATTAACGAACAACTGATTAATGAGTCAAAGATACGAATACATCACTTAAAGCGAGAGAAGAGTTAAACAAGGTCCAGCAATGAACAGACCGTCTGTCTAATAAACTTGAGAACACAAGACATTTATACTCGTACTTGGCTTGAACCCAAAATAAAAACAACAAAAAAGTTATTACTATTTGGTAAGAATGACGGTAATAATGATTTGATGGTCAATGGCTTGTGAATGTATGTAATATTTTGATATTATTTTGAAACTTGTTATCTTCTTACTGACCATTTAATTTTCACTTTAATTAGGCTTTTCTGTGCTACTCGCAACTGCTTTAACTCTCCCTCAAAACAGTTTTAAATTATTGCTTATAATTTATAACAATTTTGGTTTCCTCTCTACTGCGAACCCCAAACTTTGTCAACTATGAACTTTGTTTCTGTTGAGTTCTGCTCAGAAATGACCATTTCACTGGGAGTCTGTTTGTTTGTTTTTTTTGACATTTTTAACAAAGTATTCAACATTAGCTTTTAATGTCCTTAACGAATGTTTGTTGTGTGTATGTGTGTTTTTGTGTCTAAATGTGGTGGTCTGCATATTGTTCGTATTGTGTCGTGTCATTTTGACGTGATGACTGCAAGCGATTTATGCGTCATTTTGTTAAAACATCTAACAATAATTTCTCTTAAGAATAATGATGGTTTTATTTTTACACCCATATTATATTTCGAACAAGATTATAAGATTTAAGATTCGGATAAGCAGTTTCGGTTGTGTTACAGCAAGGCACAGTGATTTCGATGTCTTTTGTTCGGCAAATTGTTTTCAAATTAATTATCGGCAAGATTTAAACAATGCTGGTCTTTACTGCTTCTTAAGGTTTCGGATAATATTTAAAAAGCAAATCCACTTTAGATGTGTGGTAGTACTTGGCTGTACGGCGAAAGATGTTTTGGTTGGTAATATGGAAGATTATTTTAGCCAGTGTGTTAGAGTTCTTCCATGTTCGGCGGTTGGTTATCATATTTTTCAAAGAAATGACACGAAATTTGGTAGACATGTCAAAAACAGTACTAGTACTTTTTGGTATTTTTTCAATAAAGGGAACTTTTTTAATAAAAAGGTACTTTTTCAAATAAAAAGTTAGTTTTTTAATGAAGAAGGTACTTTTTACTAAAAAGGTGTTTTATATAAAAAGGTAAATTTTTAATAAAAAGGTATTTTTTAAAGAATAAAAATTTACTCTTTTTTATAAAAATGTTATTTTTTAAATAAAAGTGCCATTTTTTTAATAAAAATGTACTTCTTTAATTAAAAATATTTTTTTTTTAAATATACTCTTTTAATAAGGAAGGCACTTTTCTAAGAAAAATTTATTTTTTTTAAAAAGGTACTTTTTTAGTGAAAAGGTACTTTTTTTTTTATTAAAAAAGCACTTTTTAAGAAAAAGGTATTTTATAATAAAAATGTACTTTTTTTTAGTGAAGAAGGTTTTATCTAAGAAGAGGTATTTTTTTAATAAAAAATATTTTTAATGATGAAGGTACTTTTTTGAGATAAAGGTATTTTTTAATAAAAAGTTACTTTTTAATAAAGAGGTACTGTTTCTAAATTGAATGGTACTATTTTTAAAATAAAAATGTACTGTTTTTTTAATGAAGAAGATACCTTTTTTTAAACAAAAAGGTACTCTTTCAATCAAAATTATTTTTTTAAAATAAAAATGTATTAAAAATTTATTTTTTTATAGAAAGATACGTTTTAATAAAGAGGTACTGGTTTTAAATAAAATGGTACTTTTTTAATAAAAAACTACTGTTTTTTAATGAGGAAGGTACTTGTTTACTTTTTAATAAAAATTTACTCCTTTTAATAAAAAGGTATTTTTTTTTTATAAAAAAGTACTTTTTAATTAAAAACTTATTTTTAAATAAAGGTATATTTATTAAATAAATAGGTACTTCTTTAATCAAAACGCACTTTTTAATAAAAGCGTACTTTTTTTTAATGAAGACGGCACTTTTTTTTAAAGAAAAATTAACTTTTTTTGCTTTTAATAATAAAATTAATAATTTATTAAAAAGGTACTTTTATTTAATAAAAATGTGCTTCTTATTCAAGACGTGCTATTTTAATAAGAAGGTACTTTTTGAATGATGAACGTACTCTTTTAATGAAGAAGGTACTTTTTTAGTAAATGCTTTTTTAATAAAAAGGTACATTTTAACGAAGAAATAAATTTTTTAAGAAACAACTACTTTTTAATAAAGAGTAACTTTAAATAAATAGGTACTTTCTAAATAAAAAGGTACGTATTTAATGAAGAAGGTACTTTTTTAATGAAAACGGTACTTTTTTAAGAAAAAAACTACTTTTTAGTAAAGAGATATACTGTATTTCTGCATTTTTTTATGTATATATATATATTAAGAAGATAAAGCTTTTTTATTCAAAAGGTACATTTTTAATAAGAAGAAACTGTTTTAATGATGAACGTACTCTTTTAATGAAGAAGGTACTTTTTTAATAAAAATTTACTTTATAGTTTTATAAAAATATACTGTTCTTAAATGAAAAGGTGATTTTTTAACGAAGAAATAAATTTTTTAAGAAACAACTACTTATTAATAAAGAGTAACTTTAAATAAATAGGTACTTTCTAAATAAAAAGGTACGTACTTAATGAAGAAGGTACTTTTTTTTAATGAAAAAAGTACTTCTTTAAGAAAAAAACTACTTTTTAGTAAAGAGATACTGTATTTCTGCATTTTTTATGTATATATATTTTTTTAATAAAAATGTACTTTTTTATGACGAAGTTACTTTTTTAAAAAAAAGCTACTTTTTAATAACGAGGTACTGTTTTTTAATAAGAAGGTATTTTTTAAGAAAATCTACTTTTTAGTAAAGAGGCAATGTTTTTAAATGAAAATGTACTTTTTAATCAAAACGTTCTTTCTTAATGAATAAGGTAAAGCTACCTTTTAATAGAGAGGTACTGTTTTTAAATAAAAAGGTAAGTTTTTAATGAAGAAGGTACTTTTTTTTAATAAAATGGTACTTTTCTAAGAAAAACGTACTTTTTTTTAAAATAAATATTATATACATATTTGATGCGAAATGTACTTCTTTAATGAAGAGGATACTCGTTTCAAAAGTAGGTTATAATGTAATGTTTTAATAGAAAGGTATTTTTTTAATAAAAAAGTACTTTAAAAAAATTCTTTATTTTAAATAAAAATGCATTTCTTAAATAAAAAGGAATTTTTTAATTAAAAAGGTACTTTTAAATAAAGAGGTATTGTTTATAAATAAAAAGGTACTTTTTTAATGAAGAGTGTACTTTTTTTTATTAAAATGGTACTTTTTTAATAAAAGGGTACTTTTTTTATTAAAAGGGTACTTTTTTATTAAAAAGTTAAATAGGTAATTCTGTAATAATTAGGCACATTTTTAATAAAAACGTACTATTTTTACTGAAGAAGACAATATTTAGAGAAAAATATACTTTTTAATGAAGAAAAAATTTATTTAAAAGAAAAATTTACTTTTTTTTTTGTAAAAATGTACGTTTTTATACCCTATACCACTATGTGGTTTGGGTATAATGACTTTGTGCTGCTGTTTGTAACTACCAAAAATATTTGACCTATACCCATCTTTTATAACACCGATCGACTCAGAATCACTTTATGATATGTACTTTTTCATATCTGCAGGCAAAAAAATTAATAATAATGCCACTCAAATTTGGTTTATGCTTATTTTCTATATCTAATTAGTTAGACCTAAACGCATGGTATAAAGTATCGTATAGTCGTCTAGACAGTAATGCCAAAATATGCCAAGATAAGTTAACGTACAGTAAAAGTAAAGTTGATTCTCCACGCATAACTTTCTTCAAACCCAACGAATTTAAGCAGTTAATAGCTCAAAAGAAGGAGCTTGATCCACTGAGTGTTCTTAGACCTATGTCAACAGACTACTTTAATTAGAACACTAGTTATAGAGGTTTGAGAGAAGAAAAATATTGAAAAAAATCTTGAATGCAAAGTTTATTCATAAATTCTTTTGATTTTTTAAGAGCTTGATAACTTTTTTTAAAAAAAAAAACGCATAAAATTTGCAAAATCTCATCGGTTCTTTATTTGAAACGTTAGATTGGTCCATGACATTTACTTTTTGAAGATAATTTCATTTAAATGTTGACCGCGGCTGCGTCTTAGGTGGTCCATTCGGAAAGTCCAATTTTGGGCAACTTTTTCGAGCATTTCGGCCGGAATAGCCCGAATTTCTTCGGAAATGTTGTCTTCCAAAGCTGGAATAGTTGATGGCTTATTTCTGTAGACTTTAGACTTGACGTAGCCCCACAAAAAATAGTCTAAAGGCGTCAAATCGCATGATCTTGGTGGCCAACTTACCGGTCCATTTCTTGAGATGAATTGTTCTCCGAAGTTTTCCCTCAAAATGGCCATAGAATCGCGAGCTGTGTGGCATGTAGCGCCATCTTGTTGAAACCACATGTCAACCAAGTTCAGTTCTTCCATTTTTGGCAACAAAAAGTTTGTTAGCATCGAACGATAGCGATCGCCATTCACCGTAACGTTGCGTCCAACAGCATCTTTGAAAAAATACGGTCCAATGATTCCACCAGCGTACAAACCACACCAAACAGTGCATTTTTCGGGATGCATGGGCAGTTCTTGAACGGCTTCTGGTTGCTCTTCACTCCAAATACGGCAATTTTGCTTATTTACGAAGCCATTCAACCAGAAATGAGCCTCATCGCTGAACAAAATTTGTCGATAAAAAAGCGGATTTTCTGCCAACTTTTCTAGGGCCCATTCACTGAAAATTAGACGTTGTGGCAGATCGTTCGGCTTCAGTTCTTGCACGAGCTGTATTTTATACGGTTTTACACCAAGATCTTTGCGTAAAATCTTCCATGTGGTCGAATAACACAAACCCAATTGCTGCGAACGGCGACGAATCGACATTTCACGGTCTTCAGTAACACTCTCAGAAACAGACGCAATATTCTCTTCTGTACGCACTGTACGCATTCGTGTGGTTGGTTTAATGTCCAATAAAGTAAACTGAGTGCGAAACTTGGTCACAATCGCATTAATTGTTTGCTCACTTGGTCGATTATGTAGACCATAAATCGGACGTAAAGCGCGAAACACATTTCGAACCGAACACTGATTTTGGTAATAAAATTCAATGATTTGCAAGCGTTGCTCGTTAGTAAGTCTATTCATGATGAAATGTCAAAGCATACTGAGCATCTTTCTCTTTGACACCATGTCTGAAATCCCACGTGATCTGTCAAATACTAATGCATGAAAATCCTAACCTCAAAAAAATCACCCGTTATAAGATGTGAAATCAATTATGTTGTTTTATTTTCTCCTAATGTGCAATGTCTCCAAATGAAGCTAACGGCCAATCTAAACATATTTAAATGATTATATATATAATGTATTTGATACATAATGTTGAAACACAAGATTTGTAGTTTTTTAATTCTAGTTTATAGGAATTTTTACGGGTATTCTCTTGTTTCATATTTTTAGGGTTTTTTCTAGTCGGACATCGCTAATTCGATTTAAATAATAAAAAAGTGGGTATAGGTCAAAGGCTTAAGAAGTTACAAACATTAGCATAAAGTTATTATATTTTCACCATATAGATATTTTAAATTTTGTGGTTATAAAAAATAATTAATTTTCAAAATCCCACTAATCCAGTGGCTTTTTAAATTTTCCTTTTCTACTGAGTATTTTTTTTTTTTATAAATAACATAATTTATGATAATCGCGCTTACCTTTTGTAAATATTTTATGACGTACACAATATGTTTGGAGCTCAGGTATAGTTGGCCTAGACCAAAATAAAATTTCTCCTCACTCTGCCTGATATGAACACTTAAGAATTTTCTTAACTTCTTACTTTGGATATTTATAACTAATAGTTATTGATATTTACCCCTATCCAGATCACTGTAAATTCTTGAACACACCATTTTTAGCAATACAGCGACAAATGTCAAAGATGACAGCATGTAAAAGCTAAACATAAACCGTATTCACATTTTTACTTTTCTATTTCATCAAAAGCAACCAAGTAAAAAAAAAACAAATCATTTCGACTTTGAAAAACACATCTAGACAATGCGTAAACTACACGCACTATGTATGTGATAGCCGCAAGTATGTTTATTTAATGGTTGAAATCATACAAAACTAAATGCAATGTCATTTAACTACAGCCTTCCTAATGTTAGACTATTCATATTTGATGTCTCTGCTGTCTTCAAGATGATGCCGATGCTGATAATTTTACTTATGGTGGTATTTTTGTGTTTGTGTTTGTGCTTGTGGGCTGTATATATGATTTATGATGGACATTTGAAAGGAATACATTTCGACGTATAAAGTTTTGGACAATATTTTTCAGCATTAATAACACTGCGAAGCGGGTTGGGATAAATAACACCAGAACAATATTTCAGAGTTCTTAAATCTGGAAATGTTGAAATGTACATAACTCTAGAACCGAATCAGTTGAATAGACTGAGAGCCTCTTGGGTTTTTATTGTGAAGGCCAAGTTAGCCACACGTTGTAAAAATGTATCTGTACCGTAAATGTAACGTTGGTATTTAGTGCAATTATAGAACGTAACAAGTAAAAGTGTTAAATTCGGCTGTGCCGAATCTTTGATATCCTCCACCTCGGTTTGAGTATTGATAATAAATGTAAACAAAATATTGGAAAAATATGCATGCGTTTCCGGTTATATGACATAACTTCTCGTTTAATTTAGTTTTTGCTAATTAAATAGCTCGCCTTAACCTCCATTGCAAAGGTAATGGTTGTGTAGGGTGGCTATAGGCATTAAATCGTGCTAATTGCAGATGGCTGTATAGTTTCTTTTAACTGCCGAAATATTTTTTCATTGCGGCCATATAGGTCGGATGGAGGAACAAAATAATAACCAAAAAAAAGCTTTCTCAACTTTTTTATTAAAATATTGCCATATTTGGAAAACATAGAGTATAAATTTATAATAATAAATAATCAAATTAGGGATGCCAAACGCAAAAAACCAAATGTCCCAAACATTTTAAATAAAATAATTTGTTATCTTTATTTTCTGAAAAACTTCAAATATTCATCCAAAAAAAAAAAAATTGTGAAAAATAATATATGTATAAATAACATTCTCATCAAATTGCGTTTATTTATGTAACAATTTTTATGTTCGCAATTCTTAAGTATCATTTGGGGTTTTCTAAATTTCATTGAATTTAAATTAATGTTTTCTGTAGTGCGAATTCAACGATCCGACAGAATTTCAACGATCCGACAATCGCAAAATATATCGACAGCTATTGTTGTTTGCACTGAGGATTAAGTGATTCACTAAGTACACACATTTTAACGACAGTCGTAAATCTATTTTTATATTTATTTAAATTGTAAACGAGTGACATCTCTGTTAAAATAAGCGAAAAACACAAAGAAGAATAGAAAAAAACAAATTACTTCGTGTTTGACAGGATGATTTTATGTTTATGTTTAATATCTCTATTTGTTTACTAATATTTCTGTTCATTTATTTGAAAATTAAATAATGAATTGAATAATGAATTGAATTTAATTTTTTTTATTTATATAATAAAGTTTTTTAATAGAAGCAAAATATTTTCACTATTTTATGATTTTTAATTATGTATGACGACATTTCCACCTAAAAATTTAAGTTTTTATCGATTGAATATCGTTTAAAAATTTTACTGATAATTTTGCTTTTCTTTTTTAACGATTCGACAATCGTTAAAAGAAGTTACTGAAAAGCTATTAATTTCTCCTGAATGCCAATATTTTTTTTTAATGTAAACATTTTTTAAATGTAAACTTATTTGGTGTTTTTTTTTTTGGAATTTCAATTTGTGTTTAACGAATAAAATTTATATATTAAAGATGCAATTGATTTCTTCTAAATTTAAAATTATTATTTCCGACGTTTTGATATGATTTTCTGAAATTCGGTTAATATTTTCTAATTTATAATTGGAAATTTTAATTCCAGTTTTTAGAATTGATATTTTCTTAAATTTGAATGGAAAATTTAAAAAGTGCAATTTTGTATTTATGTGAATAATAATGCTTTAGTAATTATAAACAATTTTTAAAAATTAGATGTAATCGCAATCAGATATTTTGTAGGTAAACCAGAATAATAATTCTGTATAACCATGTAGAATTGTTTTGAAAGCAAAAAACTCATTGATGAACTCGGTAACTCTATTTTGTAAAGACAACAAAAAGTTAATATGCCAAACTTATGTTCATATTTATAAAAGAATAATGAAAATACGTATGAAATAAAAGACCAGCCCGTGTATACTCTTAACATTGTTCTGTATGATATCTAGTTGAAAATATTGACATTCATGTTAAAATAGAAATAACTATGTATTGCAAAGCTAATTAGAACAAAAAATGTGGCGCCATCTACTGTGGCATAGTCACGCTGAGCAAAATGAAGTGACACTCTGTTAATGCAAAAGAAATGTATTTTCCCCACAACAAAATATTGCAGAATTTTATGTAAATAAAATAATATACCGATTTATTTCTAAAGTGCAGTTATTATGGATATAAGTATATAGAATATATGTATATTATTTGTATTATTTAATATGTGTATGTATGTATATGTAAATATTACACACAAAAAATACAACATCAAACGATATTTTTGTGTTTTTCTCTTTAAATAAATTAATACATAAATTTTTTTTTTTGCTAAATTTACATTGTTTTCTTTTTATTAACAACTAGGCATTTTAGCATTATTTGCTTTAGATGCCGGTGAATTTTTACTCCCTTTATATTAACTCGTAGTGTCTGCTTGTCGAAAAAATTTTGGGTCGATTTTAACCCCTTTCCCGTGACCCAATCGATCTGAAACCTTGCAGGCAGGCTCGTGGCAATGACAGAAATGATCTAGTAAATTTTTTTAGTGATGCCAAAACAATGGAAACTTTTAAATTTTTCTACCAGAGTTGATAAAAAAAAGTACAAAGGGTTAGTTTTTATTATATTATTACCACAACGAACACAAAAACAACTAGTCCAGCTATGACAACAATATAACATTTAGAATAACAACAAGAACACTATAGAAACATCATATTTTCATTTTTTTTTTAATTTTTCAGAGGTTTCCCTGGAGCTGTTCCACCGATTTTAATGATTTTTGAAATAGAAACCTTCCCATGAACTCGGAGAATCATGCTCACTAAAAATGATCACCTTAGCTATCCTATTGAGGGCGTGATCGTGACAAGAACAACATAGAAAATTATATTTTTTCAAGACTTTTTGATGTGTAAACATCTATACGCGCAGGGGGGTAAATTTCTATTTGACAATACAATCACAAAAACAGCGTAACTCATATCGGTGTGAGCTGAAGCAGATAACGCTGTGTGACTTATGATTGTATTGGTGAAAAATTATGATATGTTCTTTTCTAAACATTTTCCAACTGTCTTTCATTCGGTGTTTAGCAGTTGAATAGAACGGTTGTGTTTTTAACAAGTGCGGTTGATCGATAGTGATAGAGTGAATATTGTGAAAATAATTAAGATAGTGACTTTAAATTAACCTTGAGATTTATTTGTTTGGGTGCTCCGCTGAACATTTGTAAAATCGGTGTCTCAAAAATCTCCGGCCAAAAGTGTGGTTAGAGACGGTGACGTATAGAGGATATACACTAGCGCCAATATTGACTCTAGCGGCGAGTAGTGAAACTAAAGTATATTTCCTGTTTCCGTTTCCGGTTTCCAACTTCCTGTTTCGGGTCGTCCATTTCCGGTTTGTGTCTCGGCTAAGTCTGTTTCCTGTTGGTGTCTCGGGTGTAACCGGTGTGAGACTCTGCTAACTTCCGTCATAGTTAGTAGTAGTACTGTGGTGACCGGGTTGCGTATACATAACAACTTTTATAAACTATTAAGTATACGCAACAGTACTGATTGTTCGTTCAATTTATTAAAAGAACTTTTGTCCGTCCTTCCGTCGGTGTGTCCGTCCTTCCGCGGACGTGTCTGTCCTTCCGTGGACGTGTCTGTCCTTCCGGTAAGGAGTCAGTACTTTCGTCGACGTTCCGTCCTTCCGTTGACGTGTCCGTCCTTCCACTGAAGTGTCCGTCCTTCCGTTGACGTGTCCGTCCTTCCGTCAACGTCCGTCCTTCTGTAGCAGTTTTTCAAGGTTAGTACTTAGTAGTTAAGTTGTGAGATGCCTCCGCCGCCCAGAAAGCGGGCCGTGAAGCCGAAAGGTGACGCTTCGGACATGGCGACTTCCGATGGGTTTGGTACTGGTGTACCCCCAGCGGGTGGTAGTCTGCTCCGTCACACGGAGAGCGAGTTGTCCAGCACGAAGATGGACGAAGAAATTAAGAGGGTCAAATTTGGTTCTCCGAAGAAGCCGGCTCCGCCTAGATTTAGGCGTCCTGCTGCTGTTGTTGCTGCTGGTGCTGCTGCTGGTGCTGCAGCTGGTGTTGCTGTTGCTGTTGCTGTTGCTGGTGCTGAGGAGTTGGTGGATGGGGCTGCTGAAGCTGTAATCAGCGACAAGGCGTCTGCTGCCACCAGTAGAAAGACGCGTGACCGTATTAGGGCCCGGCCAGTACGTGAAGCTGGCATGGTTGGTAGAATGAAGGAGGTAAGCGCCGATTTGTTGGAGCTGGTAATGGCTGATGGCGTTGATGCGCGGTTGGCCAAGGCGGTTATGGGGCATGCTGGCGTATATGAGCAACTGCTCTTTAATTTAATCGCCGAGAACGAACGGCTGAAGGGGCGATTGGAGGTGTACGAGGGCGGTAAAGTGGCTGGCGTACAGGCAGTGGCTTCTAGGGGTCCCATAAGGCCCCAGATGGCGGTTAGGCGTGGTAAATAGAATTTCAGAAAACATCATTTGAACTTCAGAAAACATAAATAGAATTTCAGAAAACATCAATATAATTTCAGAAAACATCATTCGAGTTTCAGAAAACATCAATTGAATTTCAGAAAGCATCAATAGAGTTTCAGAAAACATCAATTGTATTTCAGAAACCATCAATATAATTTCAGAAAAGATCATTTGAATTTCAGAAAACATAAATAGAATTTCAGAAAACATCAATATAATTTCAGAAAACATCATTCGAGTTTCAGAAAACATCATTTGAATTTCAGAAAACATAAATAGAATTTCAGAAAACATCAATATAATTTCAGAAAACATCATTCGAGTTTCAGAAAACATCAATTGAATTTCAGAAAACATCAATAGAATTCCAGAAAACATCAATATAATTTCAGAAAACATCATTCGAGTTTCAGAAAACATCATTTGAATTTCAGAAAACATAAATGGAATTTCAGAAAACATCAATATAATTTCAGAAAACATCATTCGAGTTTCAGAAAACATCAATTGAATTTCAGAAAACATCAATAGAATTTCAGAAAACATCAATTGTATTTCAGAAAATATCAATTGTATTTCAGAAAATATCATTTGAATTTCAGAAAATATAAATAGAATTTCAGAAAACATTAATAGAATTTCAGAAAACATCAATTGTATTTCAGAAAACATCAATTGTATTTCAGAAAACATCAATTGAATTTCAGAAAACATATATAGAATTTCAGAAAACATCAATTGTATTTCAGAAAACATCATTTGAATTTCAGAAAACATCATTTGAATTTCAGAAAACATAAATAGAATTTCAGAAAACATCAATATAATTTCAGAAAACATCATTCGAGTTTCAGAAAACATCATTTGAATTTCAGAAAACATAAATAGAATTTCAGAAAACATCAATAGAATTTCAGAAAACATCATTCGAGTTTCAGAAAACATCATTTGAATTTCAGAAAACATAAATAGAATTTCAGAAAACATCAATATAATTTCAGAAAACATCATTCGAGTTTCAGAAAACATCATTTGAATTTCAGAAAACATAAATAGAATTTCAGAAAACATCAATTGAATTTCAGAAAACATCAATAGAATTTCAGAAAACATCAATTGTATTTCAGAAAACATCAATTGTATTTCAGAAAACATCATTTGAATTTCAGAAAACATAATTAGAATTTCACAAAACATCAATTGAATTTCAAAAAGCATTATTTGAATTGCTGAGAACATTAATTGTATTTCAGAAAACATCATTTGAATTTCAGAAAACATCAATTGAATTTCAAAAAGCATCATTTGAATTGCTGAAAACATTAATTGTATTTCAGAAAACATCAATTGAATTTCAGAAAACATCAATTGCATTTCAGAAAACATCAATTGAATTTCAGAAAACAGCATAATCGACTTATTTTTTATGCACTGGAAAATATGATGTTTTCTTTAATTATTATATGTTTACACATCTCCCTTGTGATCGGACTCACATGATTTTTTAGTTCTTCATTCAAATCTCGGGCCCTAACCGACCGATTTAGACGATTTTAATTAGCGAACTTTTCAGGATGTTAGTGAATCATTTTTTATGTCAGCGAGCAGCCTAGCTGCCCGACTGATGCCGCCATTGTGATTTCCACAGACGGACAGACGGACATCGCTATATCAACTCCGGTTGTTATAAGGATCACAAATATATATATTTTATGGGGTCCAAAATTTTTTTCCAAATTATTACAAACGGAATGACAAACTTATATATACCCTCTGCACACTGGAGTGGAGGGTATAAAAAACGAACCAGCATGTTGCTGTGTAAAGTTAACCAAACTTTATCAGATGTTCACATATGACACGTACAAACGTAGCAAAAATCTATTTTCAACAGATTGGGACGTTCCGGTTACGTTACAGTTGAGTTCGGTAACTGCTCTAAATGCTTTTAATGCAATAGAAAAAAACAGCTGACAGGGTTGGTTACGGTTACGTGTGGCTAACTAGGCCTTGCGGCCAAACCAATATTTCACTTGTTGCCCATATTATGTGGTTAATAATAGAAATCAAAAAAATTAACTTTTTTTAAAATCCCAATGTTAATTAATTTTGTATTTTAACCAATTTAAATAATATTAAGAAAAATATTATTAATAAAAATATTATTATTAAAACATAAAAATTGTGTTTAATATTTTTCTTTACCCATTTTTGAGTTCCTAATCTATCAGAATTAAGTGCAGCTAACACATGCTATACGGTGGTTTGAGCGATTTGGAACGATTTCAAAATATTAAATTTGGGTGAGTTACAAGGAGGCAGAGTTGAACACTTCGAGTTGGAAAAGACGTTTAGAGCCGGCAACTTTTTTAAATTTAAGCCATTTCTATTTTTACGATTGATTACAAGTACAGTTTTATCATTTAAGGTTTGCAAATCAGACTCAAAATTTGAATTACTTACCAAATCTTTTATTTTTGGTATTTGAAAATATAGATTTATTAAAAAAGTAAAATTTTTTTTAAAATATGTACTAATAGCCATTACTTTAATATTTCTCTGAAATATCTCTAACCTTCTAGTGGAAAAAAATTCGTAAAGCGACGTTTTGAAGTGGGTCTAAAAAATTTCAAAATTGTTCCGAAATATTCCCTTTATACTTTGTTAGATTTATAGTCATTTTTCAGACATATTGCAATTACTACTGTAATTAATATGCAATTTTTAATTTTTGTTTAAATGGTGCGTGGTAAAGAAGAAGAAAGCATATATTTCAAAAATTCATAACTGCACTGTATTCTTAATCGGACCGGTTTCTGGCATTTCAGCCTTCATCAGCGATTTTATTGAACATTGTGATAATTGTTAGGTTTTAATTGAATAGGTTGTTTCTATATGAAAATTTTTCTACTTATACTTTCACATTTTTCTCAAAGCAAAAGTATTAATTTTTTAAACACTTAAAAATTATCTGATTTTATATTACGTTGATTGTTTTATAATAGCACGACAATTATAACAAAGACTTTCAAAGCCATAGAGATCATTTTTATGGTTATTGAGATATAAGTATCCATTAAAAAATAAATAAAAACTATATTTATTCGATTTTTTTTTCGATATTTCGCTTGTGTTCTAAAAATTATTAAAATTTAGTTGATATTAAATATACTCCTTAAGAAATCCCATTTATTTATTTAATAATATAAAATACAGGGAGCGCCATCTTTACGTCGGTAATTTCAACGTTTAACAACTTTGACTTTTGTCAACCGATTGACTTAAGAGCATATGATTCTGAAACGTTGAAAATATAAAGGCCAGGTAGAACCGTCTTATAACACTATCCATCCTTTTGTGAGCATGGGTCAGTGGGAGATCGTCCAAATGCGGCTCATCCATGTCCAAGACGTTCCAATGAATGGGTTGAAGCTGTAAGAGGGAGAGTTGCTGAGAATCCGAATGATTCTTGCGCTCATAATTTTAGCGCCAGTGGAAACACTTTGCGTAGCATTTTGAAGATGATTTGCATTTATTTCCGTATAATAGAGTGCATGTGGCTCGCTATGCTGTCAAATATTGTATCGAATGGTTTACATTGAACCTGACCTTTGGAAGCAAATTTTAATGAATGACGAGCCCAATTTATCACTCTGTGGTGGCTTCAACAATAAAAATTGCTGCATTCGGGGAACGGATAACCCAAATGAAATCTAGGAGCATTGCATGACCGTGGAACGGCGTTCGCGCAAAATCGGTAATTGAGTACAGAAGGCGAAGGCGAATCTGTCGGTTTAAAAACATATCGGTGCATGTTGGCTCATTGTGTCTGCCAGAAAATGCGTGAAAAAGGTCTGGACGGTTATTAGTATCCACTAGGGAGACACTCTGAATGCCTCAGGGTCTCGTCAAATGATTTCTGTCATAGCTGCATAGATATGGAGGAGGTGGAGAGAATAAAACATTTTCTTTGCTACTGCCCGGCACTATCCAGAACAAGACTTAGGACATTGGGATTGCCGTTTCTACACGATCTCTCTGACCTCTCGAATGTGGAAATTTCATATCTCAGCGGTTTCATCAGGAGCTCGAACTGGTTCTACGAAGGGGACTGAGGGGAACACCCATTCACCCCGTGGTATCACAATGGATCACAGAGTCTAAGTGTGCTTATCCTTGGATAAGCAGCCACCTCTTACCTAACCTCTCCTATTAGTATCCACAAGATGGCGCAGTTTGTGCAAAAAAAATCGCTGGACGTGTGATGCCAAAAACGTGGCGACATTGACTGGTCCCCGGATATATAAGTTCTTTTTGCGAGATTATTTGAAAAGCAAAATGTGCGTTAACAAGCCTCAGACCTTTGACGAGCTCACGGAAAACAGTCCAAATGAATTAAAAAAGTCCAAGTGAAATATCACAGATGTGAAAATCGATTTTTTAAAGTTAATAAATATTCACATACGGACATAAAAGATGGCGCACACTGTATGGCTACCGAAAATTTTGCTACAACTCGAAATAATTCAATCAAACTAAACTCTACAAGAGAAAGTTGTGCTACTATTAGCCTATAACAATATGTGGTCAGGGTATAATGAGTTTATGCTAATGTCTGTAACAACAAAAATATTTGACACAATTTTTATTAAACGGATCGACACAAAGTTATTTTGTGAGTCGATTAAGTGATGTCCGTCTCTCCATCAGTCTGACTGTCTGTCTTATCTTACTTGCTTCACATATAAATTTTCATTCACTATGTTCTACTACATGGAGTGAAAACTCCATGGCCTAACATAGAGATGGCGTGACATGTGCCAATTATTTTCTGTTTATTCCAGTTTATTCTTTCCAAATTTCATGGCATTTCATTAATCAGAAAAATGGTTCCGTTATGAAAATTATTCTGCTTTAAAAGTTTGAGAAAAAAAGTGGATTGCAAAGAGCTTCGTATTTTAATTAAACATTGTTTTTTGGTGGGAAAAATTCTCCACAAGTCCTAAAATGGATTGATAAACATTATGGTGAATCTTCGCCATCATATCCACAGGTTAAAAGATGCTATTCCAAATTTAAACTTGGTCGTACGAGCACAAATGATGCAGATTGTCCTGGTAGTCCAAATGAGGCAGTTACCGAAGAAAACGGCGGAAAGTGCAGCAGATTGTATTGGATGATCGAAAGATTAAAGTGAGTGAGATTGCTGGCATCATAAGGATATCAACAAAGTGAGTTCGGCATATACTACATGATCATTTAAATATGAAAAAGCTTTCTGCTCGATAGGTGTCGCGATTTCTAACAGCTGAAACGTATTAATGATTCAACGTATGCTTTCGGGATGTTTGAAGTTAATTCAGCTGAATTTTTACGTCGATCTATATCAACGGATTAGATGTGTATTCATTATTATACACCGGAGTCTAATAGACGGACTACGGAGTGCGAAAGCCGACCAAAGCGAACAAAGACTCAACAAACGGCTGAAAAGGTAATGACCAGTGTTTTTTGGAATGCACGTGATATAATATTTCTTTATTACTTGGAGAAAGCAAAAACAATAACTGCCAAGTATTATGTTGAGTTGCTGAACAGATTGGATGGAGAAATTTAGAAAAAACGACCCCACTTAAATAAGAAAAAAATCTTGTACCATCATGACAATGCACTGGCTTTAGCTTAAGAAAAATTAAAGTCTTTACATTACGAATTGCTTCCCCACCTAACGTATTCTCCAGATCTGGCCTCCAGCGATTATTGTTGTTATTGTTGATTATTACTATTGTTCCCAAACTTGAAAATATGGCTCCAGGGAACGAGATATTCCATAAATGAAGAAGTCATATCCGAGAAGGAAGCCTATTTTGAAGAGTTTGACAAAACGTATATCGTCAATGGTATCAAGACGTTAAAGGATCTTTGGAAGAAGTGCATTTCACTTAACGGAGATTACGTTGAAGAATGAAATTGATTTCGAATCCAAAAAAACTGGTAGGCCACGGAGTTTTCACGCCATGTAGGATGTTCGAATAAAAAAGTAAAAGTGACTCCATTTGTGCAAAAAAACATTTTTAGGTTTTTATGAATGTTTTCGTCATCAGTGCATTTTTTTTTAACTAAAAGTGAATTTGGCGTATGGCTGATTTTATTGAACAAAGAAGTTCCATTAAATATTGCTTATGAAATAAAATTTCTGCTACAGATAAGTTAAGAATATTTCCACCAGTTCCAAGGAGGCACAGAAAGCGTTGAAAGGAAAGAGCGCCCCCAGAAGAAAAAAGATCAACTAATGAACAACATATCAAGAAAATCATAGATCTGGTGTTGAAAAATCATCGATTGATAACTAGAGACATTTCTAATACTGTTGGCATTTAAAAGGATCAATCAACTATATTTTAAAAAATATTGGAATTGTAAACGCATTAAATCTCGATTGGTTCCAAAAACACATATTTAAACAAGTAAGAGTGTTAAATTCGGCTGCGCCGAATCTTTGATACCCTCCACCTCGGTTTGAGTATTGATAATAAATGTAAACAAAATATTGGAAAAAGTAAACAATTTGTTAAACTTAATACCAGATTATTTCACAAAATTTTTTGGGTTGGTTTTCGTCTTTTCTATTATTTCGGATTTATTTCGGTGTTTGCTTTTTGGTCATTGTGGCTGCTGATCGGCATGCATTTAGGTTATATACCATTATGCATGCGTTTCCGGTTATATGACATAACTTCTCGTTTAATTTAGTTTTTGCTAATTAAATAATTATAGCTCGCCCTAACCTCCATTGCAAAGGTAATGGTTGTGTATTAAATCGGGCTAATTGGAGATGGCTGTATAGTTTCTTTTAACTGGCCAAATATTTCTTCATTGCGGCCATATAGGTCGGATAGAGTAACAAAATAATAACCAAAAAAAGAGCTGTCTAAACTTTTTATTAAAATATTGCCATATTTGGGAAACATAGAGAATAAATTTATAATAATAAATAATCAAATTAGGGATGCCAAACGCAAAAAACCAAATGTCCCAAACATTTTAAATAAAATAATTTGTTATCTTAATTTTCTGAAAAACTTCAAATTTTCATCCAAAAAAATTATGAAAATTTATATATAAAAAAAAAAATTATGAAAATTTATATATAAATAACATTCTCATCAAATTGCGTTTATTTATGTAACAATTGTTATGTTCGGAATTCTTAAGTATCAATTCTTAAGTTAATGTTTTCTGTAGTGTCATTCTGTAAATTTCAACGATCCGACAATCGGAAATTATATCGACAGATATTGTTGTTTGCACTAAGGATTAAGTGATTATCTAAGTAAATACATCTTAGCGACAGTCGACCAATTTTTTTTTCTATTTATTTAAATTTTAAATGAGTGGCATCTCTGTCAAAATAGGCGAAAAACAGAAAGAAGAATAGAAAAAAACAAATTACTTCGCGTTTGACAGGATGATTTTATGTTTATGTTTAATATCTTTATTTATTTTTACTAATATTTCTGTTTATTTATTTGAAAATGAAATAATGAATTGAATATGCTATTTAATTTTTTTATTTATATAAAAAAGTTTTTTAATAAAAGCTTAATATTTTCACTATTTTTTGATTTTTATTTATGTATGACGACATTTAAGTTCTTATCGATTGAATAAACAACACAAAAATGGTTGTCGTTTAGATAACAACAACAGCTGACCTTAACAATAGCGAATATCGTTTAAAAATTTTAATGATAATTTTGCTATTTCCTTTTTTTAACGATTCGACTATCGTTAAAAGAAGTTACTGAAAAGCTATTATGCCAATGCCAATATTTTTTTTAAAAAATGTTAAATGTAAACATATTTGGTGTTTTTTTTGGAATTTCAATTTGTGTTTAACGAATAAAATTTATATATTAAAGATGCAATTGATGTCTTCTAAATTTAAAATTATTTCCGACGTTTTGATATGATTTTCTGAAATTCAATTAATATTTTCTAATATATAATTTGAAATTTTAATTCCATAATCACAATTTTTCAGGAGAGCAAAAAAACTGTTTCTTTAGTTAATGTAAAGAGTAAGAACTAATCTTTCTTCTACAATATTATTTAAAAATGACACCGAAGTTATATATATGTTTTTTTTTTTAATTCCTATTATTTGCGCAGATATAGCAGATAGCACTTTTTACAATTTAAATTTGCTAAAATTATATTTTCAAATAAGCAAATAGCACTTTTTGTACAAAAATACAAGAATGCTATATTGTATACTATTGAATGATTTTTATTTAAATTTCATGCTTTTTATTCAAGTTAATGGGGTTTTAATGTAAAACATTATAGGAAAGTAATATAATAATATTAATACATATAAAAATGTTAGAAGTCATAGAATTTAAACTAAAAGGTACCTATTAATATAAATAATTATTTTACGATTAGTCTTTCTTCGCCTGTTTTAAGTTGTCATAAAAATAATGATATTATCGCGGAATAACAAGTTTTAGTGCTTGCAAATGCTTCCATTTGCTTGGCTGGATAGGACGTGGAGCAGATAGTAAGGGTTTTGGTTCGTTATAACCTTCGTATGTTTTGATTGTGGTTGGAAGGTTCATGTATTCTTCATCGAAACTGAGTTTATATTTAATGTCGCCACTTCGTAGATATATAAGAGATTTTATTTGTGATACGGTGGGATCATTCTTGTTTCGCCCGGGTCTAATATTTGTAAAACGAATAAGTTTTACATCGGTATAGTTTTCAAAGAAATTATAGTCCAGATATAGAGCATCAAAGGGCATATTTATTATTTTGTTATCTATTTTGACGGTCTTTCTAGCTTCTTTTGTTATTCTTACATAGTCATTTGGCAAGTATATTGTCTGCTTTTTTAACTTCACCTCATTCTTAGCGTGTGCACTGTCACACTCCATTTGAGTGTGCCCCTTCTCTAAGTACTTCTGTTCAATTATCTTACTATCTTCGATAGCAAAAATGGACAATGCGTTTGATAAATAGTGGTTACGATTCTGATAGCCACAACCATCGGAATATATTATGATCAGTAAGGTGTCTGATAAACAATGGGTTTTTAAGTGATATATTATACATGAAATAAACGTCGACGCGGATAGATCTCCATTAGTTTCGTTCCACCAGTATTTTGTACATTGGTGTGTTGCGAGATTATAAATTGTGAAGTTGTCTACTTGAAGACGCTGTTTATAATAAATAGCGGATGCGTTTATATCGGGACAAAGTTTTACAGCTTGTGCATCCATCGTAAACACGTAACATCGTCCTTCTTGAGCTGCGAGTTTGTCCCGTTGCTTTTCTAATTGAGCACGTTCTTTTTTAAATATATGGGTGTTATATTCATCCGCTGCAACTTATTTGGCTTTAAATCCAACACATGTATCACATTCATCTTTACGAGGCATATACATATAGAGCCAAATTTTGTTCTGCAAAAACATGTTTAAACGTAGAAATTGACACCGGACGAACTTGATAATCCAAACATTTAGATTTATAATCCTTATATATATCGGCTTTAGTTTAGAATGTTATTGCGATATATACCTTACTACTATCTTTGCGGCAATAATGACTTTCCATTTTATCTAGGTTTTTGAAATATTCTCCTAAGTATCTTCTACAACCAGCATTTTAAGAATGAACTGTGTGCCGTTCATTTTGTTTGACATGAGGAGAAGAAACTGGTTTGTCATTGACCAACCAACGTCGTAGTATTCCTCTATTTATAGAAAGTGTTGAAAGAAACATAGATCTACACACTTGAAGCGATTCATGATTGTAAGGAAGTTTATAAACAAAGGTTTTCTGTTTTTTAGAATTTTCCACTATGGTCCTTTTTGTAGGTATCTGTGATATGTAGGCCTTTAAAAACACTCGCTTAGCTTCCCAAGACATGTTCCAAAACATTTTGAAAATATTGTTTCTGGTCAATTCATCAAATTTTTGGCTACATTACCTTCCTTTTTATACAAATTGCCGATAAACACGTTGGTCCAATTTGTCTTGCCGCTTTTGGTACATTTTGTTTGACAACTTTATCTACCGTCGAAAATCCCAAATATTGTTGACCCTTCATCCTCTTTATCTTATTTTCCTTTCGAATTTCTGCAAAGTAATGGGGTCGTTTTTTTCTACGGCAAGCGACTACATTGTTGTTGATTTGTTCATTCTCGGAATCTGGATAAAATTATTGTTTACAATTATAATTGTCACGGATTTTAAACAACAAACTTGATATGAGATCGTGCCCAACATCGTCTTCGTCGGATGTATCATAATCAATTGCAATACGTTCTAGGGAATTACAATACACGGCTTTATGCTGCTCACTTTTTGAATAAATATTCATTTCAATCATAACAAATTTCAGTATAATAATAACAAAAAAATTGCAAATAGCACTTTTTGTATGCACAAATTAACGTATTGCAGATAGCACAATCACAAATTTTACAATAAAATGATTGTAGAAATAATTTTTCACTTTAAAATAAATATAATACATGACAACTAAATCAGTGAACACATTGCCATCAAAAACTCATTTTCGACAAAAGTGCAAATAGCACGTTTTGAAAAATCGCCCTCTATATTCTAAAATTTGATTGGAAAATTGCAATTTTGTATTTATGTGAATAATAATGCTTTAGTAATTATAAACAATTTTTAAAAATTAGATGTAATCGCAATCAGATATTTTGTAGGTAAAGCAGAATAATAATTCAATATAACTATGTAGAACTGTTTTGAAAGCAAAAAAACTCATTGATGAACTCGGTAACTCTATTTTGTAAAGACAACAAAAAGTTAATATGCCAAACTTATGTTCATAATTGTAAAAAAAAAACGAAAAAACTTATGAAATAAAAGACCAGCCCGTGTATACTCTTAACATTGTTCTGTATGACATCTAGTCGAAAATATTGACATTCATGTTAAAATAGAAATAACTATTGCAAAGCTAATTAGAACAAAAATTGTGGCGCCATCTACTGTGGCATAGTCACGCTGAGTTAAATGAAGTGACAATCTGTTAATGCAAAAGAAATGTATTTTCCCCACAACAATTTATTGCAGAATTTTATGTAAATAAAATAATATAACGATTTATTTCTAACATGTAACATGGATATACATATATAGAATATATGTATATTAGTTGTATTATTTAATATGTTTATGTATGTATATGTAAATATTACACACAAAAAATACAACATCAAACGTTATTTTTGTTTTTTTTTCTCTTTAAATAAATTTATACATAAAATTTTTTTTGCTAAATTTACATTGTTTTTTTTTTTTTACTAACAACTAGGTATTTTAGCATTATTTACTTTAGATGTTGGTGAATTTTTACTCCCTTTATAAATATTAACTCGTAGTGTCTGCTTGTCGAAAAAATTTTGAATCGATTTTAACCCCTTTCCCGTGACCCATTCTGAAATTTTGCTGGCAGGCTCGTGGTAATAACAGAAATGACCTAACAGATTTTTTTAGTGATGCCAAAACAATGGAAACTTTTAAATTTTTCTACCAGAGTTAATAAAAAAATGTACAAAGGGTTAGTTTTTATTATATTATTACCACAACGACCACAAAAACAACAATTCCAGCTATGAAAATAACACAACATTTAGAATAACAACAAGAACAATATAGAAACATCATATTTTTCATTTTTTTTTAATTTTTCAGAGATTTCCCTTTACCTGTTCCACCGATTTTAATGATTTTTGAAATAGAAATCTTCCCATGAATTTGGTGAATAATTCTCACTAAAAATGATCACTGTAGCTGCACTATTCAGGGCGTGATCGTGACAAAAACAACATAGAAAATTATATTTTTTCAAGACTTTTTTTAGTTCTTCATTCAAATCTCGGGCGCTAATCGACCGATTTGGACGATTTTAAATAACAAAATTTTCAGGATGTCAACGAATCACTTTTTATGTCAACGAGTACCCTAGCTGCCCGATTGATGCCGTCATCGTGATTTCCACAGACGGATACACGGACAGACGGACATCGCTATATTTACTCCGGTTGTTATAAGGATCATAAATATATATATTTTATGGGGTCCAAAATTTTTTTTCTAATCATTACAAACGGAATGACAAACTTATATATACCCTCTGCACACTGGAGTGGAGGGTATAAAAAGAGCTTCGCAAAAGTACTTCTGTAATCATGCTTTCAGACTATCACAACACAATGAAACACATGATGGTCTTGGTTCAATGCCTTCGACCCTGAAACAAACTACTACTCGAGCGAATATTGGGAAAAAGGTGAAACAAAGTCGTTCAAGAATCTGATCATATTAATAGTCTCCTTCGATTATCGCGGTCTGTTGAATTATTAATTGCTTCTGCTGGGTCAAACTGTTAAAGAATATCATTTGAGTGTTAGGTGTAGTTTTCCTGAAGCTATTCGTAAAAACGAGGCATGAAATTCTTGGTTTTTGCATCACGATAATGCACCATCTCACACTGCATTTATTGCTCGAAATTATTTCGCACAAAATTCTACAAATAGCGTTCCACAACCACTGTATTCATATCGTGTGCCATCTAGGTATTTAATAAGAGTGCACCATTTTGAATAGATTGAAGACGATGCCGTAAACTGAGGATTGTAAAAAACGCTGGCATAAGTGCATTGCATCGGACGAGAATTTTTTTGCAGGCACTTAAATTGAATTGGAAGAATATATAAAGATTTTTAATCCATTAAGAAAATTTACTTTTTGATTTTAAGGCAATAGTGAATGGATTGCAGTTTTTTTTAGTTGTTTTATAAAATATTTACTTGTTGAGTTTCAGTTAACTATAATATGGCCGGAAACTTCGATTACTAATAACTAGTTTATATAATTGGTTCCATTTTTTATGCAGAAACCAGCCAAATCTTAAGAGTATCTCATTCAATAATACCAAATGTTAATACGCTGGTGCGCCAAATTTTTCTAAACTTTCATTTTCGTAAGTTACTTTCCTCTGGTCAATAACAGTGATTTCCTAAAAACAAAATTAATGCAATTATATTCATGTCTATTTACCCATCCAACTATCACACATTTAACCCTCGTTGAAAAATGATCAATAACTAACTACTGGCTCAACTATAAAAATGAAAATATATTTTAATTTCGCCATAAAATTAATGCGTGTTTTGAATTTTTGCATATATAGCCTTTGATTGGTACTCGTAATCCAAAACGAGACCCAACCCAAACATTAAACTGGCAGTTTAAACATTTACAATAAATTCTTCAATGTCCAGGCATATGTCAAAGTGACGGGCCTACAAACGGACAGACAATTCAACGTGCAGCACACACATATCTTAAAGTGTGAATTGCAAATGCATTACTTACTCATGCAGAAGCCAAAGAAAGAAAACCTTTAAACAAAAAAAAAAAAAAAAAAAAAAATTAAATAAAAATGGCTGACAAAAATTGATATTGTTTTGTGGTTTAATTTTCATTATTATTGTACTCGTATGTATGTGTGTATGTTTGTAGTTTCAAAGACCCAGCCAAGCTGGCTGACAGACTTTTGTGGTCGATGATGACGATAACTAGTGACGTTGGTATAGTGCGAGTATGTTTAAATTAGGATGGCTGGTGGACTGGCTGGTTGAGTTGAGTTGGTTGTATGACTAGTGTTGGATGTTTGGTGTTTTCAGTTTTTGGTGATGGCCAACTTTAACATTAAAACGAAAATTTATAGTGTGACCATAAAAGGAGTTCTTTGCATGCATGCATGTCTTCATGCAAACAGACAAACACATTCAAACACAAGTGACATGTTGTTGACAACATACAGACAGACAGACAGACAGACAGATATATAAATACATACTATATTTTTCTACTCAAGAAAATGTATGTTAGGGTATATTTTGGCCTCAAAAAATGCTAATTCGTATAAGGTGGATTTTCCCTTTCAAGATGTCTCCTGAGTGCTCAGAACTTTGTTTACGGTGTATGAAACAAAAGTGAATTTTACGGGGTAATAAGCAAAATTAGAGAGATTTTAGAAATAATGAGAAGAATTGTGAACCAACTTTTTCAAATTTAAAACTAAACTTTATTTTTACCAATTTCAGGTGTCTGACTTTTTTAATCGGTCACTGGGTCGTATATATTTTAGTAGATGGTCAGCAACGGTTGGTAAATAATGTTTTTATCTGTATCACTAGAGTGATTCGTACTGTACTTGCATTTATTTCATTTTTACAAATTTAATTTTAAAAACACAAAACGTTCCTCTCAGCTCGTTTCAAGTCTCTTATCATTCCAATACTTATACTACTAATTTTGCTGAAGACTCCATAATTTCTTAATCTTTCTAATTTCTTTAAGCCCATTACAAAATGGATCCGCCATCTTTTATGTCAATATCTGAATATTGAATAACTTAAGAACCAAACAGCCGGTTTTCACATGTATAATATTTTTATTAAAGTAGATATTTTTCAATTAATTTGGACTTCCTTTTATACACTATACGACTATGTAGTGAGGGTATAATGAGTTTGTGCTGATGTTTGTAACTATCAAAAATATTTGACCTAAAACTCAGACTCATATTCTGAGTCGATTTAGCGATGTCCGTCCGTCCGTCCGTCCGTCTGTCCGTTTGTGTGTCCATGTGTATCTTGTAGTCATACTGCATTTCGCAAATTTGGATACATTTTGACAAAATTTGGTGTGTAATTTTTATTAGCCATGGGAGGAACGCTATTGAAATTTATGAAAATCGGTGAATACTCAGACCTAGTGCCCATACAAATGACCTCTATAAGATCGACTGAAATTGTCATAAGATCCAGATCACCATTTAGATATCGGTCAAATTTGGTTTGCGTGTGTTTATTATACCAATAATCAGTTGTCTGAAAATAAACCCTGTAGAATAATCCTTAGTTTTATCCCCTACATCAAAAAACAAAAAATCTGTGCAAAATATGGTCAGAATCGGTCCATTTTTCGACCTATTCCCCATATAAATATAGCATCCGATATGAACGTTATCACACCCGAAGGCAAAAAAATTAATAGTAATGATAATCAAATTTGATTTATGCTGGTTTTCTATTAGCTGCAACCCGATGCGTTCGCTGCACCCATCGTAATGAAATAAAAAACTGCACACAGAAAAATAATTCACCAACCGAATTGTTCTAAGACTTAACAACTTAATTTTCGATTGTATCAACAGAAATCAAGGTTCAGAAAATACACACATCAAACACATAATGTTCTGTTCTAAAGGAGCCAACACATATTTTTATTTTAATATCAATTATGTGTGTTTCCAAATGTTGTACGGCGCCGAACACAATCATGAGTGTATTTCGTTTTAATATTTCGTAATCTGCTAAAAAAAACAGAACATGTTCTTGAACGCGTACATCAAAAAATCAAAACATTATGCACTTGCGATCGGAAAAATCTGAAACACCCCTATAATAAAGACAACAATTGTTTCAACCAAATTTATTTAAAAAATCTAAAATAATTCATTAGCAGTTATCAAGATATAAAAATTAAAAGATAATAATAAAAAAAAAAGAAATAAAAATAAAAAGATAGTAATAAAATAGAAAACATAGACATTTTATATGTTGTTTATGACTTCATTTCGTTTTTTTCCGATCGCGAGTGGATAATGTTTTAATTTTCTGTTATTTTCAAAAACATGTTCTGTTATTTTTTTTAGCAGTACACGTGCAAGAACACGAACTTTAAATAAAGCTACACTCGTATTTGTGTAGTTTATGTGTGTTCGAAACTAAAAATACGTGATAGAAAAATGTTCGAGTAGACAATGAAATATTAAAACGAAACACAGTCATGATTGTGTTCGGCACCGTACAAGATTTAGAAACACACTTCTTTGTCTGAGCCATATTTGTTTACATATATGTACGACTTTTTTATTCAGTGTGTGTTTTTTCTGAACTCTGACAGAAATTTTTTTAGCAACTAGTCATTTTCTATTATGATAAAATATTAACTGTTGAGACAATAGAACTATAATTGCAAGCAACTCAAAATTCGGTTAATAACTTCATCACGATTCGGTTGGCAACATATTTGGTAGCCACACCGAATCCGTTTTCTGTGTGTGGGAAAACATCTTGTTATTAATTTTTGGCGATTCTTGATTTTGACGATTTTCGTGTTTGCTATTTTAGATTTTGGGGATTATTGTTTTTTGCGATTTTTGATTTTTTTTTTTTTTTTTTGGCGATTTTAGTTTTTTTCTTGCGATTTTTGACATTGGCGTTTTTAATTTTGGCGACTTTTTTTATTCGTGATTTCCGATTTTGGCGTTTTTTCATTTTGGCATTTTTTATTTTGTGCGATTTTTGTTATTCGCGATTTTAAGTCGAGGAGATTTTTGTTCTTTTGTATTTTTGATTTTGACGATTTTTTGTGATTTTTGATTTGGGCGATTTTTGGATTTAGCGGTTTTTATTTTTGCGATTTTAGATATAGGCAATTTTTAATTTAGGCGATTAGGACTTGGCGATTTTTGTTTTTTGCGATTTTTGATTTTGGCTATTTTAGTTTTTTTGGGATTTGTGATGTTGGCGTTTTTGATTTTGGCGATTTTTGTTATTCGTGATTTTCGGTTTTGGCGTTTTTGGTTGTGGCATTTTTATTTTATGCAATTTTTGTTATTGGCGAATTTAAGTTTTGGCAATTTTTGGCTTAGGCGATTTTTGTTATTTGCCATTTTCGATTTTGGCGATTTTTGACTTTGGAGATTTTTCATCTTTTTTGTTTTTGATTTTGACGACTTTTTTTTTGATTTTCGATTTGGGCGATTTTTGGCTTTAGCGATTTTTGTTATTGCGATTTTAGATTTTGGCGATTTTTGTCTTTCGCGATTATTGTTTTTTTTTTCGATTTCTGATTTTGGCGACTTTAGCTTTTTTGCGATTTTTGATGTTGGCGTTTTTTGATTTTGGCGATTTTTGTTATTCGTGATTTTCGGTTGTGGCGTTTTTTTGTTTTTGGCATTTTTATTTTTTTGCAATTTTTTTTATTCACGATTTTAAGTTTTGGCAATTTTTGACTTAGGCGAATGTTGCTATTCGTTATTTTTGATTTTCTTTTGTTTTTTTGACTTTGGCGATATTTGCTTTTTTTTCTTATTTTTGATTTTAGCGATTTTTGGCATTAGCAATTTTTGATTTGCGATTTTTGATTTTTCGCGATTTTCGTTATTCGCGATTTTCAAAAATTTGTGTTTTTGTGATATTTGATTTGCAGTGTGGGTGCACCATGCCACACTGCAAATCATCTTGTTGGAACCAATATATGACGAGACCTTTTTAATTATTTTCGGACAGACATAATGAGACGACATTCACCGATGCCGTTTCAAATCGGCAGTTTTGCGTTCTTTGCAAAAAAATGGCTCAATGATCGTTTTGGCACAAATGCCAGGGCCAAAATTCACATTTTGGTCATATTATTGTGCGGATTCTACGTTCCCCAAATGCGGCTATTTTACTTATTATCGCTGCCACGAGTTGTGAAATGGCCCTAGTCGGTCATCAAAATTTACTACAAAAGTCAGATTCAGTGTCAGACATATGAGCGACTATTTTTTTGAGTCAGTTGCCTTTAATACAGAAACAAATGCAAATCATCCTTCAAAATGCGACGAAAAGTGGTTCCACTGGTTCATGGTTACATGACCTGGAAGGATGAATGGAAACGTGTGGTCTTTCCAGATGAAAAAAAGTTCAATCTGGATGGTCCTGATGGCTTTCAATATTATTGCCATGATCTTCGTTAGGAAGATCTTCACTTAAACCTGAATCTAAGCTGTGCATGAAATTGAACTGCATGCCGTAAATTATAAATGAGTCCAAGAAAACGCTTTTTCATACTTAAACAACATCTTTGGAATCGTTTCGTGGACTTTCCAGCATGATAATGCGGCAATTCATACTGAAAGGCTGGTGAAACAGTGGACTGATGGACAGAATGTGTGTTTACTACAATGGCCTCCTTATTCTCCCGACCTTAATATTATTGTAAATGTGTAGGGATTTCTTTCATGTAAGTTTTATGAGTTGGATCGTCAATTTGAAACAAAAAATTACTTGATTACTGCCATTAAAGAAGTTGGAGCGAAATCAACTTGGATTACTTAGCCAAATTCTATGGTTCAATGCCAAAAAAAAACAAGTAAGAAAATTATGGTCGGTCTAGACCGACTATACGATACCCTATACCATGCGTTTAGAAACCCTATCTCTTAGGCCCAACTAACTGGACATTGAAAATAAGCAAAAACCAAATTTGAGTGGGATTTTTATTAATTTTTTTGGATGCAGATATGAAAAAGTTCTTATCGGATGCTATATCTATAAAGGGACTACGTCCAAAAATGGACCGTTCCTGATCACGTTTGGTAAAGTCTCTTGTATTTTGCAAAAATATGTAAAAACAAAATTTGAGAAGAATCAGTGCAATATTTTTGTTTTTTAATAGATTTAAGTGAAGATCGGGAAGCAGCTCTATATGGGGTCAAAGGGATCATTTTTGGACTACTCATTAGTGGATGTAATGAACGCATACAAACCCAATTTGAGTAAGATCTATATGACAATTTGGATCTTATGGAAATTTATGTCGATTTCATATGGGTAATTTGTATGGGGGCTAGGTCTGAACATGGACCGATTCTCACCAATTTCAATAGCGTTCATCCCATGGCCGATAAAAGCTTATATACCAAATTTCATCAAAATATATTCATATTTGCGACCTGCAGTTTGATTACAAGCTTTACATGGACACAGAGACGGACGGACGGACGGACGGACGGACGGACGGACATTGTTAAATCAACTCAGAAAGTGATTCTGATTCGATCGGTATAATTAAAGATGGGTCTAGGTCAAATATTTTTGGTTGTTACAAACAGCAGCACAAAGTCATTATACCCAAACCACGTAGTGGTATAGGGTATAAATATTGGAAGTCATTCTGAATACAAGAGGTAGCGCGCATTATTAATTACGAAAATAATAATTGACTTCAATAAACAAAGTTGTGTTTTATTGAAAAAAAAAACCTTAACAAAATATAGTTTTATTTGTTTAATGTTCTTAAAATTATTCTGATGAGCTAAAAAAAAGTGCATTGTTTTTGGACAAAATTTGTTGTGCAGCATGTTTCTATAATATTAATAGGCTAGGCGATTTCTTGTGACCGATGTTTTGTTCTACCATTTTATCCCGATTTTGACCAAACGTAAATTATATGAAAGGTATTTCAGATTTAATTTACAGATTCTTAAATTTTTTCCTTTATTTTGAGTAAATTGCATTTAAAGTTGCTACATACATATGTGTTACATACATAAAATTATACATATGCTATGTGTGTTTGATTACATATGTGTTTGTAAATGAGTTTGATATCTTCATTCACAATAATAACAAGTAAGAAAATTATAGTCGGTCTAGACCGACTATACGATACCCTATACCATGCGTTTAGAAACCCTATCTCTTAGGCCCAACTAACTGGACATAGAAAATAAGCAAAAACCAAATTTGAGTGGGATTTTTATAAATTTTTGTGGCTGCAGATATGAAAAAGTTCATATCGGATGCTATATCTGTATGGGGACTAGGTCCAAAAATGGACCGATCCTGATCATGTTTCGTAAAGTCTCTTGTATATTGCAAAAATATATACAAACAAAATTTGAGAAGAATCAGTGCAATATTTTTGTTTTTTAATAGATTTGAGTGAAAATCGGGAAGCAGTTCTATATGGGGCCAAAGGTACCATTTTTGGACTACTCATTAATGGATGTAATGAACGCATATAAACCCAATTTGAGTAAGATCTATATGACAATTTGGATCTTATAACAATTTATGTCGATTTCATAGGGGTAATTTGTATGGGGGCTAGGTCTGAACATGGACCGATTCTCACCAATTTCAATAGCGTTCATCCCATGGCCGATAAAAGCTTATATACCAAATTCCATCAAAATATATACATATTTGCGACCTGCAGTTTGATTACAAGGTTTACATGGACACACAGACGGACGGACGGACATTGTTAAATCAACTCAGAAAGTAATTCTGATTCGATCGGTATAATTAAAGATGGGTCCAGGTCAAATATTTTTGGTTGTTACAAACAGCAGCACAAAGTCATTATACCCAAACCACATAGTGGTATAGGGTATAATAAACCATAAAAGTGTTGGTTTGTGAATTGGCTAAGTTGAAAAATAAAACCGCCTAGAATTTAACCCCAAATTTCGAGCGCTGGAATCTGCTGTTAAAATAACGGCCCAATATTCCCGATAATTTCTTTGCACAGATTTTACGCTATACATTCAACTCCTAATAGAACCAAATAAATTAGTGTGAGCGATAGTTTTTAAAAGAGCTGATAAAAAAAATCAGATAGATGATCGGCAGTGTATATTTAAAAAAAAATATTTACCGTGTTTAATAAAGTCGTTATTTGAAGAAAAATAGTGTTCCAATCTGACAAATGTTTTTTTTTTATTAGCGCTTATTCAATTTGTTTGGAACCACTGTGTATTATCAATAAAGTAAATTAGTAAAACAAGGAAAAAAACTAATTTAAAACATGTAAACTTAAGGCAACATTTATTGTTTTTGGATTTGCTGTAATATTGAACCCTTTTTCAAAAACTTATTCGAAAAAGGTATTAAAATTCCAACATTTTAATAAATTATGACAACTAAATAAATATGGATTTGTAAACTGTCCAATAATAACTCATTATAGCTTCCGTTTTTATACACACAAAGACATAAAAAACCAAAAACAAAAAAAAAAAAAAAAAAACAAATAAAATAATGACACATCATGCCATCATATGAAATGTACGAGTACAAATAAACTAGTATGAGTAACTAAATAAACAAACGGGCAACCACTGCAATAATTATTACAATGTAAACTTGGCAGACAGACAATGAGCCAACTTAATGAACTTATGAACGAACAGCATCATTAGCTGGGCCAAAAAGCAGTAATAACAATTTGAGAGTAGTTGCTGTTAAGACACGGTATTATGGAGCAGAAGTAACTTCTTAATGGCAGAACTTTTTCTGACAAATTCTTTTTAAGTTAAAAAAGTAATTTTGATTAGAAATCAAGCCACTTTAAAAAGTTATAATTTTGTGAGATTTAAAAAAATTTTCTATCAGCCGGGCATGGGATCAAGTCAAATCAAAGTTTGCAATTCTTAAGTATACTTAAACGAATGCAACTCTGCATTGTAAAATACAGAAAATTACAAAATAATTATTCGAATTGTAGAGCATTACAATGGTTCTCTTACTACTCAAATATTTATTATCTTAGCAAATTTTACATAATTCTAGCCCATAGTGCCAGTGGCAGGAAAATACATTAAACGTTTATAATTTTCATGCACAGATTTTTAGAGATATTAACACAAATGGACCGGACTTGGTTTACACCAAACTGTTTGCATATGGGAAGACCAAAGGCCAAATCAACAATAATAATGTCATTTGCTACTGCAAGCAATATTAACACACCAACATAAAAAAAACCAGATTGAGTTAGTTGAGTGACGACGAGAAGTTTGAACGTAGTGAGATGTGAAATGAACAGCTCCAAGTAAATTTAGCTAAAGCAAAGTAATTAAGGCGCCAGGTCATTAAAAGAGGTGTGACCATTTACACACAACAACCAACAACAATATGACACAATGAATAGTGAAAAAATTGCCGGTGTTTTTTTCTTCTTCTTGTCTTCTCTACAATAGTCTTTAAGCTGCCTAGCGGCGCCCTAATGATGATGAATCGAATTTAATATTTTTGTGAAAATACATAAACGAAGACTACTTCTCAAATGACATGTTTTAAAGTTTAGCACTCGAAGTAGCTGCTCAAGATTAAGTACGTTTTGTTTCTGATTTTTCAAGGTTTCCCTAAGCATTAAATAGGGATTTATTTTCTTTGTGCCAAAGTGTGAATTTTTACTTGAGGAATTTCTTCAAAGGTGGCCAAATTTGCTAGTTCACTTGATGGTTGCTAGACTTTGACGGATGTATGCCATAATTATATGAAACTACTGAAATATATCAAAAAGTATTTGTCTTTTAAGCGAAAAACTTATTTGTGGCAGCTGAATTTTATTTCAACTTTTTTTTTCTTCTTCATAATGAAATATGTTGAAGTTTGTGTGGTTAGATGGTGTTAGAAAGATACAAGCTTCATGCTGGACATTAAGCCTAAGACTCCCTAAAAAACATGTCTTGGCCTGCATAGGTATTTGAAAGCAGCAAAACAGGATTTTGGTACAGATTTAAAACACATTTCAAGTGAAATAAATTTTAAAGTACTCGTACTTGCTCTAATATGTATATGTATTATCATGGCGCGATTTAGTGATTTTTTGAATATCTCAAATAAGGAAAGTTTAAAATTCGAAAAAATCTCAGTTGACTATGGACCATATATAATGTTATTTAAATTTAAAGTAAAGAATCGAGTGATCTAATAATTGTAAAACTCACCTTATATATAATATTATTGTTTTTGACACCTGAAAAAATTTGAACAAAGAACTCATACTTCATAAAAATCAGGGGCCCAATTTTCATAGTGCTTATCTTAATAATTTGGTACCGAAAATTATTTCGATAGTCGAAATTTTTCTAATATCCTTACTTATAAAACTAACCGATTTATTGTTTCAGTATTGTAAAAGATGGTAAAATATATGTTTTACAACACTCCACAAATGTAACAGGTTAGATAGAATATATAAGCAAAAAATATGTATATATTACTCTAAGATTTGAGAAAGAAAGTAAGTAAAAGACATTAGAAAGTATTAAAATATTAATTTAATAGATCATTCTTAAGTTATAAATTTTGAGAACGTGCATGAAAAGCTTGATGCATATCCAATGCCTGAAATTGACAATGGTACAGAAACTAAATAACTAAAGTTGGAAAAAAAATTAGAGACAATATGAAAATAAGCTAATTTACCAATTAAATAAAATTTTGTGAAATGTTTTTATTAAAGCAACTCAAAAATAAACTAAAAAAATAAAAACTTGTAGCTTATGAAAAAAAAATCGAATTTGGATTTTTTCTAAACCACTTTAAGGATTATAAGTGAGTTCTGATATAATCCAAATTTTGGATTATACAAAAATTATTTTCTTCAATAAAATCAATTTTTTTAAACAAAATAAAAGTATTTAAAACATAACAAAATATTGATTTAAATTAAATCAATGGTTAGAACTATTAATTCAAACTAGTATAGTCCAGCACTCGAAATTTGAGTGCAAATTCTAGGAAATATTATTCTTTCATTCAATTTTTGTCTTCCAATGTTTTTTTAATCTATATATATGGGGGATTTCATGTCAAGTGCACCAACTTTTGAAACCGATGTCTTCCGATCGGGATGAAATTTGCACCAAGGTTAGTCCTATTGGATAGTAGTTCAGACACAATTTTTCAATAAGATAGGTCCAGATCTCTCTGAGTTAGAGGGGATCAAAATTTGACATTTTGGCCAAACAGGTGTTTCTTCTCATCCATGTAACTTATTACCTATTGTTCTTAGAAAATTTTCTCCTAAAGAGTTTAGATAGCTATTTATTCAATATTTCGGAAAAAAAATATTAAAAAAAAAAAAAAAATTTGTAGACTTTTTGTTTTGCTAAATTAAAGCATTTTTTGCCTTTTTTTTCAAAAAGGGCATTTTTTTTTAATAAGAAAGCTTAGGATTTTTCCTTTAAGAGCCTTTTGGTCGCTTAGTGGGACGGGAGTGGGATATCTATCAAAATAAATGTTTTGTAACTCAAGACAACGGTTTTTCAATTTTTCACAAATGCACTATTTTGAATTTTTTCCTATTTGTGTGTAAAACCTTACAAATAAAACTTATACTGAGAAACTAGACAAATTAACCTTTCCGAAGGTATGTAACATACCTTCATAACATAACAGAAGAGAATGGTTATCTGTAACCTGATAGAGTTATTTGCACATTTCAATCTGAACACGAGGATGTTAGAATTGGCTTCACGATATTAACCCAAATGAGGCCAAAACATTGCGTTTTGGTAGAAAGCAGCGGAACTCATACAGTATGCGTTTGCATTTACCATGAAAATCTTAAACTGATGTTGAACGAAATCTACTTAAAGTATTTAATAAATGATTCGGCAGAAGATTTACACGATTACCGCGATTGCCTTAAATTGACTATGTGTCCTAATGAAACAACTTCTTGCCACTTAGGTGAATGTACCAATTGCCCGAAAACCACATTCATCAAAGAAAATTTAATCAACTCTTTAGATCGAGAATATATAGAGGAGGTCAAATTTGATTCTTGGATTCAGACTGACAGATGCACATTGAAAACAATCATTTTAAATGTGGATGATTTTGTGGAAGAAATGTGTACAGGATTGCTAAACTTGAGAAACCATGACTTTTTAGTCAAAGAGCAATGGTCATTCTTCAAGGATTTGAAGATACATTTGAAGTCTGGTGAATTCGTTATTTCATATGATTTCGCAGAAAACTATAAATATGTTTTTTAGGATGCCATACAAGCATTCCACTTCAATAACGACCAAGCAACTATATTCACAGTAGTTATTTACAACATGAAAGATGAAAAACTGGAACACAAAAGTATGGCAATCATATCCGACGATTTAAAACATGATACCGTTGCAGTTTATGAGTACCAGAAGAGAATACTAAAATTTCTAAAATCTAAATTTACAGTAAAGAAGGTATACTACGTTTCGGACGGAGCTCGTCAACATTTTAAAAACAAAAGTAGCTTGGCAAATCTTATGGCCCATGAAAAAGATTTTGGAATGCCAGCTGAGTGGCATTTTCATCCTACTGCTCATGGTAAAGGAGCATGTGATAGTATTGAAGCAAACCTTAAAAGAAATGCAGCGAAGTATAGCCTCCAGTGCTCTCATCAAGATCGCATCTTAGATGCGACTGCTTTATTCCATTAGGCAAAAAGTTATTGTAAAGAAACTAAAATAGTTTTTAGTAGCAAAGAGGATCATCAGGAAACATTGAAAACACTGAAGAGCAGATTCGATGCTGCGGTAACAATCTATGGCACCGCTGAATACCATGCTTTTATACAGCTTGTCGATGGAAGACTCAAGTTGAAAAAGTTTTCTGCCTCTATTCAATGCGATTTCTTTCCAAAGACAACAAATAAACCAGCAGCGAAATCAACAGCTGAACCTAGTAACGCCAAGAAATGATTGACAAAAAAACGCAGTAAATAAAGGCGACAAAAAAGCTGGATGAAGGACTGGGTATTTAAAAATTTACAAGACTTAAATACTTCATCACCTACAATAAATTAAGTATAAAAATAGTTATGATATAAATGGATCTAATGCAATTAAGATTAAATTTTAATAAATTATTTATCTTTTTATTTTTAATATTATTATTATTAAAAATTAATTTAATTATTATTAAAAATAAATAAAAAATAATAATTTTTCAACATTTCTATAGAAAAAAAGCGATTTTTTTCCTGAGGTTAACATATTCTGGGTATTACAGTATCGAGGGTATAAAATTTTAGTTAGGTATGTTATATACCTTCGGAAAGGTTAATTTGTATAGTTTCTCAGTATAAGTTTTATTTGTAAGGTTTTACACACAAATAGGAAAAAATTCAAAATAGTGCATTTGTGAAAAATTTAAAAACCGTTGTCTTGAGTTACAAAACATTTATTTTGATAGATATCCCACTCCCATCCCACTAAGCGACCAAAAAGCTCTTAAAGGGAAAATCCTAAGCTTTCTTATGAAAAAAAAAAAAGCCAAAAAATGCTTTAATTTAGCAAAAAAAGAATTCTACAAAAAAAAATTTTTTTTTAAAGTATTTTTTTCCGAAATACTGAAGAAATAGCTATCTAAACTCTTTGGCAGAAAATTTTCTAGGAACAATAGCTAATAAGTTACATGGATGAGAAAAAACACCTGTTTGGCCAAAATGTCAAATTTTGATCCCCTCTAGCTCAGAGAGATCTGGACCGATCTTTTTGAAAAATTGTGTCTAAACTACTATCAAATAGGACTAACCTTGGTGCAAATTTCATCCCGATCGGAAGACATCCGTTTCAAAAGTTGGTGCACTTGACATGAAATCCCCCATACATATAAAATTTATGAATATTTAAATGAGCCTAAAGGTATGTTAATCAATTTTAGCAATTCACAATTCAACACAGAGCGTCTGATATATAATTTAAATCATTCGCATTAACAGGGCGTAACGAATTATTATAAATATTTTAATTTATTTAATTTAATATATTTTTAAGACAGATTAAACGTAAATTTTATCAATCTCAGCTTGTCCTCCATATGAACTATAGCTATGCCAATTTTCAGACTCCTTCGTGCCCGCGTATTGCTTAAAAAGGGAGTACAAAATTTACCTTCACGTACTAATATATAGATTCATTAAAAGCTTAAAATAAAAAACAAAGGGGTAAACAATTTAAATACTTCATAAGCTTAAATATGGTATTCATTTTAAGCCTTGGGATGACTAAAACAAACACAACTAGATATCAATTTCATAGATTCTATATGAAATATACAACACAATAAATGATTATAATTTTTCAAAAATAATGTCCGGAGCCACGTCGTCCAAAATATCAGCATCCCTCAAAATTTCATGACAAATAAGCTCGTCAACATAATGTTGATATTCTGAGGAAAGCATCAAAACTTTGCTTATACAATCTTCATCCTCTTCAATCTTATGAAAATCCCCTTTATTGTTAAAACTTACCTGAAAATATAAAAAATAAAAACATTTATGTATAATTTCTGAATTCAAAGTAATTCAATAAATGTAAAAGTACCTTTTTGAAACAGTTTGCAATACATTCAGGCTTTGCTAACCACCAGGCGCACTATATGAAATGCAAAGCATCCAATATTGATATTGATTTAATTTATTCAGGAACTGTTTTTCATCTCTCAATAGCATATATTTGCTTCTTAACGATAATCTGTCTATATTGCTGCTTAAACGAGTGAATTATTCCTTGATCAAGAGGCTGGTTAATAGATGTAAAATTCAAAGGAAGACACTGAATCGTAGTTTTTGTCAAAGCTATTCTCGTCTTATGGCATGACGCATTGTCAACAAATAAAATTATTTTCTTTTTTATTTTATTCATGTCTTCCTCTAATATAGAAGGTATATCATTCAAGATAAGAACTGTCATCCAACAATTTTCATTTGAAAACAAGTAAGAAAATTATAGTCGGTCCAGACCGACTATACGATACCCTATACCATGCGTTTAGAGACCCTATCTCTTAGGCCAAACTAACTGGACATAGAAAATAAGATAAACCAAATTTGAGTGGGATTTTTATTAATTTTTTTGGCTGCAGATATGAAAAAGTTTATATCGGATGCTATATCTATATGGGCACTAGGCCTAAAATTAAACCGATTCTGATCATGTTTGGTAAGGTCTCTTGTATTTTGCAAAAATATATACAAACAAAATTTGAAAGGAATCAGTGCAATATTTTTGTTTTTTTGATAGATTTAAGTGCAGATCGGGAAAGAATTTTACATGGGGCCTATGAGTAAGTGTTGTCCCATAGGGATAATTTTTGACTACTCATTAATGGATGTAGTAAACGTATACAAACCCAATTTGAGTAAGATCTATATGATAATTTGGATCTTATGGCAATTTATGTCGATTTCATAGGGGTCATTTGTATGGGGGCTAGGTCTGAACATGGACCGATTTTCACCAATTTCAATAGCGTTCATCCTATGACCGATAAAAGCTTATATACCAAATTTCATCAAAATATATTCATATTTGCGACCTCCGTAACTACTGATCTGATTTTAGAAATGATACTTGCAATATTTAGAAAGGTCTTTAAGGATGGACATAGGCTGTAATTTTTTTTGACATTTTTAGTGGGCGTGGCACTTCCCATATATAGTGAATTTTGAATATCAGTACTATGACAGAGAACGCTTTACAAATTTATGTGATGTCACTTATTATTTATGTTGGGCGGGGTCTGAGAAGTGGACGTGGCACCTTCCATACAAAGTAATAATTCAAGATTATATATCTGAGTACTATGACAGAGACTTCGGAAATTTGTCTGAGGTCATCTATTATTAATGTGAGTAGTGGGACAAAAAATGGGCTGTATCGGACCAATGGGCGTGGCACATCCCATCCAAAGTAAATATAAAATGTCATATATCTGAATTCTTAAATAGTGAGAGCCTTGGGACTTTGCGTGAGCCCATAAGTTATTCATGAGATTAGTCATAAAAAAATGGGCGTCATCGGCGTTGCACCGCCCATACAAAGTAAATGTATAATATCACGAGCTGGTGTACTATAAAAGGGAAAGCATTGACACTTTGCATAAGCTCTTCATGGGCAGGATGGGCAGAATCGAAAATTGCCAGAATCAAAAATCGGCAAAACCGAAAATCGCGAAAAATAGAAATCGCCAAAAACAAAAATGTTCAAAATCAAATGTGGGCAAAATCAAAAATCGCTTAAACCAAAAATCGCCAAAATCAAAAATCACTAAAATGAAAAATAGCCAAATGATATTCAAACTTTAAGCCCAGTAGTTAATTTGGAAAATCCATGTTCTTCTCATTGGCTGATATATGTACCTTGCTCCAGAATAGGAACGGCGAAAAATTTGATAACTGTTGCCCCGAATAAAGAAACAAAAAATATTGTGTATCATCATTGAAATAAAAAAAATATATGAAATAAATGAAATAAAATATTTTAATTGCACAATATAAACTTCGTAGGAAAAATTGATTACAAAATAAAACATGACAATAAGTCTCGGTAGGTCGTAGCGGAGCGCGACAGGTCGTACTAGTTTTTTGTAGATAAATAATTTTTTTTTATATATATATTTTTCCATTCAAAAAGTAAAGCATTTATTTATTGGCCCTCGCATATAATTTGTTTCTTCTTCCAATGGCGTGAAAAGAACATCTTTGTACTGGTTTTTAAATACACACTGAGAAAAGTAGTTACTTAAGCAATGATAACGGAAGTAAACATCTACCAACGGAAGTTTTAATAGCGTGCCGAAAATCATTATGCTAAAAGATTAACAATAAGATTTGTAGATGCATGCTTACTTTGTTGCAGCACCTACTAGACTCGTGCGATCAATGTTATAACATTTCATTTATATTTAACTTAAACCTAGACACTTTTTTTCATTCTTCAATGGAAATGGAGCAGTCTGATGCAGAGGTGTGTGTATGTGAGTCTGTATGTTTAAGGCCTGACTTGATGATGGCATTTTAATAGATTGCAATGAAAATTAATAAACACTATTTTAAAGCTTAGGTAATGAATAAATTGCTTAAGCCTAAAATTATAAAGGCAACAATAAACATGCAATTCATATGAGTGCATAAAGGATAGACAGACAATTATTGATAATTCTTCGTGGGGCTTTTAAATATTCAAATTATGCTACTGTTTTTGATGGAAGAGAATATATTTTATAAAAAATTCATATTTTTTTTTTGAATGGTTTTTAACTTAGACATGTAAATTGGTTTTGATTCTGATTAAGAATTCAACTTAGACTTAGCTAATGTTCATAAACACGCAGTTTCTTTGAAAATGATTGCAAGGCACGATAAATGATCATATTTTTGTTATGATCGCACACTTTCGTTGCGTTGGCATTTCTTTATAGAGCCAAACATATAATTTGTTTAATAAGCCAAGCTACCAATTTTCAGTCTTATTATTACGAGTAATATGCAAATATTTTAAAAAGTGTATATTTTCAAAAGAAATCTCAAAACGCTCTTCAAATAACTAACTGTAAATGATTTGTTTAACACGATCATGTCTGCACAAATAACCTTGAAATTTGCTGTTTGAGATTGATTTTATATTTGAAATGATTAGTTCGATAATAAATGATTTTTATTTGCTCAAAAAAAAAAAAAAAAAAAAAAACAAAAAAACATTCCTTGTTGTGATTCATTCTAAATTAAGGAATTTCAAATATTTTGAAATCCTTTTTATTTGGTTTTATTTCTCTGCACAATGAAGAAAAAAAAACCCAGAGAAGTTTATGAAAAACTTTTAAATAGTTGTGTCTTTTTAGCCAGGCGGCATTAGTATTTCAAGTTGATGTTCTTTTGGGAGAAATCCATCAAAACATCAAAATGTTGTTAATGTGAAGACAGTGAAGACAGCTGCCTGTTTTAGGTTTTTGGCCTAATCATCACAAGAACAACAACAGCAACAACCCTACAACCACTACAACTATCATCATAATCATTATCGTAATGATTTGACAATGACCCTTTTTTTTCAAACAATTCAGGTTCTGAGCTTTCGAACACACCAAAAATATGTTGAGAACCGCTACTTTTTGACTAAAAACGTAATTTGTTCAGAAACAGTAGCAGTTTTGGCATAAGCAGCAAAAAAATGAAAAAATGCCGCTCTAATAAAAGTATTTGTTATGATTTAGCTAAAATTCCTTTTGCTGGCGGTTTTTTTTCAAAAAGATTTCAAAAAACAAATAGAAATTAAAACAATACGGAGCTTAAAGATCAAATTATATAAAGGAAATTATTGAAAAAAATTTCGAGATTTAAAATTTCTAGTTGGCCTGAATTTGTAGCAACCAACTCGTGCTGTTTCAGTTAGATCAAAGAAGAAGACCCTGTTAAGTGCACAATAATTTGCAAAGGCTCATAAAGTAGAGGTGACCGATCTTGAGCCATACAAAATTAACTAAGGATTGTGCACATAAAAATTGTATCAAAACGCAATAACTTTTGAACGAATATAGAAATTCCATCTTATATATGGGAACTTTATTTAAATCAACATTTTATATATAACTAGCTGATCCCGCAAATGTTGTTTTGCCATATAACTTATTTCTAGTGAATATTTTTGTTGTTAAATAATAACGAACGTATTGTAAGTATGTGGGGGTATGATCTATGAATGGTTCGGATCGCCGATGAAAACAAAAAAACACCAACTATTTATTTTCTTAATACGGTGTATTTCTTTCACGTAACGAACATATTCATTGTTAGATCTCTCAAAAGTTAAACATGAATTAAAAAAAACTAATATAAATTTTATCCTAAAGTATGAAAACTAACCAAAGAAAATAAAATTAATTTGGCGATTTCCATGTTTCGCGATTTTCGGTTTTGGTGATTTTTGCTTTTGACGATTTTTGTATTTGGCGATTCCTACTCGCATATATAATTAATGTATATTTCAAAAGTTTCAAGACTGTCGCTTCCGTAGTACTTTATATTTCTGATGTGTAAACATCTATACGCGCAGGGGGTAAATTTCTATTTCACAATACAATCACAAAAACAGGTTACCATTGAGCTCAAATGTGAGCCGTAAGACAAATCGGTGTGACTTATGATTGTATTGGTGAAAAAATTATGATACAAAATTGTTTCAGCTAATTCAACAACCCTTTGCTGTAAAACGTTAAAAATTTCACAATTGCAGTTGCTTGCTATAAGTGATACATAGATAATGCTTTCTGTTTGATTTCAAAAAAGTGATATAAAAATCTTTAATTAGTAGATGTTTACACATCTCCCCTACACCAGTTATGTGATATTATATATTTACTTTATATATATAACATTAAAAATTCACTTTGTATGGGAGTTGCCAGGCCTAGCGATATGAAATATACCTTACAACCTATTCTCTTACCTACCAAATACACGTAAAAATCATAAAAATCGGTCAAACCGTTTCGGAAGAATATGAACACAAATTTTATATATATACTAGTATACCCTGTTGCGCTTCGCTACGACCTACCGAAGTTTATATTGGGCAATTAAAATATTTTATATAATTTATTTAAAACTTTTTTTATTTCAATGCTTGATGATATAAAATATTTTTTGTTCTTTCATACGGTGCACATTGGGTTGAAAAGGGTCAAAAGTGAGGATTAATTCAAAAATTGAAATGAGTATTTTGTAATAAATTTTTATACCGGGTAACAGAGTATAAAATGGGTCATCACTAACTGTCAAAATTATTGTTCTAAGTTGTTTACTTTTCTTGCTATACTCTCTCAAAGATCAACAATTTGTTTTAATTTTGCTCGAAGTGGTAAAAAGTGAAAAACGAGATATTTCAAGTTTAATTTTTTTTATTTTTTTCAGGTATTTGACTGTATTACTAAAAAAAATTTTTAGATAAATGTTTTAGAAATATTTTTAATAATTTTTTGAAAATTGTCCTAAAAAGAGGGTATTTTTTAAGAAGAGATTGAGTTTCAACGTAATTCTAGATGAGATCGGGTAAAATTGTTTACATTGTAGTAAAATATGGGATTTCTACTTGTGTATTCCAAAAAATCATTTTGCCAATACTTGCCAACGAATGTAATATTCAAGTTTTTATTAAAAGTCCCCAGTATAAAATTAAAAAAAAAAATGTTTTCGTATTTATTATATATTTTCGTATTTATAGATTACTTCTTAGTTCGGATCCTTTAATTACCACTAAAAGCAAAAATTATGCCAAAAAAAAATATATAATATACCACAGATGGCACTAGATTTATTAATTTTGCCCAAGATTTCTGATGAAGAAGAGATTAATGAAGATATTGATGATGATAATTATGAAGCTGCTGATTATATTTATGAAGGTGATGATAATATGGAGGATCCTTGATTTTATTTGCTTATATATATGGGGGATTTCATGTCAGGTGCACCAACTTTTGAAACCGATGTCTTCTGATCGGGATGAAATTTGCACCAAGGTTAGTCCTATTGGATAGTAGCTTAGACGCAATTTTTCAATAAGATCGGTCCAGATCTCTCTGAGTTAGAGGGGATCAAAATTTGACATTTTGGCCAAACAGGTGTTTCTTCTCATCCATGTAACTTATTACCTATTGTTAGAAAATTTTCTCCTAAAGAGTTTAGATAGCTATTTATTCAATATTTCGGAAAAAAATACTTAAAAAAAAAAAAAAAATTTGTAGACTTTTTTTTTTGTTAAATTTTTCAAAAAGGGCATTTTTTGTTTTTTTTTTTTTAATAAGAAAGCTTAGGATTTTTCCTTTAAGAGCTTTTTGGTCGCTTAGTGGGATGGGAGTGGGATATTTATCAAAATAAATGTTTTGTAACTCAAGACAACGGTTTTTCAATTTTTCACAAATGCACTATTTTGAATTTTTTCCTATTTGTGTGTAAAACCTTACAAATAAAACTTATACTGAGAAACTAGACAAATTAACCTTTCCGAAGGTATATAACATACCTAACCAAAATTTTATACCCTCGATACTGTAATACCCAGAATATGTTAACCTCAGGAAAAAAAAACGCTTTTTTTCTATAGAAATGTTGAAAAATTATTATTTTTTTATTTATTTTTAATAATAATTAAATTAATGTATAATAATAATATTAAAAATAAAAAGATAAATAATTTATTAAAATATAATCTTAATTGCATTAGATCCATTTATATCATAACTATTTTTATACTTAATTTATTGTAGCTGATGAAGTATTTAAGTCTTGTAAATTTTTAAATACCCAGTCTTTCATCCAGCTTTTTTGTCGCGTTAATTTACTGCGTTTTTTTGTCAATCCTTTCTTGGCGTTACTAGGTTCAGCTGTTGATTTCGCTGCTAGTTTATTTGTTGCCTTTGGAAATAAATCGCATTGAATAGAGGCAGAAAACTTTTTCAACTTGAGTCTTCCATCGACAAGCGGTATTAAAGCATGGTATTGAGCGGTGCCATCGATTGTTACCGCAGCATCGAATCTGCTCTTCAGTGTTTTCAATGTTTCCTGATGATCCTCTTTGCTACTAAAAACTATTTTAGTTTCTTTACAATAACTCTTTGCCCAATGGAATAAAGCAGTCGCATCTAAAATGCGATCTTGATGAGAGCACTGGAGGCTATACTTCGCTGCATTTCTTTTAAGGTTTGCTCCAATACCATCACATGCTCCTTTACCATGAGCAGTAGGATGAAAATGCCACTCAGCTGGCATTCCAAAATCTTTTTCATGGGCCATAAGATTTGCCAAGCTACCTTTGTTTTTAAAATGTTGACGAGCTCCGTCCGAAACGTAGTATACCTTCTTTACTGTAAATTTAGATTTTAGAAATTTTAGCATCCTCTTCTGGTACTCATAAACTGCAACGGTATTATGTTTTAAATCGTCGGATATGATTGCCATACTTTTGTGTTCCAGTTTTTCATCTTTCATGTAGTAAATAACTACTGTGAATATAGTTGCTTGGTCGTTATTGAAGTGGAATGCTTGTATGGCATCCTGAAGAACATATTTATAGTTTTCTGCGAAATCATATGAAATAACGAATTCACCAGACTTCAAATGTATCTTCAAATCCTTGAAGAATGGCCATTGCTCTTTGACTAAAAAGTCATGGTTTCTCAAGTTTAGCAATCCTGTACACATTTCTTCCACAAAATCATCCACATTTAAAATTATTGTTTTCAATGTGCATCTGTCAGTCTGAATCCAAGAATCAAATTTGACCTCCTCTATATATTCTCGATCTAAAGATTTGATTAAATTTTCTTTGATGAATGTGGTTTTCGGGCAATTGGTACATTCACCTAAGTGGCAAGAAGTTGTTGCATTAGGACACATAGCCAATTTAAGGCAATCGCGGTAATCGTGTAAATCTTCTGCCGAATCATCTGTTAAATACTTTAAGTTGATTTCCTTCCACATCAGTTTAACATTTTCATGGTAAATTTGGGTTAATTTCGTGAAGCCAGATTGAAAGGTTGCAAATAACTGTTTCAGGTTACAGATAACCATTCTATTCTGTTATGTTATGAAGGTATGTTACATACCTTCGGAAAGTTTAGTTTGTCTAGTTTCTCAGTATAAGTTTTATTTGTAAGGTTTTAGACACAAATAGGAAAAAATTCAAAATAGTGCATTTGTGAAAAATTTAAAAACCGTTGTCTTGAGTTACAAAATATTTATTTTGATAGATATCCCACTCCCATCCCACTAAGCGACCAAAAAGCTCTTAAAGGAAAAATCCTAAGCTTTCTTATGAAAAAAAAAAAAATGCCCTTTTTGGAAAAAAGGCAAAAAATGCTTTAATTTAACAAAAAAAAGTCTCCAAAAAAAATTTTTTTTTTTAAGTATTTTTTTCCGAAATATTGAAGAAATATCTATCTAAACTATTTGGGAGAAAATTTTCTGAGAACAATAGGTAATAAGTTACATGGATGAGAAGAAACACCTGTTTGGCCAAAATGTCAAATTTTGATTTTAAAGATTTTTGTTTTTGGCGATTTTCATATTTGGCGATTTTTGATTTTGGCGATTTTAAAATTTAGCTATTTTTGAATTTTGCGAATTTGCCCATATTTTCTACGACTATGTACTTTTCAAAAGTTTCAAGACTGTCGCTTTCGTAGTACTTCATATTTTTCGGTATAGGAGGTGCCACGCCCACTAATCCCATCCCGCCCATTTTTATCGGACTACTCACATTAATATCTAATGGACTCGTGCAAAGTGTCGAGGATTTCCCTTTTATCGTACACCACTCTGTACGGGCGGTGCTACACCCACCCCTCCGATCATGCCCATTTTTGTTCGACTAATCACATAAATAACTTATGGGCTCACGAAAAGTCACTAGGCTCTCACTTTTACAGTACTCCAGATATATGACATTAAGTAACTACTTTGTATTGCGTGTGCCACGCCCATCGGTGTGATCCCCCCAATTTTTTGTCCGACTACTCATATTAATAACTGATGGGCTCGAGCAAGGTGTCAAGGCTTTCCCTCTTATAGTACATGATTGTATGGGCGGTGCGACGCTCACTGCTCTAATCTCACCCATTTTTTGCTCGACAAATCACTTATGGGCTCACGCATATTCCCAAGGCTCTCACTATTACAGAACTCCAAATATATGACATTTTATATTTATTTTGTATGGAACGTGCCACGCCCAATGGTCCGATCCTGCCCATTTTTTGTTCGACTACTCACATTAATATATGACCTCAGACAAATTTGCAAAGATGTCTCTGTCATAGTACTCGAGAGATATAATATTGAATTATTACTTTCTATGGGAGGTGCCACGCCCACTTATCTGATCCCGCCCATATTCGGCATGGCTACAATATATTTTGATGAAATTTGGTATTTAATCTTTTATTGGCCATAGAATGAACGGTATTGAAATTGGTGAGAATCGGTCCATGTTTAGACCTAGCCCCCATACAAATGACCCCTATGAAATCAACATATATTGCCATAAGATCCAAATTATCATACAAATCTTAGTCAAATTGGGTTTGTATGTATATATTACATCTGTTAATCAGTAGTCCAAAAATGATCCCTATAGGACAACTCTAAGTCATAGGCCACATATAGAGCTTCTTCCCGATCTTCACTTAAATTTATCAAAAAACTAAAATATTGCACTGATTCTTCTCAAATTTTGTTTGTATATATTTTTGCAAAATACAAAAGACTTTACCAAACATGCTCAGGATCGGTCAATTTTTGGGCCTAGTCCCCATATTGATGTAGCATCCGATATGAACTTTTTCATATCTGCAGCCGAAAAAATTAATAAAAATCCCACTCAAATTTGGTTTATGCTTATTTTCTGTATACAGTTAGTTGGGCCTGAGAGATAGGGTCTCTAAACGCATGTTATAGGGTATCGTATAGTCGGTCTAGACCGACTATAATTTTCTTACTTGTTTTTTCATGCATTTTTCAAAAAATTAACAATCATTTAAATCAGTCCAGCCGCCCTTGTGTTATAAATGGTTTAACTAACCTGGCTTTGTTTTATACATACACGTATATATGATTTTGTTGTAAATAATTCTATATAATAAGTTTAAATTTTTAAATACTTGTTGTCATCCTTAAGCTTCATTTGTGGTATTTGTACATAAATATTTTAAATACATCTTATCTTTAAACCCATTAACGCTTTTTAAGAAAAACAAAGAACAGATTATTTACTCCTTTTCTTGCTTCCGAAAACATCTTAGTTTTATCTTCTTTGTTATACTTTCTTGCAGATTATTAGACTTAATCCTTGACATGTACATATAAATGTATATATGCATGTAAGTATAAATGTTGGAGCATACACATGTCTACCATGACAATAAGCAGCCTTTTTTAAAACACACCAGAACACTTTACATCGTCTTCGCCTTTGCCTTTCTTGTAAGTAAAATTGTATTTGCATTTGTACAATATTTTCAGTCAATAAACTTCTTTACCACCTTTGTATGTTATTTCTTCATTTAAACTAAAATACAAACTGGATTTCTTACCCTTAATGTCATTTCGTTTTCAAAAATTTTCGTATGTCTGCAATTGTTTGCAAATTTATGCGGCTCTTTTGCCATTTGATACCCTTAAAATGCATTTATTTATTCAAATAGCCGCTTGCAAATAACCGCTTCGGAGGAGTATTCCGCCAGAGAGTAGTATATCTATAATTACGTCACCTTTGGTGTAAACACTAAGTACAACCCACATTTTTTTAAGTGGCCTGTATACGAGTATAACCAGTTTTTTGTTTAAGGGTAATTTCAGTAATTGAAATGCAAAAAGTTACTGAATATGAAATGCTTTAAGCGAATTGATAGTGTATGGTTAAACATTTTTTACATTGTAACAGTTTACGGCGCCATTTGTTCGTCAGTTTGCAAAATTTGAACGAAGGGTGTGTATTTTCTTTTTATTGGAATTGGGCGCGTATGTGATTTTTGAAAAAATAGCGTGCACTTTTTAGAATAAAATTAATTAACAATGTGCAATGAATATTTAGGTCCTTACGTTTTTGCCGTTTGACATTCAGAAGTAACTTTGTGCAACAGTAGTTTTAGGCGGCTTGATGAAATTGTTTGGAACAATTGTATTAGATTGGTACTCCTAAAGAATTGGGAGCTGTGTGCGTTCAGTTGTTTTATGACTTTTCAAAGATTTAATTTGTTGGCCAAACTGTATGAAATAAGTTGAAAAACAGTATAAATGATTTTATGAGAAAATTTTGCTGCTTGGATGTCGTATGAAATTTAAAATATATTAACCCTCTAACTTAATTTTCACAGTTCATTATAGTCCTCGTTGAAAATAAGTATTAAAAAGACCACCAAAAACGGGCGTTTCAGGGGTAAAATGTTCTGCGAACATGTTCCGCTGGCTAGTTCTCTAGGGGGTCGTTAAAAACTAGAGTTCAGAAAAAAACACACACTGAATAAAAAACTCGTACATATATGTAAACAAACATAGCTAAGACCAACAAACACATATTTATACCTTATACCACTATGTGGTTTGGGTATAAAGACTTTGTGCTGCTGTTTGTAACTACCAACAATATTTGACCTAGACCCATCTTTTATTATACCGATCGAATCAGAATCACTATCTGATTCGATTTAACGATGTCCGTTGGTCCGTCCGTCCGTCCGTCTGTGTGTCCATGTAAAGCTTGTAATCAAACTGCAGGTCGCAAATATGAATATATTTTGATAAAATTTGCTGTATGAGCTTTTATCGGCCATAGAATAAACACTTTTGGAATTTGTGAGAATCGGTCCATGTTCAGACCTAGCCCCCATACAAATGACCCCTATGAAATCGACATAAATTGCCATAAAATCCAAATTATCATATAAATCTTAGTCAAATTGGGTTTGTATGTGATTATTACATCCATTGATCAGTAGTCCAAAAATGATCCCTATGGGACAACTCTTAGTCATAGGCCCCATATAGAGCTGCTTCCCGCTCTTCACTTAAATCTATCCAAAAACAAAAATATTGCACTGATTTTGTTTGTATATATTTTTGCAAAATACAAGAGTCCTTACCAAACATGCTCAGGATCGGTCCATTTTTGGGTCTAGTCCCCATATAGATATAGCATCCGATATGAACTTTTTCATATCTGCAGCCAAAAATATTAATAACAATCCTACTCAAATTTGGTTTATGCTTATTTTCTATGTCCAGCTAGTTGTGCCTGAGAGGTAGGGTCTCTAAACGCATGGTAAAGTGTATCTTATAGTCGGTCTAGACCGGCTATAATTTTCTTACTTGTTTTATTTTCATATCAATTATATGTGTTTCTAAATTTTGTATGGTGCCCAACACAATCATGACTGTGTTTCGTTTTAAGATTTCGTTATCTACACGAACATTTTTCTCTCACGTATTTTTGGTTTCGAACACAGATAACCTCACAGATTCGATTGTAGAGTTATTTTACGTTCGTTTCCTTGCTCGTGTACTGCTAAAAAAACAGAACATGTTCTTCAACGCGTACATCTAAAAATTAAAACATTATCAATTTGCGATCGGAAAGATCTGAAACACGCCTATATTAATGATAACAATTGTTCAACCAAATATATTACAAAAATCTGAAATAATTCATTAGCAATTATAAAAAAAAAAATAAAAAGGTAATAATAAAAAAAAAATAAATAAATAAAAATAAAAAGATAGTAATAAAATAGAAAACGGAAATATTTTTTATGCTGTTTATGACTTAATTTCGTTTTTTTTCTGATCGCGAGTGGATAATGTTTTAATTTTTAGATGAACGCGTTGAAGAACATGTTCTGTTTTTTAGCAGTACACGAGCAAGGAAACGAACTTAAAATAACTCTACAATCGAATCTGTGAGGTAATGTATGTTCGAAACCAAAAATACGTGATTGGCCTTTAGGCTAATTTTTGTAATTTTGTCTCCGAGAAAAGGGACCTATTGTGTAAAAATTTAGTTTTGAGAAAAAAAAAACGCATTTAAAATTTCTACACCCTTTTAGGTACCAGAATACACAGTTTTTGACACAACCCATTTTTTGACACACTAGGTTCCTTTTCTCGGAGAAGGTCACATATGGTTATTCACTATTAAATTTCATTAGAGTATTTTTTCTAAACCATTTTAACCCTGTTGCTATCATCTTCGGAGGTCAATTAGGCCCCCTTTTAAAAAAATAACAAAAAATCAACCATAATGGAAGTTTGAATGGTTAAAATTATCTTTGAGTATGTTCAGCTGTCAATTTCAGTAGGGGTCAATTTCAGTAGGGTCTTTAAATTCCACTTTTATAACCAAATTTTTTATCCAATACATTTTTTTTATCTCAAAATATATTTATTCTCAAAAATATCTGGGTACAAAAAAAAAAATTGTTTATCATAGAAAATAGTATAAATGATATACTGAGCTACTTTTTATACCCTATACCACTATGTGGTTTGGGTATAATGACTTTGTGCTGCTGTTTGTAACTACCAAAAATATTTGACCTAGACCCATCTTTTATTATACCGATCGAACCAGAATCACTATCTGATTCGATTTAACGTCCGTCCGTCTGTGTGTCCATATAAACCTTTTAATCAAACTGCAGGTCGCAAATATGAGTATATTTTGATGAAATTTGGTACGTGAGCTTCTATCGGCCATAGAATGAACGCTGTTGAAATTGCTGAAAATCGGTTCATATTCAGACCTAGCCCCCATACAAATGGCCCCTATGAAATCGACATAAATTGCCATAAGATCCAAATTATCATATAGATCTTACTCAAATTGGGTTTGTATGCATTTATTATATCCATTAATGAGTAGTCCAAAAATTATCCGTATTGGACAACCCTTCCTCATAGGCCCCATGTAGAGCTGCTTCCCCATCTGCATTTAAATCTATCAAAAAACAAAAATATTGCACTGATTCTTTTCAAATTTTGTTTATATATAGTTTTGCAAAATACAAGAGACTTTACCAAACATGATCAGGATCGGTCCAATTTTAGGCCTAGTACCCATATAGATATAGCATCCGATATGAACTTTTTCATATCTGCAGCCAAAAAAATTAATAAAAATCCCACTCAAATTCGGTTTATCTTATTTTCTATGTCCAGTTAGTTTGGCCTAAGAGATAGGGTCTCTATACGCATGGTATAGGGTATCGTATAGTCGGTCTAAAGCGGACGTTTCTAGGGTTAAATTACTTCGCAAATATCTTCAGCATACATAACCAAAGTTTTTCGCCGTAAACATATTATTTTTCTCCAGGATTTGTGGATCGTAAAAACAGTATAAATGAGCTAATTTTTGTTTGGATGTTCCCTTTCAAATTTCACGGGCATAGTTTTGCAGTATTTTTAACTCTGTTAATAATATTTCAAAGGTCATTTTAGTCCTCTTTTAAGAAATGGGTAAAAGTTCACCAAAAATGGCGTTTTAAAGGTTACAATATTCTCTGAACATCTTTAGCTATTTATTTCACTAGGTTCTTCAAGGTTTATGTTTTATCTGAAATGAAATTTCTTATCCATTAAATTTTTTCACCACAAAAAAAATTTCTATACTCAAAAATTTCAAAAGTCAAAAGAAATCACTTACCTCAAAAATAGTATTTTACCACGTAAAATTTTTTTCTAAAACTTCTTCATCCTGTAACTTCTTCGGGCTTTTAAAGGGTTAAAATGTTTCTTAAGTACCTTAGGCTTTATTTCACTAGGGCTCTTTATGAATTAAAATCCATTTATTATACACTAGCAGATCCCAGCCCACGAAATTCGGGTGCAAATTCTAGAAAATTTTATTTTTTTATTTAATAAATTATTTTTAAGACCCTAGAGGTATGCTAATCAATGTTGGCCAATTCACAATTCAACACTTTTTAAATATCAATTGCGTCATTGGCTTATGTCCAAAATTATTATCTATTCAGCACAATTATTATTGCGGATGAAGAAAACAAACTCATTTTTTTTGCAAACACATTAAATGCATTTTACTGAAAAAAAATAATGTGAGTCCGATCACAATGGAGATCTGTAAACATCTAATAATTAAAGAAAACATCAACATCATATTTTCCAGTGCATAAAAAATAAGTCGATTATGCTGTTTTCTGAAATTCAATTGATGTTTTCTGAAATGCAATTGATGTTTTCTGAAATTCAATTGATGTTTTCTGAAATACAATTAATGTTCTCAGCAATTCAAATAATGCTTTTTGAAATTCAATTGATGTTTTCTGAAATTCTAATTATGTTTTCTGAAATTCAAATGATGTTTTCTGAAATACAATTGATGTTTTCTGAAATACAATTGATGTTTTCTGAAATTCTATTGATGTTTTCTGAAATTCAAATGATGTTTTCTGAAATACAATTGATGTTTTCTGAAATTATATTGATTTTTTCTGAAATTCTATTTATGTTTTCAGAAATTCAAATGATGTTTTCTGAAACTCGAATGATGTTTTCTGAAATTATATTGATGTGTTCTGAAATTCTATTTATGTTTTCTGAAATTGAAATGATGTTTTCTGAAACTCGAATGATGTTTTCTGAAATTATATTGATATTTTCTGAAATTCTATTTATGTGTTCTGAAATTCAAATGATGTTTTCTGAAATTATGTTGATGTTTTCTGAAATTCAATTGATGTTTTCTGAAATTTTATTGATGTTTTCTGAAATACAGTTTATGTTTTCTGAAATTCTATTGATGTTTTCTGAAATACAATTGATGTTTTCTGAAATTATATTGATGTTTTCTGAAATACAATTGATGTTTTCTGAAATTCTATTGATGCTTTCTGAAATTCAATTGATGCTTTCTGAAACTCGATTGATGTTTTCTGAAATTATATTGATGTTTTCTGAAATTCTATTTATGTTTTCTGAAATTCAAATGATGTTTTCTGAAATTCTATTGATGCTTTCTGAAATTCAATTGATGTTTTCTGAAATTCTATTTATGTTTTCTGAAATTCAAATGATGTTTTCTGAAATACAATTGATGTTTTCTGAAATACAATTGCTGTTTTCTGAAATTATATTGATGTTTTCTGAAATTCTATTGATGTTTTCTGAAATACAATTGATGTTTTCTGAAATTATATTGATGTTTTCTGAAATACAATTGATGTTTTCTGAAATTCTATTGATGCTTTCTGAAATTCAATTGATGTTTTCTGAAACTCGAATGATGTTTTCTGAAATTATATTGATGTTTTCTGAAATTATATTGATGGTTTATGAAATACAATTGATGTTTTCTGAAATTCTATTGATGCTTTCTGAAATTCAATTGATGTTTTCTGAAATTCTATTTATGTTTTCTGAAATTCAAATTATGTTTTCTGAAATACAATTGATGTTTTCTGATATACAATTGATGTTTTCTGAAATTCAGTTGATTTTTTTCTGAAATTTTATTGATTTTTCTGAAATACAGTTTATGTTTTCTGAAATTATATTGATGGTTTCTGAAATACAATTGAAGTTTTTTGAAAGACAATTGGAAAATGTTTAGAAAAGAACATATCATAATTTTTTCACCAATACAATCATAAGTCACACGGCGTTATCTGCTCCAGCTCACACCGATATCAGTTACGCTGTTCTTGTGATTGTATTGTGAAATAGAAATTTACCCCCCTGCGCGTATAGATGTTTACACATCAAAAAAAAAAAAAAAAAATGTAAAAATCTGCAAATCTAGTGCACGGCTAAAAGGAAATACCTTCCAAATGAGATACGTTTGGTCAAATTCGGGAGAAAATTGTGGAACAAAAAACCGGTCACAAGAAATCACATTACCTATACCTGGGAGCAAAGTTGTATCATAAAGCTACGGGTTCGTCAGTGACGGTTGATACTTCGCCCATGCCTATAACTTACCTCCAATTAGTGCTCCCGGGCAACGCTAGGCAAAGCCAGTTAATGCTGGTGGTTATTCCTAGCGGCTAAAGGTTAAGGTCAGGTCCACCAAGTACTATTCTATTTGGGGAATAACTTGGTAGTCGCTATTATGTGGCCAGACTGGCAACGAAGCCTTACCTGAAGCTATAAATAGGTACCACCGGTGAGCTATTAGCCCAAGGTTACCTCACAGTCAAAGTTAAAGGCAGCACAAGCAAAAATATAAAACTGGAGGTGTCAAAATCTGCCAGATGATATGGTTGTCACATCCCATAATTGTGTTGGTGTCTCAAGGTGCAAATGAAGGTAACATGAGCGAAAAGCAGGCCGGGTATGGGTGAGTCAGTGATCCTGACAAGATACCATGACGGAGGAATTTGAGCGAAATTGTGGGTCGAAGACGAGTCAACGGCGTTTGAGGCAGGTGCACATGTCAATACAACGTCCAAGACGAGCCGGAGACCAGTTGAAAAGCGAAGTACGGAACGTTGGCGTAAGCATCATCTAGCATGATGGCGGCAATTAGTAAGTTCGGAGCGTAGTAGACGGATGAAGAATCAATGTCGTGAGTGGGTGAGCCTGTACCAGTCCTGGTAAAGATGACCATTACGATAGTATTATTAGACGAGAGTGTTGGATGGAAGACGAGTCCAAGGGCGCTTGAGTCATTTGACAATACAGTGTTTCGCGAATGAGATGGATATCGGTTGAAATGTTGGTATGGAACGTTGTACATATCTGGGCTACCTGATAATAACAGCTAGTAAGAACGAACGTAGCAGACAAATGTGCGGTTATTGAAGGTATGTATGTGTTTTTGCAAGTGCTGCTGATGACCGACGTGTTGTACCCTTAAATAGCTTTTTTGGGAACGGCCCCTCGGGGAGTTTCGTGGTGGCTGTGGTAGCCCAAAATCGCGGGAAGAACACTGTTCGATGTGGAGTTGCATTCAACCGGGTTGTACGACCCATAGAGTAGACGGCTTTTAGATTGGGCTAACCCAATAGCAAAGGGAGGAGAGTATGCCAAATCATCTCTCCTAGCTTGCTATCCATCTAAGGAAGGGGTGCTGGTGGACGCATTGTATCTCTCCTAGTGCTAAAACCACCGTGTGGTTAAGTCGACAAAACAGTCACGCACGTAAAACCCATATGACTTATTACCTATACATTGTCAATAAAAAAAAGACATAAGTAAAGTCTATGGGTTCCTCTGAGCTAATTTTTGTTTTTTGATTTTATCCATCAAATTTCACCAACATTTTTTTAAAGTGTTCCTTGAATTTGCTCAGCTGTTAATATGACTAGATTACCTAATATCGTATCCACTACATATTTTCGCCGTAAAAATAATTCTTATTCTAAAAAATTTCTGTGTCAAAGGAAATTGTTTAGCATAAAAAACACTAGAAATGTTCCTCTGGACTAATTTTTATCTGCAGATGTTTTGTATGAAATGTCACCTGAAATTTTTATATAGAACATTTTATGCCTCTATCTGCCATTTTCAAAAGTCAGTTTAGGCCTTTTTGCAAAAAATACCAAAAAAGTCTACCTATGTGTGCATTTCAAGGGTTAAATTGTACCAAAAATATCTTCAGCTGGCAATTTCAGACTTAAAGTCCACTATCATCAATTACCAAATTTTTTGGCAATAACATTTTTTTCGGACCTTAAAAAATAATATTTATTTTCTAAAATTTTTAACAAAAAAATATTTTTTCTCAACTTTTATTTCGACACATGTACAACAATGATTCATCAATTATCACTACTACCAGTTCTACTTAAATTATTTAATAAATTGACCTAAATTATACAAAATCTTTCTTAAAGCTTTGCAAACACTTTAACTCAATAAGGGTCTAATTAAAACATCCCCACATAAAAAGTGACCATTCTGACAGAAGGTTGTTTGATAAATACCCCAGTATAATGATATTAAACGTTCAAATATATTGTCCTATTTGCAGTAGACAAAAAAAAAGACATGATGAAGATGAAATTATGTTAAATTGGTATCATCACAATCATGTAACAACTTCAACCAAAATTGGCCATAAAAAAGGAAATAACACAGACACATGTGTGGAACTGTGTACAGTTTAAGGGTAAACATACATTTTTACAAATGAAATAATTTTTAAATCCCAAATAAACGTTAATTGTTTATATAGGATCATCCATTACAATCATTACAGAGGATAAAGTCAATCTTTTTAGGAAAACTCATTCGTGTTTGTTTTATTTTTACATTCTGCCACTCACAAGAAGAAGGTCGTTTAAAGTGAACAACGGTTAAGAGCTCATTCAAGTCATTCATCATAAAGGTAACACAAACAATGAAATTACTCGTATATTCCTGGGGTTAACCATAAGAAACTCCAGTAGTTTAGGGCAGCCGCAGGTAGAGGGGGAGTATAAAGGTCATGTGTTTTGTTTATTAATGACCTCAAATATGATGTTTTATTTGTATGTTAAATCTAAAGGATCTAAACAGGACTAAATATTTATTTAGACTTATTTAGGTATGTGTGTATGAATGTTCTTTTAAACGTTTAAGTGTTTAACAAAAGGTTATGGTTTTAATTCATAAAACTTACCAGACTTGTTTACTTGTCTGAACTGAACCTTTTTTTTATTAGACGTAACTTTTTTGTATTAACTGCCAGTTGACAAAAGTTGACATGTAAGTGTGTATATGTTTGTGTAAGCTACTATATATAGGCTGTGCTACTCATATTCCTTTTGCTACAAGTTGACCGCAACAAAAGACATGTCACACCATGTTACAACCATATCATACTAAAAGCATAAGGGCAGGTGTAGTCTCTAGAGAAAACTTAATGCCGCATATCAAAATAATATATACTTACATATAAACATATATAAAAAAACACAATAAACAACCCACAAAAAATATAGACATACACATAGAACATGGCAAAGTGTTTACATAATCTTCTCATAGAACAATAACATCCTCAACAAGACAAAAAAAAGCCAACAAGGGTGTCAATTTTATAGAGGAACCTCAAGAACAACATAACATCGTTAAGCCACTTAACAAATACCAAACACTAAATACTAGTCTTTAGCATATACTTAATATGGAAGTGAAATATTTCAAGGACAATTTTAAACTATATATGTAGCTAAGAAGAATTGATTTATTTGAATCCAGCTCTAAACACTTTATTAGAAATTTTACAATCCTTCATCTGGTGAATCAAGTGAAAAAGATCCTTTTCTTAATAACTAAAAATTATTCGTGCTAAGTTTGATTTCAAGTAAAATAATCGGAACGCATTTTTGATAAAATATTTAAAGAAGATGAAAAATCGCCAGATCACACATTCCTTTTTCCAAAAGAACTACTTTATACTTTATAGAGTAAAGTTTGACACAAAGCCTTTCTTTAGTATTTGGATGTCATAAACTTTCATTTTCCCTATGCTTATATCCAGGAAAATTTGATGATATACAGAATGTGCAATTAAAAGAACTCTCTTGTGTTTTAGGTGAGTACCAGTCTCGTTGACATGAACTCACGGTGCTGTAAACACTGGATCGGAATATGCGTAGACCACCACCCCCTTTGTAGGAAAACTACACTCAGATACCAATTCAAGATTTTCGCATTTGGGCAACAAATCCCACTCCTTGGGTGAGGAGTCGAGGCCTGTCTAAACGCCTCTGCTGTTGTATGAGTCACAGTGCCCGGTTGAATGCAACTTCACATGGAGCTGTGCTCTTCCCGCGATTTTAGGTTTAAACCACAACCACCACGATGCTCCCCTAAGGACCGTATCCAAAAAGTCAGCTTGAATCTGTGATTCCAGGGCTCCTAACTACCTGTGGTCTCAGAATACATATATATATATATATAGCCTATATACTTCGCAGCAAAGCTACTACCAGTTTAACTCCAAACAACTTGTACTGGTGGCCAGTACCTTCTAGAAGGGCATGCATACGCATTCATACGACTCATGCTCTTATTATTTACAACCACACCACTGACATCACAACCATCGTCCGTTAATACGACACCTAGAGAATCTAGGTCCTGTATGTCCGAGTAATATGTGCATGTGCACAAAATATGCGAAAGGTCTCCAGTCATATTCAGGCGAATTGGTGTAGGTTTCCTTAGGCAAAAATACCCATACCCAAGCTGAAACCAAAGTCTGGGTGTTTTTTCACGAACGTCATATCACGTCCTTTGTCACGACCGTGCCACCTATTTTGCCATCTAGTGACAGCACACTCATTTAAGAATGCCTTGTACTCCGTCCAGCTCTTCCTCCTAACGTCCTCGCTAGTCACCCAATCGTCTTGCAACAGTGGCTGTCTTTTCTTGATCCTGTGCAATTAACAGTAAAAAGTTAGGGATTATTTTGAAAATAAGCATATGGGTTGTTCTGGTTGTAATCATGAAGAAGAGAAGGTTTTTTGGCCGCACCCTCTTTACATTTGATCAAAAGTGGCATACCTTGCAAAAATAAAAAACAATTTTAATGTTTGACCCCTCGCTCCAACAGCTCCTGAAATATGGCAGTTCGAGTGGATAACAATTTGTAAAAATAAACTGAAGGAAATAGTCTGAATATTTGTGTTTATCTTCAAAACTTGTTCATCTATAACTCTAATCTTGCACGGAAGATCTCATTGGGGGAGACCGCAGATGGTGACGATTATGTTATAGAACACAAAAGAACAAAATAAATAACCAGTATTGGCTTAGCTACCCAATCTCTTAATTAGGGATTAAAAGAAGGTAGCGAAACGGTCGTTTTTTAATTTTTATTTTTTTTATTATAAACCAACCCTCAGGGGATGCCCTCTACAAATATAGTAGCAATGAGAGTATTTTTGTGCAACTAATTAATGGGTGTAATTTACGTATATATATTAAAATATACTAAGACATTCTTCTGCATGCTAGGGCGATTTAAGAATATTTCACTGGGGTCATTTGTAAGGGAGTTAGTCTGAACATATGCCGATTTTCAGTAACTTTAATAGCGCTTATAGTACAGCTGACATAAGAATACATATAAAATTTCATCAAGACATATTTATATTTGCGACCTGTACAGTTTTACATGGACAGACAGACAGACAGACACACATACAGATAGAAAGGCAGACAGAGAGGCAGAAATCCTGGAAATTATTAAGAAAATCAGAGATGACAAAATACCCGGACTACACGAAATAAAGCATTGAAGCTTGTAGTGAAGTAGTTCACAAAAATATTTGTTGAAGCGTTTAACCGATGCCTTTTTGAAGGTTCCTTGAACCATGGGAAAAGATGCTGTTTTTATTTCTGAAGCCTGATAAGTGGCCAGGTGACCCATCATCGCAACCTCCAATCTACTTATTTCACACCATAGGCAATATCTTTTTTTTTGGTCTGGGAGGTAGATATCTTGCATAAGATACGTGAACACCCCATGTACGGGGTATGATAGCTTCCTACCGACCAAAACCATATGCTATTATTCTAATTCTTCACTTAACCTCCTTTTTCCCTACGGGACTACGCGTTAATGTTTTACGTCATGCGACACCATAGCTACTTCCCTCATTTCTCTTCTCCTTAACCCCTTTCTCTTCAGAGTTGCATTGCCATCAGGGCCTTGCGGTCTTCCTCTGCTATTCGCAGTGATTCGTGCATTATGCTAATGAATTTGTCGACTGCAACCAAATTCTCAACTGTTAAGCTCTACGTGCCTCACATTTTCGTCCCAATGGGAGAATTGTAGACACCTAGGTGGGCTGTCATATTCATAGCGATACCGGTAGCTCCTGTAACCTCCATGTCCAGCTAGGAATTGTCTCAGATTTGAGTTGTTTTGGATCAATTTATAGGTCCACCACATTTATGTGAATTTTTAAATCTTCTTTATCATTTTACCACGGACTTATCTCTTTCTGACATTATATGGTTCGTTTTAGAACAGCCGAATTTTTTCTCCTAGCCTCGTATATCTCCGATAGCTCCTTTCCTTCTATATGTATTGGGATGTTTCCTGTTACGAAGGTAGCAGCCTACAGAGATATTGTGCGATACCAGCAATACACTCTTAAACAACTTCTTCTGAAAATGGACATTCTGTCCATCCTTCTTGACTGTGTCTCTGAGAGCTCTATTACTTACTGGTGATCCATAAAGTAGCATCAAATTCGTTATCCACAAGTAATAGTTTCCGACTCTGACGAGGTACATCTACATTCGGCATCAACCTTTGCCTTTATGCGCGCATAGTGCATATGCTTTTGGAAGTTCAGGCGGTTGTCGATCATAAAACCATGATACTTAGTAGCCTGTGATGAGATTATTTTGCTACTGCCGACTTGAATCTTTAGAATTTCTGCTTCTTTTACCACTTATCAGTACAGATTCGACCTTGTGTTCCCCCAGTTCCAGATTCATTGACTCCAGAAATCGTCCGAATGGCTTCATTCGCACACAGTTGGACTTCTTTTATGTGTCTCGCAATATCCTAGAAAAAGTCACACGTAAAAGGCCTGACATACTCGTATCAAGAACTGCCATACAAGCAAAGGGAGCCAGAAAATCGTACTGCCTACGTAAGAGTTCAGTACTGGGCCAACCGCTGCGGAACTTAATGAACAATGGTGTTTTGACGATAGAGGTGCTAGATGGAGTGACGGTGGTTAGTTTCGCGGATATCTTTGCTATAGTCCTAACTGATATATAAATTGATGATATAAAAATCTGTGCAAACGAAACGGCAAATTACATTATGTTGTGGCTGAATGACAGAGGTGGATTATAGAAAAGCTGAATCTATCAAGGTTAAGGTTGGGTAGCCCGAAGTAACATCAGCAAGCGAGTTAAAGTATCTTGGAGTGCGGATTGACGCCCGAGTGAACTTAAACGAATATTTCAAATACATTAGCAAAAAGGCATCAATAGTAAGGGCAGCGCTAGTACGAATGATGCCAGTTATTGGAAGACCAAGACAGAGTAAGAGGTTCTTAATGTCAAGTTTCAGATAATCAATTTTGCTGTATGAGGCACTTACTTGGTTATCTAAACTAAGCGTCAGCTCTCGAAAATTGATGTCATCAGTGTATCGACTGAGTGCACTTCGAGTATAGAGTATATACATCAGAGGACGTAGTATGTGTAAAAGCAGGATCGATATTTCAAAAAGCAATAATACAACTGCGTCAAAGTCCAAAACTCATAGAGCGGAATACGCGACAATAATTCTTCAATGGTAGACTAGATGGAATCTAAGTGTAAATGGTATTATAATGGTATTTTACCCAATATAAAAAGATTAAATGTGAACTACCATCTTACACATTTTTTAAGCAGCCACGATTCTTACAAAAGCTATTCAATTAGATTTGTATAAGATAATTCCCCTATATGCCATGAGAGTCGAAAGGAGGAAGAACTAGGACTTCAAGTCAAGAACGAGAATATTTTAGAAGCAATATTAAGATGAGGATCAAAATAAAAGGAAACTAGAGAAGTAGATGATTAGGTAGTCCCACAGAGAAAAAGGGGAAAGAGGGAGGTGGTTTTAGTCGGTAGGAGTTCAACACACAATGAAATGGAATGTATGCGAATCTTATTCAAGATTTCCACATCCCGGTACCAACAAAAACACAGACAGAGAGGTATATGGACAGAAAGATAGACACATGGATGGGCGGACGTCACTATATCGACTCGGAAACTGATTGTGAGTCGATTGGTGTAATAAAATTATAATTATAATTATTCCCTCACTGCATAGTGGTATAGGGTATAAAAAGCGTGGATTTAATTTTTTATTCCAGTATTGTTCATAATTTCCACTTGAAGTTTATGGTTTCGGAAAATGCCAGAACAAAGATTACAAGAATATTGATGTTATTATCAATTGATTTATATAGACGATGAAATTCAAATATCTGATGTCTCTAATAAGAAGGTGCTTGATTATAAATTGGTAAGTTTGGTGATAAACTTAAAAAATTTAACTTTAATTTTTTACATAAACCTTTAAAAATATATGAATTTACATTGCCCACTGGACATTATAATGCAGCATCATTTGCACATCACTAATGATAATCACTATTCTTTAAATGTCATTGTTTGTAGCTGCCTCCATAACAGCTAAATATCATTTGATGCCAGCCAGCCATACAGTCAGTCATTGTGTGTCCATTTAGTGGTGGATGTTATTCGTTGTAAGTACTAATATTTTTGGGTTGGCTACTACACAGTATAGTAAATGAACTTAATAATGTTTTATTTGTTTCTTACACATACAAAGGTACATCATGTTAATGACACCTAACACAGTAACTTTGAATTGAGTTCAAGGGAATCTTGGTGAATTAAGATCTTTTTTCGTATTCTTCTTCTTCTTCTTCATCTTCTTCCTTTTCATTTACCTTAACATTCACCATTTACCCTCAGCTTCATTATCAATGAGATGAAACCCAACCAAAGTGTAGTTGAAAATTTTCATGACACACCACGTGAAGATTGATGGTTTTCTTTCAACTTCATCTTCATCTTAATGTCCTAGATGTTGACGATGATGATGGAGATGATTTTTTGTCCATCATTCTTTTTGAATGTACGAGCATTTCCCAACTACAATATATTAATCAATGCTAATGACAGTGAATTTTCACTTCAATTGTCAACATTTTTGGGATGTAACGGAAATGCAAAAATTCTAAATGATTACATTTTTGAAGACGCACTAGATGGATTTCATGGCAAAGTGTCACTTAACGATAAATTCCTTAAGACATAAATGACAAATTCTACTGTTCTCTTTTTCATCAACAATTAAAGGATTAAAATGTGATGAAAAAAGTCTTGTAAAACTAAATTCCCTGCAAATTTGTTTTTCTTCAGTTGAACTCATAAATTTTATTTATTTTTACCTTGACTACTGTAAGTTTGGTGTGTTATCTAAGAGACACCCCCGTCCAAATACCGCTTCAGCTCTCTTTCATTTTGATATATAACTTCCATTGTCTTTGGGAAATGTGGTAGGGCAACGTAGTTGTTGTTTTAATTGTTTGCATAATTTTTAATGGCCGCTAAAATAATATTTTCCCTACAAGCTGAGTGTATTGTTGGAATGTTGGAATTGCTTTTTTAGCTGTTGTTGTTCTTTCTTTATCACTGAATTTAATAAATCAACACAATTATTTGTGTGTTTTTAATGCCGGAAAAACTGGTATAAAATGTTAAAATTCTTGTAGTAACATATGTACGACTTAAATTTTTTTTTATATTTTTTTTGTTTATTAGGGTGGCATTTACTCGTATTTTTGAATTTTTTTTTTTTTTATTTTTCATAATATTCTTATATTACTCATCCAGTACTAATCACTTTCTGAGTCAAGTAATCGATGTGCATCCATCCGGTGTGTATCCATGTTCTGTCAATATATTTTGAGAATTTTTTTAGAACGAACGCTGTTGAAATTGGTGAAAACCATTGTATTGTCAGACCTACCCCCATGCAAATTTCTTTATGAGATCTTAATTGCTTTAAGATCAGGTCTAATATATATAGCACGATTAATTAGATTTTTAAGTATATTCTTTCAAAAATAAATGGCCAACAAAACAGTAGCCTCCCGATATTCTCTAAAATATTGCCTAAGACTTGCAAGTATGAAATATTTAACTTAAATTTGGTTGAACCATTTTAATACAGTCTACATATAATAATCACATTTTCATATCATAAAATATTTTTTATCTTTTTCATTTTATATGCCGATCAATGTCTTCACCCACTATGGTTGGCCTAAGACCATTTTTCGCAGGTTATAGTATCGTATTTTCGGATATGATTCACTTTATCTGGCTTACTTGTTCTATATAAGTTTTTATTTATTTCAATCTATTTTATTTTATTTTATGTATTAATAAAAAAAACTATTTTTTTTGTTTTGATATGAATTTGTTATACCTAATATTATGTTGGATAATCTGAATTTCTTTTTACTATTATGATAATTGGAATGTGTAGTTTTTTTAAGTCGCTCCAAACCAGAATCGAAAAAGTTTTTTCTTAGCAAACAATCTTAGGTTAAGTTAGGTGGGTAGATTGCTCGAAAACGAATGCACTTGAAGGATATATTGCCCAGTATGATACCCTTCAGAAGAAAGATAGGAAGGATTTGAAAAGGAAATGAAAGTTAAAAAAAAAATATTGTCTGTTAGGTACGTGCCCCGAACCTCCCAGTTCTACATATGAACTTCGCAAGATCGTCCAGTTGAACATTATGAAGCATAGATAATCAAAGAATCTTTGCCGAGATATCTAAGACTCCCCTTCTTCAGTCCTGGACACTCACATAATCGGTGCTATACTGACTCCCCGCAGGCTCATCTACAAAGCTCCTCGAATACCTGTACAATGCTCAGTGAGAAGTCCAGATATCCTGGAATATATCAGATCTATCCATCCAATTAAGGTCAGCTTTTTCCTTTTTTTTGACAACTCCAACAAAGTCCATCAGTGCACGCTCTTCAGTCCACATGTTCTCCATTATCTCAATATGTCCTGGAACTCATATTGGCTTCAATATATATTTTCGGGTTCGATTGCGAGACGCATTTCAATCCCTAACACATTACGACCTCACTCTTGTCGATTCTAAGGCATTTAGGCAATTTGTGGCCCGCCCACTTTCCAGTGGATGGAGCTCTGTCTCCAAGAGCCTTGTTTCAGAGAACACTACTTCCTAAAGTGGAGGGCTCCCCTAGCTTCCGTGCTCTTTTTTAATATTTCCAAGGACATTATATTCAGCCCGATTAGTAGTATTGATCCAAGGCATCGTTGATGTCCAGACATGAAAACGTCTTTCTGAATTTAACATCCACAGTCCTCCATCATTTCAGATTACTGTATCTTAGAATAGGTCTAATAATCGCCATGTATATCCAGTTAAAAATTTCAGGTCTAACACCTCATTTCGAGTTTTCTTAGAGATAGAAAGCACATAGTGCCTTCTTAAATCTTTCCCCTGTATTGCTAGCTACGTGAGTTTACAGTCCAGATTAACATCCAAATATTTTGTCTACTTTAAGAGCGCCAGAGCCTGCCCTTCCACTATTGGAAGATCAAAATCTGGCATCTTAGATTTCTTCAAGAGAAGATTAACTGGCTTAAAGAGGGGGTTAAATCCCAGACCGTTTCCTTTTGCCGATTCCTTTCATGAGTTTCTTTAGCGTCAACTCAATGTGAACACCGATCTTTGATAAGAATCTACTCCTGAGAAGAAGAAGAACGTCCAAAATTCTTTTAGAATGATTTCAATATTTCGTACTGAGTTTAAAATTTAAATATTGCTACAACTACGATTTTCATTTGAGATCATTACATTATCAGCCCTTTGCCCCAAACTAGAACAAATTTTTTCAGAATCACTTCTGTAACTAGTTCTGTAATAATTTCGAAGTCAAATAAATGATACATTTTATTACTTATGAATATGTTCAGGAACTGAAATCGTGGGGGAAAATCCAGGTGGCGAACATATTTTGTTGAGAATCATCTATATGGCGTCTTTAATCGCAATTTTCATCGTCGGCAAAGGATTTTTACAGCTGTTAGCAGCTAAAGTAACACTATACATTTTTTTATACCCTACACCACTATGTGGTTTGGGTATAATGACTTAGTGCTGCTGTTTGTAACTACCAAAAATATTTGATCTAGACCCATCTTTTATTATACAAATCGACACAGAATAACTTTCTAAGTAGTTTTAGCGATGTCCGACCGACCGTCCGTCCGTCTGTGTGTCCATGTAAACTTTGTAATAAAACTAGACGTCGCAAATATGAATATATTTTGATGAAATTTGGCATATAAGCTTTTATCGATCACAGGATGTTGAAATTGGTGAAAATAGGTCTATGTTCAGACCTAGTCCCCATGCAAACGATCCCTATGAAAGCGACATAAATTGCCATAAGTTCCAAATTATCCTATAGATCTTAGTCAAATTGTATTTGTATGTGTTTAGTGTATCCATTAATCAGTAGTCCAAAAATAATCCCTATAGGACATTTCTTAGTCATAGGGCCCATATAGAGCTGCTTCCCGATCTTCACTTAAATCTATCAAAAAACAAAAATATTGCACAGATTTTTTTCAAATTTGGTTTGTATATATTTTCTCAAAATATAAGTGACTTTAGCAAATATGGTCGGGATCGGTCCATTTTTCAACCTAGCGCCCATATAAATATAGGACCCGATATAAACTTTTTCATATCTGCAGCCAAAAAAATTGATAACAATGTCACTCAAATTTGGTTTATGCTTATTTTCTATATACAATTAGTTGGACCGAAGAGATAGGGTCTCCAAAATATGGTATAGGGTATCGTATAGTCAATCTAGACCGACAATAATTCCTTATTTGTTAATATTAATTTAAGACCCTGCATGTTATCGGTGTATGGTATCCAATGAATTATTTATTTTGATTTCCTACGAGATATGTCGCCCTAATAGAAACACATACGTATTATAGACATAAATTATCGCAGAGGTTCTTTTGGAGTTGCATTCGTCCATGGACTGTGTGTTGATTTGTGTTGAATAGAATTTTATGTAAATTTTCTTTTATACAAAACGAAAACTTGAAAATTTTCAAACATAAATTATAAAATACGAGTATGTTCATCATGTGCAATGTTATACTATCATCACCTGAAACTGAATGTTAGTTATGTAGGTAATTTTTAAAGTAATGGTTTGGCAGTTTGGGTAAAATATGTAGATCGTTTTAAGTCATGTGAGTCACTTCGTCTATTAGCCATTAAATAATCCGGTTTAGACTTTGTTGCTTCAGTTACGCGTTACTAAAATCTCTGAGGAAATTGGAAACTGGACGGTATTGAGAAACTGTTCTGTTGTATACAAGAAAATTACTTCGTTAATTTAATTAATATTAATTGCAACTGCAGAGGATGCTGTGACCGCCATGCTGTGATCGTCTCCTCTCAGTTGAAATGGTTGGCAGCTTTCGATTAATTGCGGCTAAAAACAATTTAACAAAAAAAAAGGCTTTCAAGATCGATTTCTATCTATAGAACGCGAGAAAAGGACTTCGTTAATTTAAATACTCAACAAAGACACTCACCGGGCTGGTTACTGGTCTCTGATTGGTCTGATTTCTTGCGAACAGTTGGGTCATTTGTTTTGACACCAATTTATTCACTTAATTGTGAATAAAAGCGAAACACGTTAATCAATTTTTATGATCTACTAGCAGTACCCCAATGCGCTTCGCTACACCCCTCGTAACGAAATAAAAAGCAGGGAATACGTTTTCTAGAAAACTGTTTATTGTATAGGAGGTGCCACGTCCATTAGTCTGATCTCGCCCATTTTTTGCGCAAATACTCACATTAATAACTTATGATCTCAAACAAAGTCGAAAGATTTTCATTATTATACTCGTAGTACTCCAGTTATATTATATTAAATACTTACTTTGTATGTCCAATCCCGCCCATTTTCTTATGGGACTTCTCACATTAATAACTCATGAATTCACACAAAGTCACAAGACTTTATCTATTACAGTAGTCTAGATATATGACATTTAATATTTACTTTTTATGGCGGGTACTACGCCCATTGGTCCGACCACGCCCATTTTTCCGCATTTTTATATATAAGATGGAGTTGTGTACGTTTGTTTGTTTGCCTGATTCTTTGTGGTTTATAGGAGACTACACCACTGGACCGATCGTCCTGAAATTTTTATACCCTCCACTCCAGTGTGCAGAGGGTATATATAAGTTTGTCATTCCATTTGTAATAATTAGAAAAAAAATTTTGGACCCCATAAAATATATATATTTGTGATCCTCATAACAACCGGAGTTGATATAGCGATGTCCGTCTGTCCGTCTGTGGAAATCACGATGACGGCATCAATCGGGCAGCTAGGGTGCTCGTTAGTATAAAAAATGATTTAATAACATCCTGAAAAGTTTGCTGTTTAAAATCGTCCAAATCGGTCGATTAGGGCCCGAGATTTGAATAAAGAACTGAGAAAAGTCTTCGAAAAATATAATTTCTATGTTGTTCTTGTCACGATCATGCCCTCAATAGGATAGCTAAGGCGATCATATTTAGTGGGAATGATTCAACAAATTCATGGGAAGATTTCTGTTTCAAAAATCATTAAAATCGGTGGAACATGTCCAGGAAAATCTTTGAAAAATTAAAAAAAAAATGAAAAATATGATGTTTCTATATTGTTCTTGTTGTTATTCTAAATGCTGTATTGTTGTCATAGCTGGACTTGTTGTTTTTGTGGTCGCTGTGGTAATAATATAATAAAAACTAACCCTTTGTACATTTTTTTATCAACTCTGGTTGAAAAATTTAAAAGTTTCCATTGCTTTGGCATCACTAAAAAAATTTATTGGATCATTTCTGTCATTGCCATGAGCCTGCCTGCAAAGTTTCAGATCGATTGGGTCTCCGGAAAGGGGTTAAAATCGATCCAAAATTTTTTCGACAGGCAGACACTACGAGTTAATATAAAGGGAGTAAAAATTCACCAGCATCTAAAGCAAATAATGCAAAAATATGTACCTAGTTGTTAATAAAAAAAAAACAATGTAAATTTAGCAAAAAAATTTTTATATATTAATTTATTTAAAGAGAAAAACACAAAAATAACTTTTGATGTTGTATTTTGTGTGTGTAATATTTACATATACATACATACACATATTAAATAATACAAATAATATACATTATTATATATATGTATGTATGTATGTATGTATATTCATAGTAACTGCATGTTAGAAATAAATCGGTATATTATTTTATTTACATAAAATTCTGCAATATTTTGTTGTGGGGAAAATACATTTCTTTTGCATTAACAGAGTGTCACTTCATTTTGCTCAGCGTGACTATGCCACAGTAGATGGCGCCACAATTTTTGTTCTAATTAGCTTTGCAATAGTTATATCTATTTTAACATGAATGTCAATATTTTCAACTAGATATCATACAGAACAGTAGATGGCGCTACAATTTTTGTTCTAATTAGCTTTGCAATAGTTATATCTATTTTAACATGAATGTCAATATTTTCAACTAGATATCATACAGAACAATGTTAAGAGTATACACGGGCTGGTCTTTTATTTCATATGTTTTTTCATTATTCTTTTACAAATGTGAACATAGGTTTGGCATATTAACTTTTTTGTTGTCTTTACAAAATAGAGTTACCGAGTTATCAAAGAGTTTTTGCTTTCAAAAAAGTTGTACATAGTTATATAGAATTATTATTCTGCTTTACCTACAAAATATCTGATTGCGATTACATCTAATTTTTAAAAATGGTTTATAATTACTAAAGCAGTATTATTCACATATATACAAAATTGCAGTTTTTAAATTTTCCATTCAAATTTTAGAAAATATCAATTCTAAAAGCTGGAATTAAAATTCCCAATTATAAATTATAAAATATTAATTGAACTTCAGAAAATCATATCATAACGTCGGAAATAATATTTTTAAATTTAGAAGACATCAATTGCATCAAATTCCAAAAAAAAAAAACACCAAATATGTTTACATTTAAAAAATGTTTACATTAAAAAAAATATTGGCATTCAGGAGAAATTAATAGCTTTTCAGTAACTTCTTTTAACGATAGTCGAATCGTTAAAAAAAGAAAAGCAAAATTATCAGTAAAATTTTTAAACGATATTCGCTATTGTTAAAGTCAGCTGTTGTTGTTATCTAAACGACAACCATTTTTGTGTTGTTTATTCAATCGATAAAATCTTAAATTTTTAGGTTGAAATGTCGTCATACATAAATAAAAATCATAAATTAGTGAATATATTTTGCTTCTATTAAAAAACTTTTTTATATAAATAAAAAAATTAAATAGCATATTCAATTCATTATTTCATTTTCAAATAAATAAACAGAAATATTAGTAAAAAAAAAAAAATAGAGATATTAAACATAAACATAAAATCATCCTGTCAAACACGAAGTAATTTGTTTTTTCTATTCTTCTTTGTGTTTTTCGTTTATTTTGACAGAGATGCCACTCGTTTACAATTTAAATAAATAGAAAAATAGATTTGTCGACTGTCGGTAAGATGTATGTACTTAGTGAATCACTTAATCCTTAAGGTGCTATTACATGATGTGTTTTTTACATATGTACTGTCAAATTTTCCCACAACACAAGTTGTACACATCGTGTGATACATATGAAACATTGTTTATGTACAATACATGAGGAAAGTCACATGTACATTTTTCAATTAGAACAGGTTCTATTTTTGCATGACAAACATATGAAAATACAACACTGCTTGTAGCAAAAGAAACATAGAGTAAATTATAAAGATTAATATTGAAAGAAAAATAAATTTTTTAATATTAATTAACAATTTATAAATATATAATTTTTTTTAACAATAAATTTTTGTAAATTCACAAATTAAATCAGCTGTTGTTTACATTTAGAGGTTATTTCATATGGAAATACATATGCACGTGTGATAGCAAAAATTATGAATCGTATGTAAAAGACAATTTTGACAGACATGAGGAATTTCATATGGATAAAAAAAGTGACAGTACATATGTAAAAAACACATCGTGTAATTGCACCTTTAGTGCAAACAACAATAGCTGTCGATATATTTTGTTATTGTCGGATCGTTGAAATTTACAGAATCGGACTACAGAAAACATTAATTTAAATTCAATGAATTTTATAAAACCTCAAATGATATTTAAGAATTGCGAACATAAAAATTGTTACATAAATAAACGCAATTTGATGAGAATGTTATTTATATATAAATTTTCACAATTTTTTTTGGATGAATATTTGAAGTTCTTCAGAAAATAAAGATAAATTATTTTATTTAAAATTTTTGCGATATTTGGTTTTTTGCGTTTGGCATCCCTAATTTAATTATTTATTATTATAAATTTATTCTCTATGTTTGCCAAATGTGGCAATATCTTTTTGAAAAAAAAGTTGAGAGAGCTTTTTTTCGGTTATTATTTTGTTACTCCATCCGACCTATATGGCCGCAATGAAGAAATATTTGGCCAGTTAAAAGCCAAAAAAGCACGATTTAATGCATATAGCCACCCTACACAACCATTACCTTTGCAATGGAAGTTAGGGCGAGCTATTTAATTAGCAAAACCTAAATTAAACGAGAAGTTATGTCATATAACGGGAAACGCATGCATATAGGAAATGCATGCATATTTTTCCAACTTTTTGCTTACATTTGTCATCAATACTCAAACTGAGGTGGAGGTATTCGGCACAGCCGAATTTAACACTCTTACTTGTTACAGTAGGTAACTGCCTATCCGGAAGGAAAGATAGTCTATATCGGATTACTGCTAGTTTTTATATATAAGATGTCTCATTTTGTTCATATGTAGGTTATGTGACTTTACGTAAAAGTAATAAGACATTACACTTTTTCCAGTTTTGGATTTTTCATGATATTTGAATATACAAAATTTTATTTTTTATTTTATTTTATTTTTTTTTTTACTTAAACACCATTTTTTTGGTGTTTGTTAAAAATTTGATTTGTTTTCCAAAGGTAACAATTACATCCTAAAAAAAAAACAATTTTGAAAATCACCAAAAAATGGTGAGCCGTTTTCAAGTTATTCCAATATATGTAGTGGATGTGACTTAAGTTTGGACATAATGGTATATCGCGAAATGTCAAACTCATAGAAAAAACCAAATGCAGATTGGATTCAGGGACCCAAATAACCTTAAAAACAACATTCAGTTCTTAATCAGCAAAAACCTGTTCTCATAAATTATAATTTAAGAAAATCTTATATAATCTTAACATCTTATGGAAATCGGGATTTTTATCAATTTTGTTTTTTTAGTAAATTGTGAACAAAATCATTTCATTTCATTCGAAATATTTTTAACTAAATACTTTTAGACTAAACCTGTGATCTATATCTAATTTTTATTTTTTATGAATTTTTAAAAAAAAATATTTTTTCGAAAAATTTTTTCAAAAAAAAAATTTTTTTTTCAAAACTTCCACGATATCTCTGAAACTGCTGGATAAATTTAAAACCAATGTAAACGCGGCTTAAAGATAATATTGCTGATGAGTTTTAATTTTTTTTTAACTGAGTATGATGAACCGTTTCAAGTTATTCCAATAAATGTAGTCGAAGTGCCTTAATTTTGGACTTAATTGTATATAGCGAAAAATCGAGCCGATGGGAAAAAACCAAGTGCAGATTTGGATTCAGCAACCAAAATAACTTTAAAAGCAACATTCAGTTCTTAATCAACAAAAACTTTGTTCCCTTGTCTAATCAACGAAGAAAATAGGCATTTTCAGCCGCAATCTCTTTTTAAGTCTGATAATATTCGGCATGTATTAAACAAGTAAGAAAATTATAGTCACTCTAGACCTACTATACGATACTCTACACCATGCGTTTTTATACCGTATCTCTTAGGCCCAACTAATTGAATATAGAAAATAAGCATAAACCAAATTTGGGTGGCATTGTTATTAATTTTTTTTCCCTTTGAATATGAAAAAGTTCATATCGGATGCAATATTTATATGGGGACTAGGTCAAAAAATAGACCGATCCTGACCGATCTATATTTCGTTAGGTCGCTTATTTTTTGCAAAAAACATACACAGTACAACATTTTTAAGCTTATAGATTCGGGACTCAATTTTGATAATTTTATGTGAAAGTAGCCTAAAAAATAAGAACTTCTGTATCATTCGTTTGGTCATGTTACATCAACAAATAATTTTAATATTTTTTTGAAGTTAGTAAGTATCGTATAGGGGAATTTGTCACGTTTTAGGCTCTTTTGTTTGGCATAACTCGAGAACCACTACTCAGATTTCGCTGAAACAATTTTTGAAAAATCAAGAATTACAATTACTTTCATCTGTTTATATAACGTTTCGCTACATAAGCAACAGTTTCGCAGTTATAAATAAATGTATAAAGAAAAAAAAAATATTTTTTGCCTAAAATTTTTTTTTTTTTTTTTTGTAAACTTTATTTTGCATGAAAAAAACATTCCGATTCATATTACAGCTATTCCTACACAGAAAATATGTGATTTTTATATGTTATCTGTGCATGGAAACAAAATTTAGAACATTTTCAATTATTGTCACTATCCATCCTCGTTGAAGTTGACGCTTGTGGTTCTGATGACCTTGGTTTCTTCGTAGGTTGTTCATATTCGTGTTCTGAGTCTGCATCATCATCCGAGTTAGACATAATATTCAAGGGCATGTTTTGTTCAGAGTGTCCACCAATTTCAGTGTCATCTTCATCTTCGGTGCTTTCATCTTCAAACTGCATAATTTTAGAACTCCACCAACAAACCTCCGCAAGCAATGCATCCAATTTTTTGCCTTTGAATCGCTTTTCCATTGGCATGGTCACCTGGTGGAACCTCTCTCCTTGTTCGTCCGATTCCTGAGGTAATTGTGCCAAAAATGTATCAAGGTGGAAATGCATGAAATGTAATTTTAACGTCATGGATGCATTGATTTTCTCAAAATAAATCAGCAAGTTGTCCACTCGTGTCTGTATGTCATCTCGCTGTACACGGTTCTTTCCTAAAACGCCTTCGATGACTTGTTTCAATGCGTCCCATGCACATAGGTGGTTATAATGGTTCGAAAGCATATTTGTGAAAGAATACCTGTTTGAAATATAAAAAAAAATATTTTCGAAAAAATTATTGGTAATGCGAAATTATCGAAGGGAACAAATTTAGATATGATAATATTTAAATACAGACAACGATACGTACCTTTTCTAATTTTAGCTTCACTGAGTTTTCGAAAGATGGATTTCAAACAGTCATAGGCGTCATAAATATCTTTGACTACCACTTCGACGAATTTCCCAGCTATTCCTAATTTCATGTGGAGCGATGGCAACAAAATATCAGCTAGATCCTTTATCAAAGGTTCATTACGTAATTTTAATTGTTTCTCCAGCTCGGGAGTTCTTGCTTCCCAATCTTTACATTGATATTGATTCTCTGCATATCGCGAATCCCAATTACAAAGGAAGCAGAAGTATTTTGGAAAACCGCCCTTTAATATAATGCCTTGTATTATGTTGACAACCTTTAGATAACAACAAATCTTCCATTTGTGTACATTGTATTTGATTTTGTCCAAAATTTCGCACAATGTTTCATACGTTTCCTTCATAGTTGTGCTGAATCCCAATGGAATGGACGGTTTTTTGTTTGTTTTGTGCAACAGCACAGCCTTCAAACTTGAAACTGAACCATCGATGAATAAACGCCAGTCGGCAGCAATATAATCCATTCACAATTTTTTCACTAAACCTGGGATATCATGGCAGTAAGTGAACGTATTTGCTTCGTCAAGGGAATAAAATTTCTGAAATTCAGCTTGGCGTTTTCGGTATGATGTTGCGCTGACATTTTGCTGTGTGAGTTTTCTGCTCTTCAAAAATGGTGTCAACATTTGGGATTTTTGTTGCGATAGTCCCATCTTGGCAACAATGTAATCCATTTCGATTTGTGTTAGCGGTTGTGGTGCATTTTTTTCAATATCGGGTGTCCAATCTGCATCATTTACGTTGGTCGGATTAGTGAAAACGGTTTCGGCTGGCAGGGACACAGTATCCAGACTCGGAGGTTTAGGTGTATCGATATCAGCAGCGCGTTTAACTGGAAGTGTGGCAGTAAAAGCAGCAATGTATACTTTTGTTTTCAATTGTTTTCTGTTTAATCCATGACGAGAATTTATGCATGCGTAGCACCTGGATTTATTATGTCCACCTAGGTCTTCCACCCAAATTACTGGCTTCATAAAAGAAAACTCTCCACCTTTTCCATGTATCCACATTATAAGGGTAGTATAACAATTTTTGCACACTGTGTTCGGCGTAAAATTTGCACCACTTAAATCTGCTTCATCAAAATAATGACAATACGCTGTTTTGAGTTCCTCACTAAACAAGTTTTTTCGACCCTTATGGTCTATTTTTAGGACGATATGACCACAAACGTAACAAAAATCATCCAATTTTGGGCAATTGTTATTTTCCATATTGAAATATATTATATGTTTTGTTGTTATTCACTTTTAAAAAACCGGAAAAAAAATAGCTTATTATTTGTTCGTGTTCGTCGGCAACAAAAACCGATCAATGAACACCTATAAATACTACGTATATTTCAATATTTTACTGACAGGTACTTATGAATGGGCGCAAATTTCCGTAATTTCCGTAAAAAAATTATTCAGGTAACTAACGGAAAACCCCAATTAATTTAAAAAGTGCACTTTCCTTTTTTCATTTTTGTCCACGCACATTTATTAGCGTTTATTACTTTGTTACCGCAATCATAAAAATCAAATAACCTTTTGTTTATTACATTTTTTTTTTTAATTCTGAAAATCATAAAAAAAGTCATCAATGTTTTTTCCAAAGAATTTTGTGCATATCTCGAGCAATTTTTTGAAATTCATACCTTCACTTAATTGTGAATAAAAGCGAAACGCGTTCATCGATTTTCATGATTTATGTCTCATTTTGTTCATAGGTTATGTGACTTTACGCAAAAGTAATAGGACTTGGCACTTTTGACCGTTTTGGATTTTTTATGAATTAAAAAAAAAAAAAAAAAATTTTTAGGCAAAAAATATTTTTTTTTTCTTCATACATTTATTTATAACTGCGAAACTGTTACTTATGTAGCGAAACGTTATATAAACAGATGAAAGTAATTGTAATTCTTGATTTTTCTTAAAAATTGTTTCAGCGAAATCCGAGTAGTGGTTCTCGAGTTATGCCAAACAAAAGAGCCTAAAACGTGAAAAATTCCCCTATACGATACTTACTAACTTCAAAAAAATATTAAAATTATTTGTTGATGTAACATGACCAAACGAATGATACAGAAGTTCTTATTTTTTAGGCTACTTTCACACAAAATTATCAAAATTGAGTCCCGAAATCATGCGTTGTACTGTGATATACAAAGCAAATTTGAGAAAAATCTGTGGAATATTTTTGTTTTTTGATAGATTTAAGTGAAGATCGGTAAGCAGCTTCATAGGGGGGCTATGACTAAAAATTGTCCGATATGTTTTATTTTCAGACTACTTATAAATGGATGTAATAAACATACACATACCCAATTTGACCAAGATCTATATGATAAGTCGATTTCATAGATGTCATTTGTGTGGGGACCAGGCCTGAACTTGAACCGATGTTTACCAATTTCCATAGCGTTCATTCTAAGGCTGATAGAAGCTGATATGCTAAATGTCATTAAAAAAATATTCATATTTGCGACCTGGAGTTTGATTACATGAATTCACAGACGGACAGACGGATATCGCTAAATCAATTCAGAAGTGATTCTGAAATGATCAGTGTAATAAAAGATGGGTCTATGTTAAATATTTTTGGTTGTTACAAACATCAGCATCCTGACCCTTTTTTAGAAAAAGGTATTTTTTCAGCAAAAGGTAATTTTTTAGAAAAACACTTTTTTTTAGAAAAAGGTATTTTTTCAAAAAAGGTACTTTTTTAGAAAAACTTTTAAAAAAAATATATTTTCTTAAAAAGGGACTTTCTTAAAAAGGTACTATTTAAAAAAAGTAACATTTTAAAGATTGAGAAAAAAATTAAATCAGTCTCAAGATCAAGTATTTTTACTTTAAAATAAGGCAAAAGACATTGGCACATTTGTTTCAAAAATTATATATAGCTGTTTCGGGAAGAGTCACCAAAGTTTTTAAAGAAAAGGTGGTTTTTTAAGAAAAGGTACTTTCCTTCATCTTTGCGATTTTCTGTATTATAGAAAATATGTGGCAATACTTGCTTAAGCTAATATAACACGTGAAATTTGACCATACAACGATTACAACAATAAGAAAAAAATTACAGAATTTTAAATTATAAAATAATTACAGAAAATAAGAAAAAAACATTAAAAATATTTTTTTCAAGTGTTCTTTTCACATTTTCATTCATATCTGGTTACTCAATGAACCGATTTTGGAGATTTTAAAATGCAGCTCAACCAGGATGTTAGTAGATGATGTTATGGAAAAACGAAGATCCTAGCTTAGTTATTGAGGGTGTTCTCAAGATTACCACAGACAGACGGACAGACATTCATCGCTGAATCAATTTCTCTTCATATAAGGATCAAGAAAATTTATGGTTTACTGGAACTTATTTCGATTCGTTTCAAACGAAATGGCAAATCAATATATGTATTCGCTCTGTATACGCTGTGCTGGGTATCGGGAAAAGGGTAAGGGTAAGGGTAAAATCGGGAAAAGCCAAGGCTCTCTTTTATCACGCATAGCAAACACGGTATCCTTAAAGAAAATCTTTGTATACGTTTCGAAGTTATATAATACAAACAAGATTGTGCTAAAGATTGTGTTATAGCGTATTTAAAAAATTATTTTGCAAACTTGAGGTCGCAAATATAAAAAAATATTCTGATATATCATACGATCGTCGCTATTGCAATTGTTGAAGGTCGGCGCATGTTCAGACCTAGTTCCTATATGGGAACTGATATTGCCCTAGGATCTAGTGTGATCAAATTTGTTTACTATACAATGTGGGACTAATTTTATTCATAGTCTCTGTATAATAAGGCCACCCTATATTCAATTAAATCTATCTGACTAGCAAGTACAGCAAATTTCACTGAAATTTGGTTTGTTTTTAGAACACATAAGTGACATAGAGGTAATTGTTAGAATACTGACTCACCTTTGTGAGTTTTTAATGATTCTTTAATATTTCGGGAAAAATAAAAGCCAGGGGTAAGGTTTTCGGACTTGTTTCTAGCAGAATACGTTAAAAGATTTTTAATGAATTATTAGCCTTATATGCCTTCAGAATCGAGAGATTTCCTACACCAAAAGCATATAGGTAAGAAGCTAGTTTGTTGTAATTTCACTAAAAACAACCACTGGCAAAAAAAATTAGAAATCCAATAAATTTTTCCATACATTTTTCTCTTCTTCCCCCGATAATAATGTTTATATATTTCTCGAGAAAATTAATATCAAAAAGTCACTTTTTGCCTAAGATTTTTTGAAGGAAGTTATAATTATAATTACTAGCAGATGCTAGCCCTCAAAATTCGAGTGCAAATTCTAGGAAATTTTATTTTTTATTAAATAAAGACCCTGAAGGTATCATAATCAATTATAGCCAATTCACAAATCAACACAAAAACAAACTCATTTTTATTACAAGTACATTAACAAATTTAATAATCACACACATAGCATTGTATAATTTTATGTATGTGTTAGTAGCAACTTTAAATGCAATTTATTCAAAATGAGGGACGAAATTTAAAAATCTGTAAATCTGCAAAACGGCTGAAAAGAAAGACCTTTCAAATAATATACGTCTGGCCAAAATCGGGATAAAACGGTAGAACAAAACATCATTCACAAGAAATCACCTGGCCTATTAATATTATAGATAAGGAAGGTATAATTAGCGAACATATTCTAACCGATGCGGATAATGTCTAAAAACCTCTAACAAACATGTTATATAGAAATCTACAACAAAAGTGCAGCTGTTTAAGCAAAACTTATTAAAAATCATGGAAATTTGCTGATTTGGTTGTAATGTGCTTAAAGCCCCATATATATTTCTTTTTACACTCTTGCAAATTATTCTACAGATTATACGCTTAATAAAATTCTAATTTAATTTACACAAATTTTTCCATATAATAAAACAAGTACTTAAATCGCTATAAATCAGTAAGAAAGTCAGCGAAGAAGACAAATCAGCAGAAAAATGTTTACAATAAACACATGTTTATTTGTCAAAAACAACAAATGGTTGTTGATATTCAGCACAGAAACCTACCAAACAAATGTCAATGTAAAAGGCGTAATATTTTTGCCAACTTTACAAAAAACTGTCGTCGCAAGCGGAGGAATTTTACCAGGCCACATTCAGAAACAACATCCTTCATATGATAAGCATATGTAAGTGAAACATACACGAAGTTTGCCAAAGAAAAAAAAACCCCAAACGGCAAAACAACGAAATTCTTGTTGATGCCACAAGAAAACGTGTGTCACTTTAAAAAGGTCGTAAATTAATATTGTGTCTGGAAAACAAGAACAACACCAACTTTTTCTTCAGCAAAACTAAAGTTGAAATCGCACACACAAAATTTAAGGGGGCAAAAACGGGTGGCTAAATGTCAGTTCAATATGAAACAATTAAAATTAAAATTTTTAAGACAAAAATTTTCAAAAGTTGCGATATGCGAAAATCTTTAAAGCTCTAATTTGAGATTGTAAGTGGAAAAAATTAAAAAAAAAAAAAAAACAAATAATATCTTTAAATCTTTAATGATCATAAATCATTTTTTCGGTTACAAGTACAACAACAACAACATCAACAACAATAGCCACACTAAGATATTGGTGGAATGTTTTTGATTGGCATCAACGCCTAGTAGACTCACATTAATATTTTTTTTCTATGTCTACCATTTTTATTGTTGTTTTGATGGAAAGTCACGTTTCAAAGACTATTGTATCTATTGTTATGGTTGTCTTTTATTAGGAATGACTTGATAAGTAATACATTTATGTTGTTAGTTCAGTTAGTTATGATGGTGTCATAGAAAATGACAGTTCATTAAATAAAAAGAGTTATTTAAAGCTTAAATTTTTAAAGTTGTAATTATGGAATTTATGAAACTCCACAAGTATGTTGGAAAATTCTAAAATATTTGAAAAGCTCTCTACTTTAGCTGGTGTGTTTTATGTTCTCTGGCTATTTAAGATATTAAGAGATTCGATGAAGATAAGTTGGCTGGTGTAGACATTGTATGACATAATTTTTGTTTGCTAAAGATGTAATACTCTTTGTATACAACGATGTTAACGCTCCTTCCTTGCTGAATGCCTTTTGAACATACTCGACTGTAAGTGCTATTTCTGAGATACGATCCAAATTGTTATCAAATTGTTTTTTTTATGGATCCTGTGAAACATATTTCAGTTATTACTTGCGATGTTATGATAATTCACTTTTCCTATATAGATATAATTTAGAGCAATATTCTATATATATCTATAATATTAATAGGCTATGCGATTTCTTGTGACCGATGTTTTGTTCTACCGTTTTATACCGATTTTGGCCAAGCGTATATTATTTGATGACCTATTAGACTACACACTAGACAACCTAAAATCCAAAAACATCGAAATAAAATATATTACCAAATATGTAGATGACTTTTTTGCCATTATAAAACAGAAAGATAAACAAATAATATTACAAGAATTTAACTATTACCATAACAAATTAAAGTTCACGATAGAAGAGGAAACAAACCATAGCCTCAACTTTTTAGACATTACCATACATAAAACTAATAACAAACTCATAACAAACTGGTTTACTAAAGAAATTTCATCTGGTAGAATTATCAATTATTTTTCAAACCACGACCCTATACAGAAGAAAAACACAGCAAAAAATCTTATAAAAACAGCAATAAACATTAGTGATAACATTTTCCTAAAAGATAACATAAAGAAACTAAGAACAATTTTGACTAAAAATAATTATCCTATTAAATATATTAACAAATTAATTTCCACAGTACTAAATGAAACCCAAAATAATAACACACAAAATAACAACGCAATATCTAACTCAGTTAACGGACAAAAAACGACCTTTGCCACTATACCATATTTACCAACAATAACGAATAGGAAAAACATAACAAATCTGATCAACACTGAAACTATTAAAATAGCTTCGAAGCCAAATCAAACATTGAATAAGCTTTTTAACACCCAAAAAACGAAAACAGACTTACACAAACAACACAATGTAGTATACCAAATAAAATGCAATGGTAATGTCCACCAACAATGTAACAGAATATATATTGGACAAACGAAAAGACAATTAGAGATTAGGTTGAAAGAACATAAACGAACAGTTGAGAAAGGAATAACAACAACAGCTCTCTCTCAACATGCATTTGACAATAAACACAACTTTGATTTTGACAACATCAAAGTCTTGGAAAGAGAGACAAAAACAAATAAAAGAATAACACTTGAAAGTTTGCATATTAAGAAACATATTGACAAAACAGTAAACATTAAAGAAGACAGTGATCACATTAGTAACACGTACAATTTAGTACTTAATAAATAAAATTAAAATGTAAAATTTAGATTAAGTGTGTAATAATACTATTAAGGTAACAATTATTTTATAAAAAAAAATTCACATAAATTTGTTAAGTGATAATAAATGTATATTCTTAATTATTATTAAATAAAATTAGACGCCTGATGAGGACACCAACCATAGTGTCGAAACGTCGCAGACAGAAAACAAAATTACAGCATATTTGTTTTAATTATTCCTGCTTAGGACGACCATAGGAAGCTTAATATCACAACAAAAAAAAAAAAAAAAAAAAAAAAAAAAAAAAAAAGGTATTTCGTTTCAGCCGTTTTGCAGACTTACAGATTTTTAAATTTTTGCCTTTATTTTGAGTATAATGCATTTAAAATTGCTACTAACACATACATAAAATTATATAATGCTATGTGTGTGTTTATTAAATTTGTAAATGTGTTTGTAATAAAAATGTTTTTTGTGTTGATTTGCGAATTGGCTATAACCCTTTGGGTCTTTATTTAATGAAAAAATAAAATTTACTAGAATTACCACTCGAATTTCGAGGGTTGGAATCAGCTAGTATATGTAGATTCTTTTAACTTAATATCAAAACATCTTTTTCAATATTAATTATCCCTTTGTTAATAATAGCAGATTCCAGCGCTCGAAATTCGAGTGCAATTTCTAGGCACCTTTATTTTTCAACTTAGCCAATTCACAAACCAACACTTTCTTGGTTTATTGTTATTGTGAATGAACATAACAAACTCATTAACAAACACATTAACAAATTTAATAAACACGCACATATCATATGTATAATTTTATGTATGTGTTGGTAGCAACTTTAAATGGAACTTGCAGATTCCAGCCCTCGAAATTCCAGCGAAAATTCTAGGAAATTTAATTTTTTCATTAAATAAAAACCCTAAAGGTATGTTAATCAATTATAGCCAATTCACAAATCAACACCAAAAACAAACTCATATTACAAATATATTAACAAATTCAATAATCACACACATAGCATTGTATAATTTTATGTATGTGTTAGTAGCAACTTTAAATACAAATTACTCAAAATAAAGAAAAAAATTAAAAAAAATCTGTAAATCTGCAAAACGGCTAAAAATAAATACCTTTAAAATAATATACGTTTGGTCAAAATCGGAATAAAACGGTAGAGCAAAACATCAGTCACAAGAAGTCGCCTAGCCTATTAATATTATAGATTTACTCTAAACAAAGGACAAAATTTAAAAATCTGTAAATCTGGAAAACAGCTAAAAAGAAATACCTTTTAAATAATATACGTTTGGTCAGAATCGGGATAAAACGGTGGAACAGATCAATATAGATCAATTTTTTATACATTATACCACTATATGGTTTGGGTATAATGACTTTGTGCTGCTGTTTGTAACTACCAAAAATACTTGACCTAGACCCATCTTTTATTATACCGATCGACTCAGAATCACTTTCTTAGTCGATTTAGCGATGTTCGTCCGTCTTTTCAAATTTGTTTGAAGTGTTTTGATTTAACGATCTAAATCACTTAAAATTGGAATAGCAATTAGGGCATTAGATGATAATCATAATGTTACACATCCATATACGAGTATATGTAGCTAGGCATATCATTAAATCACTGACTGAGTTCATAGCGTCGTATGATTAAGGTATATTATAATAAAGTTATCACTTATACATCAAAGATATATTGTAGTAACTTGCGTCGTATAAATTACTTTTGTAAAAATGTGTCTTTCCATTTCTAAATAGAGTACTTTTTCTTTAAAAAGTTAATTTTCTTAAAAGTGCATTTTCTCAAAAAAGTACTTTTTGTAAAAAAGTGCCTTTAAAAAAAATAGGTTTTTGAAATGTCTAATTTTTAAGAAAATTACTTTATTAAGAAAATTTGTTTTTTCTAAGAAATGAGACTGTTTTCAAAAATTTTGCTTTTTCCGCGGTACTCTTTTAAGAAAAGTTACCTTTTTGTGAAAAGGTACTTTTTTTAAGAAAATTTACATTTTTAAGAGAAGCTGTTTTTTCTAAACCAATTTGGAAACACTAAATTGGGTCCTTCTGATTTTCACATGGCCTATTTGAGCAGCACTTCACATCATCTGAAGACACCAAAAACTAGGACGATTCGTGGAAAGCTAAATAAATTAAGCATTATTCCGAATCAGTACGGAAGTATGCTGCCAAAAAATTTCGATCTTTCACAATAAATGTCCAATTTTTTTATAAGAAAAAAAAAAAATAAGGTCGATACTTTTCAAAAAAGTACCTTTTCCTAAAAACTGCCTTTTTCAAAAAAGGACATTTTCTTTAAAATTAACTTTTTAAACATGCCTTCTCCTAAAAAGTAAATTTTCTTAAGAAGTTCTTTTTAAAAAAAAGTATATTTTCTTAAATGGCAACTTTTCTTTAATAGTAAGAATTGTTAAAAATTTACCTTTTCTTAAAAAGCACCTTTCCTTAAAGAGTACCCAAAAATTGTCCTTTCTCAAAAAGTAAATTTTGTTTAAAAAGAACGTATTCCTTACATTTACAAAAAAAATAAAAATCCTTTTATTAAAAAAGTACTTTTTCTTAAAAAGTACCTTTTTAAAAAGGTACATTTTCTTAAAAGTTTGCCTATTTTTAGAAAGTATTTTTTCTTTATGTACCTTTCCTAAAGAAAATGCCCTTTCTTCAAAAAGAACATATTCTTTAAAATTTCCATTTTCTCAAAGAAAAATTCCTTTAATTAAAAGAGTACTTTTTGTTTCAAATATACCTTTCCGTATTTAAAAAGGAAAAGAAAATACATTTTCTTAAAAAATGCTTTAAAAAGCTTCACTAAAAATTTCCATTTATCTCCTTCCATACGGTTCAATCGATTTGTGGTGGATACTAAATTTTTAGCCTTTACCTGAACGAAATAAATTTAAAGGTATTAAGTTACATACGATGAACCAGTTTCATAATGTACAACAATTTAAACGGTTCTTTTGTCAATGTATATAAAAGGTATGATGAAAAAGCGAATATGTCGCCTATTGTCGGCTTTAGGGATTAGCCCAAAAGCCAATTGTTTATAGTAATATACCTAGAGGATATCTTATCGGTTGATACTGGCTGCACACAAAAAACAGATTCGTTGTGGCTACCAAATATGTTGCCAACCGAATTGCGATGAATTTAATAACCGAATTTTGGGTTGCTTGCAATTACAATTCTATTATCTCAACAGTATATATTTTATCACAATAGAAAATGGTTAGTTGCTATATAATTTCTGTTGATACAATCGAAAATTCAGTTGTTAAGGTTTAGTACAATTCGGTTGGTGAATAATTTTTCTGTGTGTGGTACTCGTTTCTTTGCAAAGGTCTTTCCAACGTTTTCCTATCAACAGTAAGCAAGTCGATTGTTGTATACAAGATCTCAAACATGTGATACAGTATGTATTACAATTAAATTGACACATAAACCTAATTTCACTAACTTATATCATACTGTGTGAACATTTCCTTTCATTAACTGCTGCTGTTCCTGCAAAAATATGTCTAAAGGAAAGTGAAAATTGTTATATGAAACAACAACAACAGCAACATTATCAATCTGTGAGAACACGAATAGATTTCAATACACCGGGCTGAAATTAACACCAGTTTAATACAAATGTTAACTGTTGTTGCAACTCTAAGACATGTTACTGGTATTGATATTTTTAGCCAAAGGAAATTAAGTAGACACTTTGATAAACTATAACTGATAACTAGTTAAATTATTTAGTTTTAGTTAAGTGAATTGCTAATAATTATTGGGAAAAACTGGAGAGTGTAATTAAACCGGTCGTAAAATGTTGTATTCTAACGACGCCAGCAAATAAAAACTAATAAAATATGCAAAATGCAATATTGTTATTACATGATTTGTTGTGGTAGCAACTCAATGCAACACAAACAAACCGCTGAAATCAATTTCCTGCATTCAGCCGACGATTGTCAAGTAGCAAACGAAATGACCACTTAAATGTTTAACAGAAATTGCCCAGAAATCAACAAAACAAACAAATATTCAACTACCAAAGTGATTTAAATACAAATTTGTGCAGCGACCTTGATTGTAGTGGCGCTTTACGATCGACTCCTTAGATGGCCACTCATACTCATATTGCCACTAATGATGGCTATTAGGGCCAGATTTACATAAATGATGCTACAAGAAAAAAAAAACACGTACAACACATTGTTTGACCGACCAACTGCAATGAAAGCCAAGACAAGTTTCTTCAATGAAAAATTTGCAATTTTTACAATTGATCACAATCAAAGTCGTCATCAACATCAGCTTCAATATCATCATCATTGCTAACATCATGATTTTTTGCTAATCTAAATCTCAACGGCAAATCTACATCTGTTTCGAGCTGTAGTACAACAACTATTATTGCTTCAGAATTCAGATTTTGTTAACAGCATCCGTTGGTCTTAAATTTACTCATTCTTCTGCAAAAAATTGATCTTTTGTTTTTGTTGCTGCTACTGCTGCTGTTATTTCGAATTTTTCAGTTACGCGCTCCACTGATTATTCCGATTATATTGCGGTGGTGGTCATTTATATATGAAGCAGCTACACGTACTATAGGGCTGTTGCAATATTAACTAACCACAAAACAATTTAAGAATAAGAGGTGCCATTGTTGCCGTTTGAAAAACACGTCTCCTGGTAAACCCTAAAATCAGACATTTAGATCTTTTTGATCAAAAATTCAGTTGCAAAAAAAATCATTTACAAAAAACTGATTTAGGCATGTTAACACAAAATAAAAGAAGGTAACAAAAAATTTAGTTATCACAACAAAAATTAATTTGAAAAAGCTTATTTAAATATGTTAATATAAAATTTTCAGTTTTCCAATTTAAATAAGTTCGCTGGACAGCACTTGCCTTCAACATTAAATAAAATAAACAAAAATTCAGTTATCATAATAAAATTGAATTTGTAACAAACTAATTTATGTCAAGACAAAACTTTCAGTTTGTCATCTTAAAAGAAATTCGCTGGACAACAATTAATTTCAACATAGAATATAAATAAAATTCAGTTCTCTGAACAAAATCATTTCAAACAAACTAATTTAAATATGTTAAGAAAAACTTTCAGCTTTCCATCTTAAAATAAATTCGGTGGCCAACAAATGCTTTCAACATAAAAAAAAATAAAAAAAAAAATTATGTTGTCACAACGAAAATTCATTTGCAACAAACTAATCTAAACATCTTTAAACAAAATTTTCAATTTTTCTTCTTAAAAGAACTTTGGTGGGAAAAAAATTGCCTTCAACATAAAAAAAAAAAAAAAAAAATTAACTGTCACAACAAAAATTTATTTGCAACAATCAAATTTATATTAAGACAAGTCTTTCAGTTTGCCACCTGAAAAGAAATTCTATCGCCAACAACTGCCTTGAACGGAAAATAAAAAATGTCAAATGTCACAACCAAAATTCATTCGCAACAATTTAATTTATGTCAAGACAAAAACTTTCAGCTTTCCATCTTAAAAGAAATTCGGTGGGCTACAATTGCCTTCAACATAAAACAAAATTAACAAACATTTAGTTGTCACAACAAAAATTAATATGCAACAAAGTAATAAGTTAAAACTTTCAGCTTTCCATCTTATGAGAAATTCGGTGGGCAACAATTGCTTTCAACACAAATCAAAGTGAAGAAAAATTATTCATTTGTCACATCAATAATTCATTTGCGACAAACTTATTTAAAAACAAAAATTTCAGTTTTCCATCTTAAAAGAAATTCGCTGGGCGGCAAAAAATTGCACAAATATTCAGTTGTCATAACAAAATTTAATTTGTAACAAACTAAATTAAGATAAGAGAAAACTTTCAGTTTACCATCTTAAAAGAATTTCGGCAGGCAACAATTGCCTGCAACATAAAACAAAATAAAATAAATTTAGTTATCACAACAAAAATTTAATTTGCAACAAATTAATTTAAATATGTTAAGGCAAAACCTTGAGCTTTCCTTCTTAAAAAAAAACCCTCTGGGCAACAATTACCTCCAAGATACAAAAACGTAAACAAAAATTCAGTTGTCACAATAAAAATTCATTTGCAACAAACAAATTTATTTATGTTAAGACAACATTTTCATTTTTTCATCTTAAAAGAAATTCGGTGGGCAACAATTGCCTTCAACATAAAAGAAAATTAACAAAAAATCGGTTGTCACAACAAAAACTCATTTGCAACAAACTAATTTAAATATGTTAAGACAAAACTTTCAGTTTTCCATCTTAAAAGAAATTCGGTGGGCAACAATTTCCTTCAACAAGAAACCAAAATTTAAAAAATTTAATTGTCACAACAAAAATTAATTTCCAACAAACTAATTGAAATAAGTTAAGACAAAACTTTCAGCTTTCCTTCTAAAAACAAACTCGGGGGGCAACAACTGCTTTAAACATAAAACAATATTAAAAATTTAGTTTTCACAACAAAAATTCATTTGCAACAAACAAATTTATATTAAGACAAAACTTTCAGCTTTCCATCTTAAAATAAATTCGATGGGCAACAATTGCCTGCAACATGAAACAAAATAAACGAAATTTAGTTTTCACAACAAAAATTTCATTCGCAACAAATTAATTTAGATATTTTAAGACAAAACTTTCAGCTTTCCTTCTAAAAGCAAATTCGGGGGCAACAACTTCTTTAAACATAAAACAAAATTAAAAATTTAGCTTTCACAACAAAAATTCCTTTGCAACAAACCAATTTAATTATGTTAAGAAAAAATTTTCTATTTTTCGTCTTAAAAGAAATCGGTGGGTAACAATTGCCTTCAACATAAAACAGTAATCAAAAATTCAGTTGTCACAACAAAAATTCATTTGCAACTAATTTAAATGTGTTGAGACAACATTTTCAGTTTTCCATCTTAAAATAAATTCAGTGGGCAACAAGTGCCTTCAACATGAAACAAAATTTAAAAAAATTAATTGTCACAACAAAAATTAATTTGCAACAAACTAATTCAAATAAATTCAGTGGGCAACAACTGCGCTCAATATAAAACTAAATAAACAATAATTCAGTTGTCGCAACAAAACTTTTTCTGCAAAAAACTAATTTAAATATGTCAAAAGAAAACTTTCAGTTTATAATCATAAAAGAAATTCGCTGTACAGCAATTGCCGTCAACCTAAAACAAGCACAAAAGGTAGCTATTAATTATTTATTTAAAAAAAATTCTTTATTAATTGGAATGACGGTTTAGAAATATTTTTTTTTTGTGATGGCAACCCTGCATTACATTTAAATGTACATCTATATCAGATCAATTGTTAATTGTATTGAATGTATTCAACTTTAACCTTTACGCCAATGATACTTGTATCAATTGTAGCCTCTAATTATTGTTTAAGTTGTGGTAGGTAAGTAATATTATTCAAATTAGTACAAATGAAACCATTAAAAAATATTAACAACTTTTTTTTAATTAAAGCATTTATAATTATTACTAGTAGTTTATAATTGTATATTTCTTATTAGATAATTGCCTTAACTACATTTTATTTCTACATTGCTAGAGCAAATGCCTTTTTGCCACTTAGAAAAAACAAAAAAAAAAAAAAAAATTAATAATAAGCCGCTAGCAATTGTCTTCATATACCATGATATATCTTCCCTTTTGAAAATCATAAAAAAATTATAAAATATTATCAAACAAAAATTCAAGCAAGAAAAAAAATTGCAATGTCTGCCACCATAAATCGCTTTAGTTGTAAAATTTTTGTGTCCTTTTGTATGGGGTTTTTTCCCTGAAGTAAAATGCACAGTAATGGAGATTTTCAAAAGATCGTGCAGGTGCGTACTTTTATTTATAATCAACGAAGAAAATAAGTTACTTCAACCCGCCCTCTCTGAATGTAATAAATTTAGTAAGGAATATTCTACTTTACTAAACAATAAAATATTTAAAGTATGTATTATTTCTCATTAATTATTTTTTTTTTTAAATGCCAATAATTGTTTTTTTCATAGAAAGAATTAACTTCTACCTGTAAATTTGCATTATTTTTCTATTATAAGATTAGAATATATTAGAGTAGATTTTCGATTACTATGTCAAGCGTGAAAGAGGAAAGAAATCGAGTAAACGATAGAACAATTAAAAAGGCCGATATTCGTTTATGTAAATTTTCAATTGGCTGAACCCCATTAAAATATTCAGCAAAACGCAGTATTTGTAATTTCAATATTTTAATATAAATACATTTATTATTTGTTTCTAACCAAACTTTGAAATTAATGCCTCGATTTCAATATCTCATTTTCAATTTCAATTGTTGCCAATTATTGTCAGATGTATGAAAACGGGTAGTAATGTGCTGCAACCCCTGGTAACGTTTAAAATATAAAATGAAATTCTAAATATATTGATAATTTGTTTCTGTTTATTATTTTATAATATAAAAAGTAAACGAGCTAAATAGAAATTTACGAGATGCCAGTTGAGGCAACTCTTTGTTGACAGTTTATATGACATAGTGAAAACCAGAATGAAAAACTGACTAAAATTTTTAATTCGGCACTTAAATATTAGACGAACTCTGTCGCCTACTTTGGCGACGGTTCCAGCAACGAAGAAAGAGTCGCCGTTGACGTCTAGACAGCTTTAAGCCAAAATACTTGAACTTCTGGATACGTCGAGTATAACCAAAAAAACACGCTTATAAAGTAAATGCTACAATCCCAATGACCACAACAACAAACAATTACAACGGTCACACACAAGAAACAAAATTTTAAATAGCAACAATAACAAGAACAACACAGAAAAATCTTATCTTTGCAATTGTTTTGCATTTGGATTGAAATCTCGGGACGTATTGAACCGATTTTAATGATTTTATACAACAACCTACTCAGGGTGTCGGTGAAACATGTTCACTTAAAGTAAGCAAATTAGCTGGCCTGTTGAGGGTCTGATTGTAATTTCCACAGACGGACGGACGAACATCGATATATCTACTCCGCTTGTTATAAGAATTTGGAATAATTGCTTTGTATGAGGTCTAGATTGTTTCTCTAATTATTACAAATGGAAGGACAATCATATTTTTACCCTGGAGTACAGGGTAAAATCAATGAAGTTATCTATAATAGTGGTGTATATCTTCAAAACTTGATAGCCTTTACCTATAATCAATGTCTTAATTAAATTATTATTGAGACATTCTTTGCAATGACACGTCCGTAAGTTCTATTAGCGAAAGCTCAAAGGTCATTATCGAATACTCCATGATGGAATAGGTTAACTAGATAAATTTAAAAAATATATCTGATATGAAATGAAATAAAATAAAATAAAATAAAATAAAATAAAATAAAATAAAATATAATAAAATCAAATAAATTAAAATGAAATAAAAAATAAAATAAAAAATAGAATAAAATAATGTAAAATAAAATAAAGCAAAATAAAATAAAATATGATAAAATAAAATAAAATAAAATAAAATAAAATAAAAAAACCAAAATAAAATAAAATAAAAATTTAAAATAAAATGAAATAAAATAAAATTAAATAAAATAAATAAAATTAAATAAAACAAGTAAGAAAATTATAGTCGGTCTAGACCGACTATACGATACCCTATACCATGCGTTTAGAGACCCTATCTCTCAGGCCCAACTAACTGTATATAGAAAATAAGCGTAAACCAAATTTGAGTGGGATTTTTATTAATTTTTTCGGCTGCAGATATGAAAAAGTTCATATCGGATACTATATGAACAATATGGGGACTAGGCCCAAAAATGGATCAATCCTGACCATGTTTGGTAAAGTCTCTTGTATTTTGCAAAAATATATACAAACAAAATTTGAGAAGAATCAGTGCAATATTTTTGTTTTTTGATAGATTTAAGTGAAGATCGGGAAGCAGCTCTATAAGGGGCCTATGACTAAGAGTTGTCCAATAGGGATCATTTTTGGACTACTGATTAATGGATATAATATATACATACAAACCCAATTTGACTAAGATTTGTATGATAATTTGGATCTTATGGCAATATATGTTGATTTCATAGGGGTCATTTGTATGGGGGCTCGGTCTGAACATGGACCGATTCTCACCAATTTCAATAGCGTTCATCCCATGGCCGATAGAAGATCAAGTAATAAATTTCATCAAAATATATTCATAATTGCGACCTGCAGTTTGATTAAAAGCTTTACATGGACACACAGACGGCCGGACGGACATTGTTAATTCTGATTCGATCGGTTTAATTTAAGATAGGTGTAGGTCAAATATTTTTTGTTGTTACAAACAGCAGCACAAAGCCATTATACCCAAACCACATAGTGGTATAGGGTATAATAAAATAAAATAAAATAAAATAAAATAAATAAAGTTAAAAAATAAAATAAAATAAAATAAAATAAAATAAAATAAAATAAAATAAAATAAAATAAAATAAAATAAAATAAAATAAAATAAAATAAAATAAAATAAAATAAAATAAAATAAAATAAAATAAAATAAAACGAAAGAAAATGAAATGAAATGATATAAAAAAAAATTAAAATTAAAGAAAATAAATTAAAAGTAAATCAAATGAAATAAAATAAAATAAAATAAAATAAAATAAAATAAAATAAAATAAAATAAAATAAAATAAAATAAGATAAAATAAAATAAAATAATATAAAATAAAATAAAATAAAATAAAATAAAATAAAATAAAATAAAATAAAATAAAATAAAATAAAATATAATAAAATAAAATAAAATAAAATAAAATTAAATAAAAACAATAACAATAAAAAAAATATATAAAATAAAATGAAATGAAATAAGTTTGAATAAAATAGGATAAAATGATATAAAATAAAATAAAATAAAATAAAATAAAATTAAAAAAATAAAAAATAAAATAAAATTATATAAAATAAAATCAAATTAAATAATCTAAAATAAAACAAAAATAATTGACCTTTATTGGTCCTTGATATATAGTTAAAACTAAAATATTTAGTTTTTTTAATTTGATATTACATTTTTGCATTTCATTTGCTTTAATCATTTCGTTTTGCAACTTAAAAAACTGAACTAATGAATAATTAATCTGAAATTGAGCTTCATTAACTATTTTAATTAAAAACAAGTAAGAAAATTATAGTCGGTCTAGACCGACTATACGATACCCTATACCATGCGTTTAGAGACCCTATCTCTCAGGCCCAACTAACTGGATATAAAAAAAATAAGCATAAACCAAATTTGAGTGGGATTTTTATTATTTTTTTTGTGCAGATATGAAAAAGTTCATATCGGATGCTATATCTATATGGGGACTAGGCCCAAAAATGGACCGATCCTGACCATGTTTGGTAAGGTCTCTTGTATTTTGCAAAAATATATACGAACAAAATTTGAGAAGAATCAGTGCAATATTTTAGTTTTTTTTGATAGATTTAAGTGAAGATCGGGAAGCAGCTCTATATGGGGCATATGACTAAGAGTTGTCCCACAAGGATCATTTTTGCACTACTGATTAATGGATGTAATAAACACATACAAACCCAATTTGACTAAGATTTATATGATAATTTGGATCTTATGGCAATTTAAGTCGATTTCATAGGGGTCATTTGTATGGGGGCTAGTTCTGAACATTGACCGGTTCTCACCAATTTCAATAGCGTTCATCCCATGGCCGATAAAAGATCAAACACCAAATTTCATCAAAATATATTCATATTTGCGACCTGCAGTTTGATTACAAGCTTTACATGGACACACAGACGGACGGACGGACGGACGGACGGACGGACGGACGGACGGACGGACATCGTTAAATCGAATCAGATAGTGATTCTGATTCGATCGGTATAATTAAAGATGGGTGTAGGTCAAATATTTTTGGTTGTTACAAACAGCAGCACTAAGTCATTATACCCAAACCACATAGTGTTATAGGGTATAAAAATAATGTAAGCTAAATTTTGTTATTTAAAGAATTAAAATAAGTATTTAAAATTAATTTTTATGTACAAAGTTTAATATTTGTCTTTGAGTTTTTGGTTATAAGTTGAGAACCAATAAAAACTCATTCATTAAATTGAAAAAATTTTCAATTGATGTTTCTGTCATTTCTCACATTCTTTTTTTTGACAGTTGATTTTCAAATTTGTTCGAAAAAAAAAAATTATTCAAGAAATATACTTTATATCTGCTAAAAAAATGAAAATTATAAGATTTTTTATTTTTTTTTTAATATACTTCAAGTTATTATTTCCTAAATAATTTCCTTTGTCGAAGTCCGTTCCTGGAATTAATTCAACGACCTAAATTGAAACTACTAATTTCCTGAACAAAATATTCACTAATAAATTTAATTACTTTGTTAGATATGGAAACCATAAAATTTTCAAAATTCACTTTAAAACTCGTTACTTAAATAAATTAATCAAATACAGAATTTATTAAATTTGTTTAAGGCTCATTAAAAATTCGCTGAATGAATTTTATACTGGCTCAAGTCTTTCTGAATTTTATAATTATTATATAATTCTAGTTTTTCACTTAACACTTTAAAACACCCCGAAAAACTCAACTTTTAATGAACGAATTAATCACAAAAATCATCAAAATACTAAAGGTTTATCACAACAACTTATTTATTTATTTACACAGAAAGCAGATTTATTTTGGCCATCAAGTATGTTTCCAACCTAATTGCGATGAAGTTAATAAATGTTTGGTCACAATAGAAAACGATTAGCTCCCATCAAATTTCTGGTGATAAACATTAGAGCTATTTGTTTTTTTTTTTTGTATTGGTGTCTCCACTAAAATTTATATGTTTCAACTTAAGTTGTATGTAATTAACCGAATACATTTTTATTTTGTTGTGGAGTTAGATATTTCATCCCATTCGATTCCATTTAAATTCATTTAAAGTAACTGCATTTTTCATTAATTCGGTTGCAGCAATCAAATTTCAAAGAATTCGGTTACACGTATAGATTTTTTTTGAATTGGTTAAATCTATTTTTGATTCGATTTTACAGCTGAATTAGAATTGCTTAATCTTCAACGTAATGATATAAATGTAATATTTAGTAAAAAAAAATAAATAAACAGACAAAGTATACCCAGCCAAATAATGCAAGAAATAAAATTGATATTTTTTTTCGGAAGTCATTTTTAAGAAATTCTGTTAAATCAACCGATTTCCATAATCTATTCGGTTGCCAGATTAGAATTTGTCGGTTGCTCTAACCAAACCGATATTTTATATGAGTATACTAAATTTTAAGATGAAGTGCTTTTATGTAAACTATCCTGGCTGCAAATTAGGAATAATAAAACATGTTCATATGAGAATGTGGCGTCGGCGTTGGAATGTCAAAATAAGAAAAAAAAAATACTTAAAATATTAGAAAATATGAAAAAAGTGTTATAGATCATAAACGACTTTTTATTAAAGATTACAGAAGAATATTGTAGGTACTACTTTTTTCAGGTATATTAGGAAATGAGCTCATTTTATATAGAATATTTTTGCCAAATCTGTTGCAACTTTCCAAAATATATTTTTAATATTTAGTCGGCAAAACATTGGATAAATAAAAAATTTGAAAAAGATATATTTTTAAAAATTGAATTTAATGGGACAACAATATTAATTAAATAAAATTTGCGAAAATACAATAAAAGTAAAAAGAAATCAAGAAACTCATCTCATCTAAAACTAAGGGCGCCCCGTGTACCATAATCTGTATTGGAATATATTAATAACAACATTTCTTCATTAAAAAATTTATATTTTACATGTTAAAACTTTCTTATTAAACGTAGTGTCTTTTTTTTGTAGAAAAAATTTTTCTTATGAAACGACGCTCAGGGGCTGAAAAACGTTTTTCATTGGCCAAAGTTCTGTAACTTTTGAATCGACCAAAATATTTTCGTAATTTTTTTGACCCAGTTTTAATTTCATTAAAATCAAGGAATTCTAGGTCAAAGTTGAACTTTTGATTTTTTTTTTTAAATTTTAGAGTGAAATATGGGTATTTTTTTTTACTTATTAAAAAATGTCACATTCGGATTTTATTAATAATTATAAATATTTTTTGTAATAATGGGAATAATTTTATTGTTTACATTCAAAAAAATTTTACACTAAATAAAATAGTCAACTGGATTTTTTTCAATTATATATTCTACCTTTATTTACATATTTTAACAAATTTGATATTTACATATGAGATCTTATCTTTACGTATAAATAATATTTAGGATCTAAAGATATTATTTTTTAATGATTTTTAAAGGAAATTGGGAGAAAAAACAAACCTTTATATGATTTAATATATTCAAATACTATCTGAAAATATTTATATGCTTATAGGATGTTTATTAGAAATAATAGACCTATATAAGCATATAATTTTCAATTTGGTGATTTTTTTTTAATTTAACGCTACTTCTCTACATTTTCTTATCAGTGAGTAAGAGGAATTTTCAATTTTGGCAAAGTAATTGGTATTAATCCTTGTTAACCCGTTTCTTCATGGAGAAGATTTGTAGGATACCTCCAGGGCTTTTGATTTATCATTTTAAGACATTTGTTTTGTATAATTTGTAAGTGTTCTAGGTGGCAGTTAGCAGCGTCACTCCAAATAGGACACGCGTATGTTATTATTGGCTTTATAACATTTTTGAAGAGTAGATTTTTGTTTCTGGGGTTTAGAAATGACCTTCTATTTAGTAGTGGCCATAATGCTTTAAATACTTTTATAACTTTTTGGCACGTAGCCATAATATGTTGTTTAAAAGTAAGCTTTTTGTCCAAGACAACTCCGAGATATTTGACATCGTTAAGTACGTCTTGGCAGTCTTTTGGGAGATTTATTGATTAGAAAACTAATTGATTGGGTCTTGTTTGGATTACTTTTGATTTTCCACATGTGAAAATTTTCTCAATTTACAAGTCCCTTTTCCATTTTCTTCAGGAGTGCACTTGTAAGTTTGTTTGAAGAAATTAACGCAGTATCATCTGCTTAGTAAGCAATTTTCATATATTTCGGGACTTTAAAATCGGATGTATATATCGAGTAAAGCAATGGCGACAAGACTGATCCTTGAGGTAACCCTGTTGTAATGGTTTTTGGAGATGATGTGTCGTTATTAGTCGCAACTTTAAAGTTTCTGTCGTGAATGTAATCTGAAATAAGTTTACATAGATATTTTGATATATTTGCATCAAGAAGTTTAAATAAGAGGCCATTATGCCAAACGGTGTCAAACGCTGTTTCAGTACCTAACAATATTAGACCCGTGGCACTTTTATTGTTTTTTATACCCTATACCACTATGTGGTTTGCGTATAATGACTTTGTGCTGCTGTTTGTAACAACCAAAAATATTTGACCTAGACCCACCTTTTATTATACCGATCGAATCAGAATTACTAACTGATTCGATTTAACGATCTCCGTCCGTCCGTCCGCCTGTGTGTCCATGTAAACCATGTAATCAAACTGCAGGTCTCAAATAAAATGAACGCTATTGAAACTGGTGAGACTGGTGTTCAAACCTAGCCCCCATACAAATTACCCCTATGAAATCGACATAAATTACTATAAGATCCAAATTGTCATATAGATCTTACTCAAATTGGGTTTGTATGCGTTTATTACATCCATTAATGAGTAGTCCAAAAATGATACATATGGGACAACTCTTAGTCATAGGCCCCATATAGAGGTGCTTCCCGATCTTCACTTAAATCTATCAAAAAACAAAAATGTTGCACTGATTCTTCTCAAATTTTGTTTGTATTATTTTTGCAAAATACAAGAAACTTTATCATGCATAGCCAGGATCGGTCCATTTTTGGGCCTAGTCCCCATATAGATATAGCATCCGATATGAACTTTTTCATATCTGCTGCCAAAAAAATTAATAAAAATCTCACTCAAATTTGGTTTATGCTTATTCTCTATGTCTAGTTAGTTGGGCCTATGAGATAGGGTCTCTAAACGCATGGTATAGGGTATCATATAGTCGGTCTAGACCGACTATAATTTTCTTATTTGTTTTTATTGGTGATTATTTGGTTTTTAATTTCTGTTTTGGTGAGTAGTGCTATGCTCTTTTTTAAATCCAAATTGTTCTTTAGCAACAATAGTATTGGTCGTTACAAATTCACTAAGACGAGAATGCAGTACTTTTTTCAAATATTTTACCTAAGTTACTTAATAGACTAATAGGTCTGTAGCTGTTTGGGTTATTTTTTGGCTTACGAGGTTTGTTTGTGGCTATAACCTTAGCATTTTTGAAATGGTTTGGGAAATAGTTGAGTTTGATGCAGCTGTTAAATGTTATAACCAGTAATTTTAGAGCTTTGAGTGGTAGTCTCTTTAAGAGCAGGTTGGGAATATTGTCAAAACCATGGAATTTTTGAGGGTTTTATTGAAGAAACAATATTCGATACTTCTTCAAGAGATGTATAAATTGCAGATTCAGAACTAGGATTTTCTTTCTTTAAATTAATTACTGTTGTATTTATTATTATTAATATATCCGCTGAGTGGTTGTAGTTCAAAGTGATGTTATTGGCTTGAACAAATGTATTTGCCAGGATTTCAGCCTTGTCCTTATCAGATGTTATTTTTGTATTTCCAATTTTAAAGTGAGATGTTTGATTTTCGCTCATTTTCCAAAGTGATTTATCAGCTGGTTTTAAGTTGGATAATAAGTGACACCATTTCTTATTGCGTTCCAAATTAATACTTTTTTCTATCATGAAACTTAGTACATTGATTGTAAAAAATTTGCTCGGCTATATTTGAAGAACGTTGGCTTTTTTTTTTAAAGCTTCTTCTTAGTTTAATATATTTCATAGTACTTTCTGGTAATGTGTAATTATTTTGTTGAGTTATTTTGGGTGTAGATACGTCCCTTGCTTCGAAAACTACATTTATAAATTTTTGGATTTCGTGATCAATCAGTACCTTGTTATTGTACATATATATCTGAATATAACGTGATTTTATTGTCCAAAAAATTCTTAAAAATGTTCCAGTTGGTTGCTCTATAACCTATAATATTAATAGGCTACGCGATTTCTTGTGACCGATGTTTTGTTCTACCGTTTTATCCCGATTATGACCAAACATATATTATTTGAAAGGTATTTCTTTTTAGCGGTTTTGCAGATTTACAGATTTTGTAATTTTTTCCTTTATTTTAAGTAAATTGCATTCAAAGTTTCTACTAACACATACATAAAATTATACAATGCTACGTGTGTGTTTATAAAATTTGTTAATGTGTTTGTAATAAAAATGAGTTTGTTTTTTGTGTTGATTTGCGAATTGACTATAATTGATTAGCATACCTTTAGGGTTTTGATTTAATGAAAAAATAAAGTATCCTGAAATTTGCACTCGAATTTCGAGGGCTGGAATCTGCTAGTCATAATAATTGAGGTCAACCTGCAAGGCCATTGATCTTTTAAGTGTACATATAATGGGGCGATGGTACTACATTATTTTTACATCTATATTTAAAGCGGAATTGCTTAAGATAATATCGACTGTGAATGCTTCGCGATTGTGTTGATGAGGGAATAGGGTAGCACTATTAGGATAGTGAATGAAAAAGTTACTTGATTGCTGTAGGTTGTTGAGTGCGGTACCTGCAGTATTCTTTGAACAGCAATTCCAAGAACAATGTTTGACATTTAGGTAACCAAAAACTATATATTCTTTGGTAGAAGGTGTTATGTTCAAGATATCAGCATAGAAGTTATGAGTATATCTTGGTGAATAGGTCTATTATTTATAATAACTTCAATGGAGATGTTTTCGATTGATGAGGTGTTCGATATTGAGAGGTTGTTATGTGCGAAAGATTTGTGAATTAACAGAGCAACTTCTCCTCCTCTTGCATCTGTTCTGTCATTTCTATATACATAAGTTTAAAATAGGGTCTATGATTTTATAATTTTTAAAATAGGGTCTATGATTTTCTCGTTCAATTAGTATCTCAAATTGTTTTAATATAGAAAAGTTTGAAATGTCATTAGCATGCAAGTGAAGCATTTCATTCCATGGGCGTATTTCACCATTGACATTTTCAAATCATCCATAACTGTAGTGAAAATATCAAAAAGCTCATCGATGCTAAATAAATGGTTGTTTGTTCTCAGCTGGTTAGCATATGTGGCTTTGCTGTTATTTATTGCGTAATTATTGATGTTATTATTACAATTTGTGTTGTTGTTTCTTAAGTTAGGAAAATTGCGTACCTTAAATTGTAATGAGTTATTTTGTTGTTGTCCGCTGTTGTCTCTCTAGTTTCCAAATAGAGAGAACGTAACCGACAGTTGATGTAGTTTGCAGAGTGATCAGTTCTCTCTTTTCCATGTTCTTTGCAATTAAAGCATGTAAAAACAGTTGGTCTTTTTGCATTTGTGTCAAACGGACACATATTCATATGATGTTGTTTGCACATATCATACACGCAGCACTTCGATGACTATGCTTATCGCCGTGGCCTTATATTAAGCAGTTCCAGCATTGAGTTGGTTTGTTCCTGGATCTCGATTTGCATTTTTTCCAAGAAATTATAATATTGGAAATTGTTCGCACATTTTTTAGGCAGTTGGATTCAAATTTTTACGAACAAAGTGAACTTTGTAAACTGCATTATTGTTCGAACTGAATTTGGTGACTATTTCAGCCACGGAAGAAGGGGATAGGTTGTAGTTTTTTTTAGTGATGTCCTCAGAGTTTATGCGGGGTAAACCGTGTAGAAAGGTTGTGTATAACCTATTATCTTTGGCGCCATATGAATGAAACTCCATTTTACTCTCTTTAAGAATTTGCTTGTAGCATTCGTACAATTCTTTAGTTGGAGCAAAAATTTTGGTACCAATTGAAGTACGTTTGAAAATACAATCCTTACCAAGCAGCTTTTGTATTGCTGTTAGCTTCTGCAACAATAGGTGGAGGTTTGTGTTCCTTAACATCGTTAGTATTTGATACGGGAGTATTATCCATATCATTGAGGCCAGCCAGGCTAAATCTGTTGCTTGAAGTTGACGCGATGTTCCGGTTAACAAAACCCGGAGGAAGTTTTGTCATCTTCCAAATCGCAATGAGCTTTTTTTTAATGAAGATTTGGCCCCTCGGGCCATCGCTAAATTTTTATTCCTGTTTTAAGCTGAATTGTCTACCGCGTGAGTTCAAATGAGACCAAGAATTGGCAATTGCAAAAACAAAAATATGCACTTGTTTTTAATTTTAAATAGTTGTACTCTAAGCGCTTCATTTTCCGGACCGTTCTTAAAGAGAATTAGATTGGAACTGTTGTAAAATCAACTGGAAATTTTGCTATTATTACTGAAAAATTAAAAAGTTTTTGCTGTGAAATTTTCAAATTTGTACATTTGATTCAAATATTGTTTGCAAATATTCCATATTCTGTTCTGTGTTATTTCTGTTCATTAGTAATTTGTTGACTTCTTCTTCTAAAGCCCGATGTTCCACTTTCCGTTAATTTCGAATACAGGAGATGAACGGATCTGATGTTGACATTTGTGGAATTTCGCAAACTTTTTCTAATATTGTGCTGTCTATAAAATCTGTAATCCTTATTACTTTTTTCCTGAGCATCCTCCGATAGATCTCCAGGTGGCATCAAGTGATATTTAATAACATCTTCTGCATGATGAAGGATTTTCTGAACTGTCGCAGACATATATCTCCATGAGTACTTGGTTGTATACATTTTTGCGTTTTCTTTAGCATAATCTCCAATTTAATTTAATTTAATTTTAATTTTCTTTATAATAATTTTACAAAAAAAAGAAAAAAATCCTGATATCATTGAGTAGTTTGTCCTAAAATCAATACATATTTTTGAAAAGAAGAATAAAATTTTATTTCTCTTTGCTTAAATGTAACTAAAATTGAGATTAAAAAAAAACACATTCATAACACTTATATTACATTTGCAACAGCAACCCTTATTGAATAAATAGTTATACAATTTTTACTTTAACAAACATCTCAATCACAATTTTATTCATCTTTATACAAATATCGAATGACAGCCAAAATTGAACAAAAAAAAAAAAAAAATCATTCGTTATTTGGTATTTCCGTTTCCTGAATCCGGTGTCATTTGTCTGACGATCAACTGTGTTGTGTCTAACAACCAACCATACTTTCTCTTGCAACAACATGTTGTTGTTCATTCCTCTTGCTGACAATTGAAAGGGAAATTTTAGTTGTTGTGTCATTAGCATTGATTAATTTCGTTGAAAATGTTTTTAGCATATAAAAACAATCAATCTTCAAATAAAATTATTCCACCCATTTTCCAAAAAAAAAAAAAAAAAAAAAAAATTAAAACAAACAAAGACTGATAAAATCTTAGAAATTTAAGGAGAGACACTGACATTAACTAAATGTTAAAGTTTACATTTTTGGAAATAGGTCATTAACATTTTAAGTTTTTGAAAAGAAAAATAAGACATTTCAAGTGGTGGCTAAAAAAGCAACAACTTTTATTTACAAAATAAATTATAATTGAATTTATATTCCCTTTCAATTCAATGTTATTCCTCTTCTCTGTTTATGTTCATTTATACACTTTAATCATATTCATCAGAAATATTTATGACATTGAAATCGTATCACTATTCTACATCAGCATTTCATCAATTTAAAATATTAAACATTCATAAATAACCCATACATATAAATGAAACACTTTGCGAGTGTTCTTTCACCACCACCTGCAATTATGAATTTCGTATCCTTTATCCGTATTGGAATTGTTGCTCAGAACTCATTATTAATATAGACATTTAGTTTCTTTATGTTTATTGATTGTTTTTCCCTTGACTTTTGTTTTAATATAAAATTTTTAGTTATGATGAGTTTAAAGGGTGTGAGGGGGTAATGAAACTCTAAATTTAACAGAGGAAAGTTGAGTGGATAATAGTGCGTCCCGTGACACGTTTCTTGTACCCTCCACACTACTGCTCAGTATCAGTTTGTCAATCTTTCAATCCCTTTTTAATGTATATGTATATATACTTGATCCTTACAACAAATCGAGTCGATGTAGCGACATCCGTATGTCTGTTGAAATCACCTGGTTAAAAGTAGGATAATATTAATTGTCGTTATTTCGAGCAGGTTGGAATTAAATTGAGAGCTTTTAAGGCAAATAGTTGAGGAATGACGTATGAAAATATAAAGATACTCCGCTAATATGTCACATTAGGGTGACAGCCATTTTTTTTTTGGAATTTCAAGACGTGCGGGTCGGATTATTGTGACACTGGATCTAGAACTTTCTGGACGCGCATTGAGTTCAAAGTTCAAAAATGATCAAAAAATCATTTTTCATAAAAATTTGGATGTTAATAATTGCCCTTCAATTAAATTAATTAATAAATCATAATCTAGAGTAAATCATCTTTCTAATAAAACAACAAAATCTATTATCGGTTGAAAAACAGCCAAATTATATCAAGTTCCCCAGGCAATAAATGCGTCGCACTGTGGCTGAAAATCGTTTTTCATTGGCCAAAATTCTATAACTTATGAACCGATCAAACTATTTAAGTAATTTTTTTAATGGATAGACATTTAGTTCAGCTTGACTCAGTTTTTAAGACATTAAAATTGATTGAGGCCTTTTTAAGGAATTCTAGTTCAAAGTTGAACTTTAATTTTTTTTAACTTTTAGACTGAAATATGTGTTTATTTTTTTCTATTTATAAAAAAATTTAATATTTGGATTTTAATAATAATTATAAACATTTTTTGTAATAATTGGATTTTTTAAATGTTACACTCAAAAAAATTTTTACACTAAAAAAAAAAAATAGTAAAATCAACTGGAGATTTTGCTATTATTACTGAAAAATTAAAAATTTTTTTGTTGTCAATTTGCACTCAAAGAATATTTACACTTAAAAACAAGTAGGAGTGTAAAATTCGGCTATGCCGAATCTTTGATACCCTCCACCTAGGTTTTCTTGCACTATTTGTAGCAAATTTAGATAAAATATTTGAAAATGTAAACAATTTGATCAATTTAGTAATTTATTACAACAAATACTCTGAATTTTCAGCATTTACGTTTAACAATTTTAAAGTCAATAGAAGATATTAAACAAAATATATTTTTAAATTTCGGATCTTTTTCGGAATGCTTGACCATGTCTTATATCTTAAAAGCACTAGCGTTAATCAGTTTTTTTTTTTCGATCTTATTATGACATTCCATTTGTAACGCATCGATAAATGGATTTGCGTCTATGTGTTTAATGCAAAAGATTTCTTACTTTTGTCGAATTGTAGGGATTTTTTGAAAAATTTTTTTTAACAACTTAATATTATATAGTTTCAAATTTTAAACTTTAAAATTAAAAATATCTATTTTTTTAAATCTGGTAATGACACTATAATATGGAGAAAGTAAATACGTGGCTTCTTTAATAAGAATGACAATTAAAAAACACTTTTGTGCAGTTTACTTGTTTTGTGCATTTTTTTTAATACATACATAAGTACGCCATCTTTGTAGATCTCTTCGATTATATTAAAGGTGCTATTACATGATGTGTTTTTTACATATGTACTGTCAAATTTTCCCACAACAAAAGTTGTACACATCGTGTGATACATATGAAACATTGTTTATGTACAATACATGAGGAAAGTCACAAGTACACTGTTCAATTAGAACAGGTTCTATTTTTGCATGACAAACATATGAAAATACAACACTGCTTGTGGCGAAAGAAAAACAGAGTAAATTTTAAAGATTAATATTGAAAGAAAAATAAATTGTTTAGTATTAACAATTAAAAAATATATAACCTTTTTTTTAACAATAAATTTTTGTAAATTCACAAATTAAATCAGCTGTTGTTTAAACTTAGAGGTTATGTCATACGGAAATACATATGCACGTGTGATAGCAAAAATTATGAATCGTATGTAAAAGACAATTTTGACAGACATGAGGAATTTCATATGGATAAAAAAAGTGACAGTACATATGTAAAAAACACTTCGTGTAATAGCACCTTAAGTAAGTTTGTAAATAAAAAGAATATTAAAATATTATAAATGTAAACATAATTGATTTTAGAAAAATGTCCGATTCGTTTTTCGATGATGCTGAAAACACATCAAAGAAATAGAGAAAACAAAGGTTTTACTCAAGTTAGTTGAGAGACGAGAAGCTAATGGGATAGAACAGGTCAAAGATGACAACTTTAAATACAGATGCAAGGCTTGTGAAAAAATATTAAATTGCGATAAATCAGATCTAAGTATACATGCTAATAACCAATGTCTTAAAAAATATCCCATTTGCAAGCCATTTTAATTAATTGTGTAAATTTTAAATGCACATCTAGCCATATAAAAGATGAATTATACAGAATAGTAAAAATATTTTTTTTTATAATATCTGTTGATTTTTTATATTGTTTTTATGTAATTCTAATGATATTCTTATCTTATTTTTTACGATATTTTTTTCGTTTTTATGTTATTTTTGCATTACTGAAATTGAAAATTAACAAATTAAAAATAATTTTTTTTTTTTGAAAAATTGAAAAAAGTAGTGTAGGGAAAAATGTAGAGAGAAAAAAAGTGGGTGTAGGGAAAAAAGGGATTTTTTTTCATTAGCGTAGAGATTTCTGTAAAAATCTCCTGGCATCACTGGTACCTATTAACAAACAATGTAAGATTTCACAAAACAATACGACGTATATCTGCTTTGTTCAAAAGCTTTCATAAGACTAAATGAAATTGTTACTTATGCATGAAACACATAGACGACAGAGGCTACACAAACACACGGATACAAATGCTGCTGGCTACAATTGTAGTCGTGTAGTCAACTACTTAATTTTTTTGAAAACAACAGCAACATATTTATATTTTATATTATATTATTATATTTTTTTTTAACTTTATTAAAATAGAAAAACATGTATGATTCTATATAAAATTGTCTTAAATATATTACTTATTTATAATGCATTATTAAAACGTAAAAATAAATAAATAAATTTACTTATTAATAGAATTATTATAGCATTTCATTTTGCGATTAATTTTTTCAACAAAATAAAATATTTCATAGCACTAATATCTTTTACATATTTTGTTATATTGTCAACACTATTTTTATTTTGTAGCCAACAAAAACAGAAATTAGCCTAAGTTGACTACAGCAGCAAAAGTGGTCATGTAGTCGTGTATCTGTGTTGGTGTCAAAATAATCGTTTTCATATAAACGTGTGTATATTATTTTTGACAGGCTGTAGTCGTGTAGCCGCTTTCGTCTATGTGTTTCATGAGAGAGTTCGGCTAACTGGTGCCATTATGTGTGTGTAAACAAAAATATACGATATCCCAGTAATCATTTCGAAGATTGTTTTAACAAAAATCATCTTACTGTGTCTTCTTCGAGCACTTTTGATGATTAAAAACTGATTAATCACATGCGGTATTAGAAAAAAATTAAGAAATGATTTTTGCTTACGCTTAAAAAGTGATTTATAGAAAAATGACATTAAATATGACTCAAAAATAAGTCGAAATTAATCAGAAATAAGTCGAAATTAATCAGAAAATTGGATAAAAAAGGTTCTCAAGATGAGTCGGGGGTAAGGTAATATTTCCTCCCAATAAAAGAATATTTTGTGATCAGCAAAAGAGCGCATTTATGACTGTTTAATAGCACAGAGGAGTCAAAAAAGACTCCACATGACCACTTATTGCATAAAATGTTTACTGGGATTTTATTCACTATCTGTAGAAACAATTTTTTAAGTAAAACAAATCTGCACACAATTTCAATTCTATTTCGTTTACAATGATACGATCACTTTGTTTACTAGCTAGTAGTAAAATAAGAAAATAGTGTTATAATACAGCGTAATGATGAATTGTACTTCTCAATTAGTTTATTTTTAATGTGCCATAAGAAGTTCGGTTTGTGCTAAGAAATGAATGAATATATGCTTCCCAGGGCGAAGCTTAATCATTGCACTTTGATTGAGTTGAGCGACTATTCCTGATGTGGATAGCTCGTGTCTACAATTTTTGGTAGTTGGGAATGGCGTTTGTGCAAAGGGAAGCATGAACACTTGTTTCCCAGAGCGAGGCTTAATCATTGCACTTTGATTGAGCTGAGCTCCGCGATTATTCCTAATGCGGAATAAATCGTGCATTAAATTCTCGGTAGTCCGGGAGTGGCGTTTGCCTGCGCAAAACATTAAATAATAAATTTTAAAAATGTATTATAATTAAATATTATTGACATTATATTATTATCATCTGAGAAAAAAATTTTTTTTAAACACCAATTTTTAACAGGGTAGAATTTTATGGTTTCAATACTACTTTTGAATGCAAGTATGTACTAAAAGCAGAACCCTTAAAATCATACTATTTTTTGCAACCCTAAAAATTCCAATATTTTGTATAAATAAAATAATTTATATTTTAGTATGAATGTTATTTATAGTATTTTGATATTTGCAACAGTAGTCTGTATGTATCAATTTGTAATATTTTGTGATCTTATAAAAATCGCAGAATATTGATATTGATTTTATATAGTTTCTTTTATTAATTAACTAACTTAAATATTACAAAATGTTGATATTGGTGAATTTTTATATTACTACCACAACGACCATAAAAACAACAAGTACAGCTGTGACAAAATACAAAATTTAGAATAACAATATAGGAAAACATCATATTTTTTTACCTTTTCAGTGATTTCTCGGCACCTGTGAAACCTATTGTCACGATTTAAAAAACAGAAACCTTCTCGTGATGTTGGTGTATCATTCTCACTAACAACAAGCGCCCTAGCTATCCTACTGAGAACGTTATCGTGACAAGAACAACATAGTCAAATCATATTTTTTCAAGACTTTTTTTACTCCATCGTTCAATTCTCGGGACCAGATAAACCGACCAGATGAACGATTTTAAATAGCAAACTTTTCAGGATGTTACTGAATCATTTTTTATACCAACGAGCAACCTAGTTGCCCGATTGAAGCCGTCATCGTGATTTCCACAGACGGACAGACGGACAGCCGGACAGACGGACAGACGGACATCGCTATATCGACTCCGCTTGTTATAAGGATCACAAATATATATATTTTATGGGGTCCAGATTTTTTTTTCTAATTATTACAAACGGAATGACAAACTTATATATACCCTCTGCACACTGGAGTGGAGGGTATAAAAAAGAATCAATTATATTATCTAAAAATCTTACTATTACTACAGAAAAATTTATTATTTTTTGCTGTCAAATTTGATAATTTTAAAAAACATTTTAAAAATTAAAAACTGCAATAGATTTTAATTGCATTTTTAACAATGGTAGGTTCTGTTTATTATTATTTTCTACTAATACTATGTTTTTCGTACTTAAGTAACAATGAAAGGCAATTATAATTATTATTCATTTGACTCAAATATTGATTGCAAATATTCCATATTTTGTTCTGTGTTATTTTTGTTCTTTAGTAGTTTTTTGACTTCTTCATCTAAATCCCGATGTTCCACTTTAAATTGATTGCGAATACTGGAGATGACTGATCTGACGCTGCCAATAATATATTATATAGATCTTCATTTGTGGAACTTCGGGAAATTTTTCTAGTATTGTGCTCTCTATAAAATCTGTAATCCTTATTCCTTTTTTCCTGAGCCTCCTCTGATAGATCTCCAAGTGGCACCAAATGATATTAAATGACATCTTCTCCATGATAAAGGATTCTGTGAACTGTTGCAGACATATTTCTCCATGGGTAGTTGGTTGTATATATATTTGCAGTTTCCTTAGCATAATCTCCAAATTTTCTAGAGTCAATTCCTTCATTGCACGCAAGTACTTCTAGGATTATTTTAAATCTGAAAATAAGGTTTAAATCCACTCCTGTTGTTTCAGATGCTGTTTCTGGATCTGAAAAGAATCTTCTTGCGGTATTGCCATAATTTGTATTGCCTGACCCTGGTTTTGGCTGATCTATAATCAATCCAAATTTGCGATATTCATCTTGAACATGTTGTTTTTTGAACTACTACCTGCATTAGTGCATTTTTAGGTAAAATAAAGAGGTATAAAAAAGGTATGATAATAAAAACACCCAGGTAACTAATGAATTACATCCTCTGTGTATTGACATTCTTACTTACAAATATATTATGGTAATAGAACAAATAATGACTTAAGCTCTAAAATACCTAAAGCACAAATTTAATACACCATTGTATACACACAGAAAAGAGATTCATTGTGGCTACCGAATTTATTGCCAACCGAATTGCGATAATGCTAGTAACCGATTTCCGGGTTGACTATGATTAGAATTCTATTGCCTTAACATTAAATATTTTATCATAATAGAATATTTGCAAATGCTATTAAATTTCTGTTAATACAATCGAAAATATAGTTGTTCCACTTTAGAACAATTCGGTTGGCGAATATTTTTTCTGTGTGTACGAGTACTTATAGGTCTGTTTAAATTATCGTAATTTGATTTTTTTTAGAGTAATTTCATTAAAATGAAAAAAGTGTTCTACCCACGGATCGTCACGGTTGCAAAAGTATATATAGGGTTAAAGAGGACACTTTCACCTTTCTTCGGGTGGTATACGGTTCTTCCCTAGAAGTTCTATTCCACTGAAGTTGAAATTTGAGAAAAATATAGTAGTTTCATAATATTAAACGGTAGAGCTGTGACCACTTACAACAACTAAAGATTATAACCCTAGCAACATTATAAAAAAGACCGCAGGTCATTATCGATGATAGCTTGCAAGTAATAACAATTTATTTTTGATAAAAAACAAAAAAAAATCACCTCTTTCTGAAATTAAAAAAAAAACAGTTGAGTTTGACAGCATGCCACGCCCACAATTAGCAATAGTTTAACCTAATTTTTTGGCTACCTTAATCTGGATATCTTAGCTACAAAAAAAAATTAGACTTTTGGCCAATGAAATCAAAATTTCAGCCACAGTGCACCGTAGACGACTTAGACGATTAAGAAAATCGAGCTCAAATTTTTAAAGACATTGAAATAATTTACAGCAACAATATTTTTGCATTTTCCTCATCCCAAGATGATCTTATGTAAAGTATTGTGCATCTCGTCTATTGTTATGCCGTTCTAAATTAATATCAAAACGGTACGTATTTTTTAGCACTATTTCAAAATCTCCAATTTTACTTTTTAAAAAATTTTGTTCAAGAAATTTACCGAAATCAGCGATTGAAGTTCAAGGTCTTATTAGCAAAATATGTCTGATTAGAAATATCAAATATTGTAGGTGTCCTTTTCTTAATTTGACGAGGACAGCGTTTTTATTTCAGCGGATTTGAAGAAAAATTTGATTTTTCATACTTTTTCAACTGTTTGTTCTGTTCTTTTTGGTGTTTTCATATTTCAAATATATTTTGCCGAAATATTATGCTACTTGATATAAGTTCTCAATCCTTTAAATTAAGGTTAAATTGAAACACTAAAATTATGCAAATTTTATGTCATATAATTAAGTTAAGTTTAAAAGTTCAGATGGTTCCTAGATATATAAAAAGGATGTAACTCAAATTTGCGTTTCCTTATATGGGAAGGAAAAAATTTATTAAACTTAAAAACTTTGGATTTATCAACTATTCATTACCACTTTGTAGTATAGGGTATAATGACTATGCTGATGTTTGAAGCTAACACAAATATTTGACCTAGACCCATATTTTATTATGCCGATCGACTCGGAATCACTTTTATCTATCCATCCACCATCCATCAGCAGACATCATCTATAATATTAAGAGGCTAGGCGAATTCTTGTGACCGATGTTTTGTTCTACCATTTTATCCCGATTTTGACCAAACGTATATTATTTGAAAGGTATTTCTTTTTAGCTGTTTTGCAGAATTACAGATTTTAAATTTTTTGCCTTTGTTTTGAGTAAATTGCATTTAAACATACATAAAATTATACATATGCTATGTGTGTTTTTACTAAATTTGTTAATGAGTTTGTTATCTTTATTCACAATAATAATAAACCATAAAAGTATTGGTTTGTGAATTGGCTAAGTTGAAAAATAAAGCTGCCTAGAAATTGCACTCGAACTTCGAGGGCTGAAATCTGCTAGTATAAATAATCCACCTTTCAATGTATGTAGATCATATAAGTACCTGCCCATACTGCTGTGTGGTTTGGGTATAATGACTTTGTGCTGTTTGTGCTATTTGACCTAGACCCATCTTTTATTATACCGATCAACTCAGAATCACTTTCTGAGTCGATTTAGCGATGTCCGTCCGTCCGTCCATCCGTAATCCTTGTAATCAAACTGCATGTCGCAATTATGAATATACTTTGATCGTACATAAGCTCTTATCGGCCATGTGATAAACGCTATTGAAATTGGTCAAATTCAATCCATGTTCAGACCCAGTCCGCGCTACAAATGACCCCTATGAAATCGATATAAATTGCCATAAGATCCAAATTATCATATAGATCTCATTCAAATTGGGTTTGTATCCATTCATCAGTAGTCCAAAAATATACCCTATAGGACAATTCTTATTCATAGGTCCCATATAGAGCTGTTTCCCGAGCTTTTCCTCAAGTTTGGTTTGTGTATATTTTTTCAAAATATCAGTGACTTTACCAAATATGGTCAGGATCGATCCATTTTTCGACCTAGTTCCCATATAAATGTAGCATCCTATATGAACTTTTTCATATCTGGAGCCAAAAAAATTAATAACAGTGCCACTCAAATTTGGTTTATGTTTATTTTCTATATCGAATTAGTTGTATCGAAGAGATAGGGTCTCTAAACCATGGTATAGGGTATCGTATAGTTAGTCTAGACCGACTATAATTTTCTCACTTGTTCAAGATTATAAATGTTATCAATGAAATTAACCACTTTTGTAGATATACCCAACTGGTGGAGTTTGGAGCTCTAAAATCGACGAAGAAAGCATAAGTTCTCTTCTTTTCATTCAATTTGATGTTGTAAGCGCCCCGGTAGGTGAGTAGGTAGCGTGCTCGCCTATCATGCGGGGATCGTGGGTTCGATTTCCACCAGGGGCCTTCGTCTGTCGCTTCAAAGCTAGCCAAATCCGGCTTATCTCTAGACCCAAAATTAGAATCTGCAGACAAGCCACTCGGCTTCGCGGAACTAGGCTTTCAAAAAAGACACTTGCATTGTGCATATTTTTTTTAACAGCATCATCTTAAACGCAATATTCGTTGAGAACGTTTAAATGAGAATTGATCTAAGGGATTTTTCTATAGAAAGCCATATGGATGGAAGTTGTACAATTATGCACAGTTTTGTTTCAAATGAACAAAAAACGAAAAGTGCCAATTTAGCGTTTTTTTAAGTGCTAAATGGAAAAAATCGCTTTTTGGTTAGTACAAAAGTCTTAAATATTGCGGGAAAAGCGTTGCCTTTTATTAACAGACATATGAAATAGAAATTCAATCAGTTCAATTAAATCCATATTGCAGATTAAATTATTTTTATTGCTATTATTTGGGTTATTACTTTTAATTTTAATCATTTGTAATTATCACTCTATTTACTCTTAAACACTTACTAGTAAGTTATGCTTAACAAATAGGTTGGTACTAGATACTTGGTTAACAATAACCAATTATCTGCTTATAAATTTGTTTACGAATGAATTTTATAAATACAAAACGGAAATTGACACATCTGACTGGTTTTCCACTAATAAAAATGTACAACTATTAATAAAAAGGCTACTCGCAGATGGAGCCCTAAAAGTAAATTTTAAACAAGTAAGAAAATTATAGTCGGTCTAGACCGACTATACGATACCCTATACCATGCGTTTAGAAACTCTATCTCTTAGGCCCAACTAACTGGACATATAAAATAAGCAAAAAACAAATTTGAGTGGGATTTTTATTAATTTTTTTTGGCTGCAGATATGAAAAAGTTCATATCGGATGATATATTTATATGGGGACTAGGTCCAAAAATGGACCGATCCTGATCATGTTTGGTAAAGTCTCTTTTATTTTGCAAAAATATATACAAACAAAATTTGAGAAGAATCAGTGCAATATTTTTGTTTTTAATAGATTTAAGTGAAGATCGGGAAGCAGCTCTATATGGAGCCAAAGGGATCATTTTTGGACTACTCATTAATGGATATAATGAACGCATACAAACCCAATTTGAGTAAGATCTATATGACAATTTGGATCTTATGGCAATTTATGTCGATTTCATAGGGGTAATTTGTATGGGGGCTAGGTCTGAACATGGACCGATCCTCACCAATTTCAATAGCGTTCATCCCATGGCCGATAAAAGCGTACATACCAAATTTCATCAAAATATATTCATATTTGCGACCTGCAGTTTGATTACAAGGTTTACATGGACACACAGACGGACGGACGGACGGACGGACGGACGGACGGACGGACGGACGGACGGACATTGTTAAATCAACTCAGAAAGTGATTCTGATTCGATCGGTATAATTAAAGATGGGTCTAGGTCAAATATTTTTGGTTGTTACAAACAGCAGCACAAAGTCATTATACCCAAACCACATAGTGGTATAGGGTATAAAAATATATAAAACAAGTAAAAAAGTAAGATATGTAGACTTAATGCACTACTTAAAACAAATGTAACCAAAATATTTAATAAAATAAACAATTCGATAAAGTTAATACTAAATTATTGCAACAACTATAACGTTTTTCAGTGCGAGATTCACGCAATTCTTATAGCAACGAAAATGATTCTGGAGCGGGATATGGATCCAACTACCATTAGTAGTTTCGTGGACTGTCTTTCTGCTCTCAAAGCTTTGAAACCGAGGTCCGTTATTGAAATGTCCGAGGGAACGTATCAGGTCCCTCGACCAAGTCCGCCAACACTCCGTGAGGCTAATAGGTGTTCCGAAGCATAGTGGGGTAAAGGGAAACGAGCTGGTTGACGAGTGTGCGCAGAAGGGCTCAGATCCTTTGAGCGGTACGACTGATAATGATATTAAAATCCCTCTATCCGAGCTGTCGAATCTAATTGAAGAGGCATCTAATCTTGAATTTAGGACAAGGTGGGCACAACTGACCGCTTGCAGAATATCCCAGACACTATGGCCCGTGCCTAATACAAGGAGAATGAAAGCACCCCTTGGTTTTGGTAATGAGACTTACAGGACTACTCACTGTATAATTGGGCGGATGGCCGAACGCTTATGTGTGCCGAAAGCTGACTTCTGTAGTAGCTGTATGGATGTGGATAAGGAAGAGTAAGTACAATATGTCAAGGGCAAAGATCTTCGATAACCTGGGCTGCATAGTAGATATTCCACTCGGCAACCTTGCGAACTTCTTGAGGGAATCTGGTTGCCTCAAGAAGGACGCATAGCAGACGAAAGATTTCACTTTCCTTTCCTTTTCATACTCCTAACTTCTTCTAGAAGCAAAGTTTTATCAGGTCCGGTAACGGTGATGCCAGGATATGCCTATAACCAAACTTTCTCGTGGTATTCCTGGGCAACGCTAGGCAAAGCTAGTTAATTCTAGTGATTTTTCCTAGCGGCTAATTCGTTAAGGTCGGGTTTACCATTGCTGTCCTTTTTAAGGGGGATAAGTGGTAGTATCAGGGATAACTGAAATGAAGCCTCCCAAATGCTATAAATTAGTACTACAGGAAGTCATGATTAGCCCAATGAAGTTAATGTGATGGGCTATCTTGACGGAGAACAATAACACACGCAGAAGAAGCTAGTGCTTAGGCACAACTGAGATGGTGAAGAGCCACCCAGAAGAGTTGGTTGATAACATCCCATAAAGTGTGGTGGTGCAATGGTTGTCGGATGAGCTGGATGTGTTGAAGGGGATTTCAGGAATGTCTGAGTCATTTTAGAATGACTTATGAGATCGAAACGTTATCTACATCAGGCTACGTCTCCCCTGATGGGACAATCAGTAAGAATCATTCAGTAAGCAATTCTCTAACAGGATTACATTATGGATGAATTGGATAAAAGAGCGTTGTTGGGATGAAGGATGAATGTGCATGAGTTTAAATTGAATTCGGAGGGCTGTTGATGTCATCTCATAGAGATGACAGATACGAGGGTGGTTCGGAAAGTTCTTAGCCTAGCAATGAAAGAGAATATATTGGTTTTCAAAAATATTTTTATTTTTCAATACAATCTCCGGAAACTTGAATACACTTAGTCCAACGCTTATCTAGCTTATCCCTTGATTAAATTAGTTTTCCTCAATGTCTTCAAAATAGTGGGTTACAGCTGTAATTGCAGCTTCATTTGAGATAAAACGCTTGCCTGCAAGGAATTTTTTTAGATTTGGGAACAGGTAATAGTCAGTGGAAGCTAAGTCAAGAGAATAGGGTGGGTGGTCAAGCAACTCGTACTTTATTTCGTTGATTTTAGCCATTGTTAAAACACTCTTGTGCGCTGGTGCGTTGTTTTGATGAAAAATTATTATTTTTTTTTTTTTGTAAGCAAGGACGTTTTTCTCGAATTCTTAAATTTTTACATTTAATTGATCCAAAAGGTTACACTAGTACTCTGAATTTATTGTTTTACCCTTTTGCAGATAGTCGATCAATAAAATACTTTTGAAGTCCCAAAAAACAGTAGCCGCAACTTTACCAGCCGATTGAATTGTTTTTGCCTTCTTTGGGGCTCTTCCTCCAGTTTCAGTCCATTGTTTGGATTGTTCTTTTGTCTCTGGAGTATAGTGGTGGATCCATATCTCATCAACAGTTTTGAAATGACGTTTAAAATCCATTACATTTTTCTTAAAACGATCCAAACAAACTTGAGAGATTTTTCATTCTTTTGCATTTTTGGTTGACTGTAAACAAATGCGGCATCCATCTTACAGAAAGCTTTTTCATCTGTAGTTCTTCATGCAAAATTAAATGGACTCGATCATTTGAGATGCCCATGATATTAGATATTTCACGCACTTTTATTCGTCGATCATCTAATACCATATCATGCACTTTGGCTACGATTTCTGTTGTTGTTGCTGTTTTTGAACGACCACTACGTGGTACATCTTCAATGCTTGTACGACCATGTTTAAATTCAGCAACCCAATTTTTTACAGTTGCATATGAAGGAGCACTTTCACCTAACACATTCACCATATCATTATAAATTTCTTGTCCCGATAAACCACGAATTTATAATTTTTCCATTATAAAAAAATCACGAATGCGTCGTTTTTGAACACCTGTTTCTATATGAAAGTGTTGCCAGATCGAAACAAAATTTAACACTTGTTCGTAGCAGGGATGGCACTTACCAAAACACTTAACCTTTTACTGTTTATATCGCCCTTTCTGTGCTAGGCTAAGAACTTTCCGAACCGCCCCTGTAAATAGCAGGGAGAAGGATTGTGGGCAAGAGATTTGTTTGTTGGGTAGAGATGTCAGGAATATAGTGTGTGTTATTGTTCGAGTTGTTAATACTTGATGATCTGTATTATTTTCTTCAAAATGACTTTATGGGAAAGGCCCCCTCGGGTTAGTTGCATAGTGGCTGTGGTTGCCTACATCGCGGGAAGGGCACAGCTCGACGTGGTATTGCGTTCAACTCGGGTACTAAATCCGTATTGTAGAAGAGTTTTAAACAGGCTTGACCTCTCAGCCAGCGCTGAGATCTTGCCTAACACATGTCTCAAAATTTCTGCCATCTTATAGTTGGGCGACTAATATTTAATCGACGTGAGATATGCCTTCAAGGTAAGAGTTCACGTAAAGCATCCAGAGGCTCCTTACTTTTTCTATCTGTACTTTTATAATCTCTGTTCTTATCTCTACCTTCCGACAATATACAAAGGGTATCTCAACGAGTCATATGGCCTCCGAGTGCACTCGCCTTCGGGCTGGCAAGTCATCTAACCTAACCTTAAATAAAAGTTCGCCTTAGTGGAGTCGCACGCTAAACAGTGGCATCCTGATAGCGATCTGGGTAGCCAAGAAATGTATCTAAAAATCTTAATTTACTATGGAAATGAAGGAATTTGAAACAGTCAAAGCCATAACCTTAGTTAACTGTTTTTACCAGCGCTATTATGGAATATGTACCCTTGCGATCAAAGTATTTAATACTATTTGTTCGGCTAGCAGGGAATGCAATCTCTAAAAGAGCGGTTTTGACTACATAAATCTTAAACTCTTCTTGGTGCCATTCTTATTTTAATGATGCAAAGCCAATAAGTTTCCTAAACGTCAACAGAGTTTTCAAATTTAAAATGACAATGCATTTGAATTCCTGTCTTGCAAAGTTTAATTGCTTGATTTAAACACTGCCTTGACGTTGCATACAAGCATTTAAGAAGTCATTCATAATTTCAATTAACGAAAAATAATAAAAACTCTAAGTTCAAAAGTTGCCCTATTGCAACATTTTTTATATATTAAGATTTTTTGGATCTCACTCCTCAGTAAGTAACAAAAGTTGGCTGTAGAAGCGCTTTTCAGACAAAGAGCAAAAGAATTCTCATGAAAACATTTGCCTTGCCCAACTGTGAGTACCCTGATTATAGTTTGAATATCCCATGTTCTCAATTATTACAAATTATCACAGTTTAAATGGTGAGAAATAAACATTCTTAGTGATTAACAAACAATTACGCAATAGTAAAAAAACAATCATAACAACAACAAAACAACCCCATAACAAATATATGATTATATGAATTAAATATATATGATAATTACTTGTACCACAGAATAACAACTAACTACTCGTATTATAGAAATTATAGATAATTTTCACACTGCATACTAAGTAATGACAAATACGAAATAAATAGTGCGTAAAAAAGAAAATTAGTTTAAAATTAGTTGTATAACATTTTGAAAAACAATAAAAATGTTTATATATATTTTTTTTTTAAATTAAAAATATAATATAAACTGACAAACAATTAGTTTGTAGCCACATGTTGCTGTGTGTGTCGTTTAAGGAAACGAACAATATTTGATCGCTATAGGAGTCTAAGACTTGGTATTCCCTTAACAAGATCAAATAACCACCGACGATCACAAATGAAAATAAACCTTTTGATGATCAGCCGCCAACATTGTTTGTTGCCCGTTTGGTCGCAACATCTACTATGAGTATATCAAAATTGGTGCAGTTTTCTAAATCATACCATGAGTTAGTGTGTGTGTCTGTTTTTTTAACATTCCATTTTAGGCGGCAAAATCCATTTAACATTTAAACAGTAGCAGTAAATAGCGGCAGGATGATGTTGTAGTGGCTCTTCTAAAAAGTTTTCATTTAACTTAAGATTTTAAATGGTTGTGACCCAACTGAAAAATGTTTTGCTCTAACATCATTTACCCCTCATAAATCATCATGTTGTTATCATAACATTATGCTCGATTAGTAGTGGAGACTGTAATACAACTCGCAGCTCTATTTGGTATTATTTAATTAATTAAATACATAAATTGTTGAGCTAATACCCTACACTAGGCTAAGTGAACAGCCATTATAATAAAAACTATATATTTTTCTAAAAAAATATCTGCCTTATAATTAAAATCTTTTTTTGTCACAATCAAAATTAACTGGAAGAAAAAAGGTTCAGCTAATCTGATTAATCATATTGAAAAGACTTCTTTTCAGAGAAATGTCAGTTTAAAAAACCAAAGTAATTTTTAAGATATAAAAGTTGAATTCCTAACAAAAAATAAGTCTATATAACGTAGATGCAGACTCAAACCTTACGACCGCCCTTTGTCTAGAAGAAATCTAATCAATTACAATGTGCAAATCTAATCAATTCAATGTTTAACACTGAAGAAGTCTAAATTTCAGAAACGGGTTTGATTAAAAATATTTACAGAGTAGTTATGATTTTAAGAAATATAATATATGGGCCTATATTCAATACGCTCTATCGTAAGATTTTTCGAAAATGACTTTTTCATGGCAAACTCTTCACTAATGATAGCTGCATCTCCGAAAAAAATTTCAGAAAGAAAAAATATGTTTTAGTATATTTTTTTTTATTATTTGTTATTCCTCTATCGAACACGAGGCATAATTATTTGAATGCAATATGGGCTATCGGAAAATTTTGGTAATCGATTTAATAAAAATATAATATTACTACGTGCATATATTGCACAAAATTGTATCCTACATTATATTATACAACTGTGCCTGTGTGAATGTTTTTTGACAACAACCTACGCATTATAAAATCTGTCATTCGCAATAAAAATTTTGAAGTTTAGAACTAATTCGAATTTAACTATTTAAGTTGTTATTTTATTAACAAATGTTTCATTAGTACTTAATGCAATTGGAAAACTGTTTGTCCAGATTCCGACGACGAGCTGTATAGCCAAAATGAGTTCGTTCGGCTTAGATCTAAAAGGACACATAACTCTAAATGCTTTAAAAGGGTGGAAAATGCTACAAAGCGAATGAAGGGGCAAAAATATATGGATTTTTCGACGTCTACGGGAATTTTCAAACAAAATTCACCAAAAGCAAGAAAAGAAGTTGGTCCTATATGTTTATCAATCTTATGCATGGAAACTAAATCAAGACACTGCCAAGAATTTGATGATGAAACTATATCGAACATTTTTAAAACGTTCTGGGAGCTGAATTGGGAAGCTAAACGAGTTTTTGTAAAGAACCTCGATCGGAGATAGCAATCATTGTTACGCATCAATGCACAAATTATTGGTAGAATTGAAACAAACGGTGATCTGTCTGCTTCCACATTTATTTCTATCATAATACATCATATGAAAACACATTGCTCATCAGATAATTTACCAATCATAATTTATTCGGACGGTTGCGGTTATCAAAACCATACCGCCACCACTTTCTGTCAAATGCTTTATCAATTTTTGCTATTGAAAATAACAATATAGTAGAACAGAAGTATTTGGAGAAAGGTCACACACAAATGGAGTGCGACAGTGCACATGCTAAAATAGAACTCAAACTAAAAAATGAATCTATATACTTGCCAATAGACTATATCAGAATAAGATTAGAAACACGAAAAACAGTAAAAATTAATAATACTGTGACAAAAAAATCATTCGATGCAATGTATTTAAATTACGATTTTACAATGATGCCAAGCTTATTCGCTTTTCCAGCATTAGACCTGGTCGAGCCAAAAATGATCCCACAGTTGCACAATTAAGATCGCTAAAGTATTTACCAAGTGGCGATCTAATGTTTAAAGTGAACTCTAATGACGAATACAACAGCTTACCCACCCGAATTAAAGAATACACAGGATATACTGAACCAAAACCCTTGCATAAAGGTCAACACCCAATTCAGCCTAGTAAATGGAAACATCAACAAGATTTAAAGCATGTTATACCAGTAGAATATCATAACTTTTATGATAATTTAGTTCAGGTGAAGTCAAAGTAACAGCAAGAAATGAAGAAATGTCCAATTCTAATAATTTTTTTCTGTAAATTTTCTTATTTTTGATTGCTTTGTTAATAAATTCTTATATGTTTAAAAAAAAAAAAACGGTTTGACATGGAATGACTCATATATTATAAAAACGTTAAAGAAAACGTTCGAACTTTAATAAAATTGCAAATTTGATCATAAAAAATCAAACTTTTATTACTGTGCAATACACTCTATCGGCTTAAAATATTCGAAAATTTCAGTTGCAATGTGCTCTATCGGACAAAATGCCCTATAGTGCCGCGAATAATTTAAAATGTTGTATTTTTTTAAATGTAAATTTCAGTAGTCGTATTTAACAAATATTGTGGAAGATAGATTACTTCATACTTAAGGAATTAAGGAATAAAACAGTTTTTTCCTTCTCCTGAAAAATTGTATTTTTTACGATAGAGCATATTGAATATAGGCCCTCGATATACAGAGTTGATATTATAAGTTTTGAATTTTAATTTTACTATAAGTAACAGACCCTGGATTTTTTTTTTCATTTGAGTTTTTTATTCTAAAGTACCATCCTTCCTCGGCTAGCATTGCAGTATCTCTCATATTATCAACCAAATTTTTCAGTATATTTTTGATAGTATGCAGCAATATTTTAGCAATGACTGCAGTAATTTCTCTTTCAGTGCCTCAATCGGCGCTGGGTAATTGGCATAACTCTCATTCTTAATAACCCAATGTTGTCAAATCACAGCTGCTCGGTGGCCAATGCACATTATCAAAATGGCTAATAATGAGATTTTGAAACTTTTCACGCAAAAGATCGATTATTTCAAGACTTGTGTGGTCGGCGCGCTATGCTGTTGAAACCAAATAGTTTATAGATCCATTTCTTCCAAAATGGGCCAACAATAATCTATTATCATTGCACCGCAACTATCACATTTCACTCCAATGCATTTGCCTTCCGCATCTTTGAAGAAAAACGACCATATTATAATTCCAGCCCAACAATCACACCAAACAGTGGATCGTTTAGAGTCCATTGGCTTTTCAGCTTCGGCAATAGTGGTGGCTCGGTAGAGTGCCATACCAGCTTCGACAACGTCAGTCGTTGGGCAGGCGATGAAAATAACTTCGTCAGCAATGGTGGTTGACGGCAGCAATAGTTTCGGCAAGATCGACCGTTCGGTAGCAATCGAGAGCAGACAGCCGTGAAGTTGCTGGATTAATCGGGAGCAGACAGCCGTGAAGCCACTGGTTTAATCGGGAGCAGACAGCCGTGATGCCGCTGGCTTAAAATGTATGACAACCGGTACCGATCATCTTTAAAATGGATAATTTACTTTGCAGTAATGTGTCCCCACGCTGTTCCGTATGTAACACTAAAACTAAACTTAACCTGAAAATACGTGCAAAAAGTACATTTAACCTAATTGCTCATCGAGTAGCAACCACAAAGCAGAAAACCGACACACAGCCGAAAACGGGCACGTGTTTTCTCTTATACGAGAAATAATGGAAGCGACAAAACGACTTTTAACCGATGTATAGCAAATAATTACTTTATAGTAACTTCTTGACATAACATAGCTGACATTGGTGTTGCCATACTCAAAATAACCAGTAGTTCCATTTGCAAATTCTAGAGCGACCACCACGTACACTTGCTAGAAAAAAATTTTCATACACCTAATATTAAAACTATCATACTACGGAAAAAAAATAAGACAAGTGAGTGCATTAATTATAACAAAATAATGGAAAAGGTAAACAATTGGATATACTTAACACCAAATTATTACAAAAAAACACACTGAATTTTTCTCATATTTTTAGAGGTGTCTCCATATTTTAGGTCATATCTTGGCACAATGATGGCCGGTTAACCCTATTTTAAACATGAACCTGCTCGAAATAATGGCAAACAATATTACCTTAAGTTTGCCCAGGTAGATGGTTTTTTTTTATGAATAAACCTGATGTGAACAGATAGACAGACAGACAGACAGATAAATGGACAGACGGACATAAGTATAACGACTCGAGTTTTTATACTCTATTTGGTCACAAATCCATTTTTCGATGCGCTACACATAGATTGACACTCCACTTAAATAAGAAACAAGTAAGAGTGTTAAATTCGGCTGTGTCGAATTTTTTTGATACCCTTCACCTGCGTCTTAAACTCAATATTACACCCAATTTTGAGTATGGCTACCACTCTAAAACTATTGCAAGTACTGAAACATTAATACCAGTTAAATTTAAAGTTAATTGTTTTTTTTCTTTTTGGTCAGTTTCTATTATAATTACTTTTTATAAAAACTAATGATCATGTGTTCCATAGAAAGAATTAATTACTATTTGATTACTAGAGTAGAAATCCTATAAGTTCTCTAAGTCCTTCATAGAACACTAACGAAACTCATTATTTAAGACAGCCGGCGTTATAATACCAAAAGTTTGATCCCTCTTAGAGTGTTCTGAGACCTTAGAAGTTATACGATAATTAAAAAAAAAGCAAATGATTCTTGGCTAAAAATTATTAATATTTAATGTAAGCGAATTTTAAAATATTTTTATCTATATTTGCCAGTAATATGTTAATTTAAGGATATATTTAATACAAAAAAAGAACTACACAATAGTAATAATAGGTAAGAAATTAAATACAGAAATTAAAACTTTTAATATTTAATTTTTAATTTTGACTTTTTCATTCTCCATTTTTCATTTTCCATATTTAATTTTTCATTTTTCATTTTCCATTTTTCCATTCCATTTTTAATTTTCCATTCTCCATTTTTCATTTTCTATTTTTCATTTCCTATTTTCTATTTTTAATTTTTTATTTTCCATTTTTCATTTTCCATTTTCTATTTTCCGTTCTCCATTTATCATTTTCTATTTTCCATGTTTCGTTTTTAATTTTCTCTTTTTCATTTTCCATTTTTCTTTTCGATTTTCCATTTTTCATTTTCCATTTTCAATTTTTAATTTTTCTTTTTTAATTTTGCGTTTTCCATTTTTATTTTCCATTTTCCACTCTCCCTTTTTCAATTTTCATTTTTAATTTTCCATCTTTTATTTTCCATTCTCCATTTTTCATTTTTAATTTTCCATTTTTAAATTTCCATTTTTCATTCTTAAAATTTCATTTATCATATTCCATTTTCCATTTTTCATTTTCCATTTTCCATCTTTCATTTTCCATTTTTCATTTTTCAATTTTCAGTTTTCATTTTTTATTTTCCAGTTTTCATTTTTCATTTTTCATTTTTCATTTTCCAGTTTTTATATTCCAGTTTTCATTTCGTATTTTCCATTTTCATTTTCCATTCTCTATTTTTCATTCTTTATTTTCCATTTTTCATTTTCCATTTCCTATTTTTCATTTTTAATTTTCCATTTTTGAATTTCCATTTTTCATTCTTAAAATTTCATTTAGCATATTCCATTTTCCATTTTCCATTTTCCATTTTCCATCTTTCATTTTTCATTTTCCATTTTTTATTTTCCAGTTTTCATTTCGTATTTTCCATTTTCATTTTCCATTCTCCATTTTTCATTTTTCATTTTCTAGTTTCCATTTTCCATTTTCCATTTTTCATTTTCCATTCTCCATTTTCTATTTTCCATTTTTCATTTTTCATTTTCCATTTTTCATTTTTCATTTTTCATTTTTCATTTTTCATTTTCCATTTTTCGTTTTTAATTTTTCATTTTCCATTCTCCATTTTTCATTTTCCATTCTCCATTTTCCATTTTTCATTTTTCATTTTTCATTTTCTATTTTTAATTTTTCATTTTCCATTCTCCACTTTTCATTTTGCAATTTTCATTTTCCAATTTTCATTTTCCATTTTTCATTTTTCATTTTCCATTTTTCGTTTTCATTTTTTCTTTCATATTGTCGATAACGATAAAAAAAATATGTGGCAATACTACAAACATAGTTCATGGTAGTTGTGTTTCTTGGTATGACTGCATCATTGTTTCGTGGCTTTTTAGAACTGTGAGTGTTTTTGTACAACTATTATGTTCAACCACTAAAATATTACAACAAACACATTGGGTTTTATGTTTTTTTTAGAAGTATCTACATATTTTTGATCGTATCTAATCACAGTGATGCCCGATTTAGCCCATTTTCAACACCAACCTGCTGGGAATTATGGCAAATAACACTTTTGTAACCTTATTCATCAAAATGGTTCTTTTTGTGAATGAGCGTGATTACGACAGACAGACGGACAGACGGACATCGCTATATCGACTCGAGCTGTGATAAGGATCAAGAATATACATACTTTATGGGGTCGGAAATTAGCTTTTTGAGGCGTTACAAATGGAATGACAACCTATATGTACCCTCTGCCACTGAGGTGTGGAGGGTATAAAAAAAAATATTGTACCATCATGAGAATGCACCGCCGCATACATCTGCTTTGGTTGCAGAAAAATTCAAGTCCTTACATTTCGAGTTGCTTCCCCAACATCCATGGTCTCCAGATCTGGCTCCCATTCATTATTATTTGTCCCAAAACGGCTCCAGGGAAGAAAATTTTCCATAAATGACAAGTAAGAAAATTATAGTCGGTCTAGACCGACTATACGATACCCTATACCATGCGTTTAAATACCCTATCTCTTAGGCCCAACTAATGGGATATAGAAAATTAGCAAAAACCAATTTTGAGAGGCATTTTTATTGATTTTTTTGGCTGCAGATATGAAAAAGTTCATATCGAATGCTATGTCTATATGGGGACTCGGTCCAAAAATGGACCGATCCTGACCATGGTTGGTAACGTCTCTTGTATTTTGCGAAAATATATACAAACAAAATTTGAGATGAATCAGTACAATATTTTTGTTTTTTGGTAGATTAAAGTGAAAATCGGGAAGCAGCTCTATATGGGGCCTATGACCAAGAGTTGTCCCATAGGGATCGTTTTTGGTCTATTCATTAATGGATGTAATAAATATATACAAACCCAATTTGACTAAGATCTACACGACATTTTGGATCTTATGTCAATTTATGTCAATTTTATAGGGGTCATTTGTATGGGGGCTAGGTCTAAACATGGACCGATTCTCACCAATTTCAACAGCGTTCATCCCATGGCCGATGAAAGCTTATATACCAAATTTCATCAAAATATATTCATATTTGCGACCTGCAGTTTGATTAAAAGGTTTACATGGACAAGGTTTACATTTACATAGTTAAATCGATTCAAAAAGTGATTCTGATTCGATCGGAATTATAAAAGATGGTTCTAGGTCGTTGTTACAAACAGCGGCACAAAGTCATTATACCCAAACCACATAGTGGTATAGGGTATAAAAAAAAGTCATATCAGAGACGGAAGCCTATTTTGAAGGGTTTGACAAATCGTATTTTTTCAAGGGTATCAAGATGTTAGAGGATCGTTGGAAGAAGTTTATATAAAATCTGAAAATAACTTTTATTGTGTTCATTCAGATAACTCACTTGTGTTTATTCACTTTTGACGCTCATAGTATAAAGTTTACAAATTGCGGAAAAGGGATTGCGCTAAATAAAAACAAGTAAGAAAATTATAGTCGGTCTAGACCGACTATACGATACCCTATACCATGCGTTTAAAAACCCTATCTCTTAGGCCCAACTAACTGGACATTGAAAATAAGCACAAACCAAATTTGAGTGGGATTTTTATTAATTTTTTTTGGCTGCAGATATGAAAAAGTTCATATCGGATGCTATATCTATAAAGGGACTAGGTCCAAAAATGGACCGATCCTGATCATGTTTGGTAAAGTCTCTTGTATTTTGCAAAAATATGTACAAACAAAATTTGAGAACAATCAGTACAATATTTTTGTTTTTTAATAGAATTAAGTGAAGGTCGGGAAGCAGCTCTATATGGGGTCAAAGGGATCATTTTTGGACTACTCATTAGTGGATGTAATGAATGCATACAAACCCAATTTGAGTTAGATCTATATGACAATTTGGATCTTATGGCAATTTATGTCGATTTTATATGGGTAATTTGTATGGGGGCTAGGTCTGAACATGGACCGATTCCCACCAATTTCAATAGCGTTCATCCCATGGCTGATAAAAGCTTATATACCAAATTTCATCAAAATATATTCATATTTGCGACCTGCAGTTTGATTACAAGCTTTACATGGACACACAGACGGACGGACGGACGGATGGACGGACGGACATTGTTAAATCAACTCAGAAAGTGATTCTGATTCGATCGGTATAATTAAAGATGGGTCTAGGTCAATTATTTTTGGTTGTTACAAACAGCAGCACAAAGTCATTATACCCAAACCACATAGTGGTATAGGGTATAAAGACCTTCTGAAATGTGTTTTTTTGTGGCATTTATTAATATGTACCTATAATTAATTATTTAGATTTTTGACAAATATAACAAGTAAGAAAATTATAGTCGGTCTAGACCGACTATAGGATACCCTATACCATGCGTTTAGAGACCCTATCTCTCAGACCCAACTAACTGGATATAGAAAATAAGCATAAACCAAATTTGAGTGGGATTTTTCTTAATTTTTTTGGCTGCAGATATGAAAAATTTCATATCGGATGCTATATCTATATGGAGACTAGGCCCAAAAATGGACCGATCCTGACCATGTTTGGTAAGGTCTCTTGTATTTTGCAAAAATATATACAAACAAAATTTGAGAAGAATCAGTGCAATATTTTTCTTTTTTGATAGATTTAAGTGAAGATCGGGAAGCAGCTCTATATGGGGACTACGACTAAGAGTTGTCCAATAGAGATTATTTTGGACTCCTGATAAATGGATGTAATATATACATGCAAACCCAATTTGACTAAGATTTGTATGATAATTTGGATCTTATGGCTATATATGTTGATTTCATAGGGGTCATTTGTATTGGGGCTAGGTCTGAACATGGACCGATTCACACCAATTTCAATAGCGTTCATCCCATGGCCGATAGAAGATCAAATGTCAAATTTCATCAAAACATATTCATAATTGCGACCTGCAGTTTGATTACAAGCTTTACATGGACACACAGACGGACGGACGGACGGACGGACGGACGGACGGACATCGTTAAATCGAATCAGATAGTGATTCTGATTCGATCGGTATAATTAAAGATGGGTGTAGGTCAAATATTTTTGGTTGTTGCAAACAGCAGCACAAAGTCATTATACCCAAACCACATAGTGGTATAGGGTATAAAAAATGGTTTATATTGAATTATTTTTATACCCTATACCACTATGTGGTTTGGGTATAATCACTTTGTGCTGCTGTTTGTAACAACCAAAAATATTTGACTTAGACCCATCTTTTATTATACCGATCGAATCAGAATCACTATCTGATTCGATTTAACGATGTCCGTCCGTCCGTCCGTCCGTCCGTCCGTCTGTGTGTCCATGTAAAGCTTGTAATCAAACTGCAGGTCGCAAATATGAATATATATTGATGAAATTTGGTGCATAAGCTTTTATCGGCCATGGGATGAACGCTATTGAAATTGGTGAGAATCGGTCCATGTTCAGACCTAGCCCCCATACAAATGACCCCTATGAAATCAACATATATTGCCATAAGATCCAAATTATCATACAAATCTTAGTCAAATTGGGTTTGTATGTATATATTACATCCATTAATCAGTAGTCCAAAAATGATACCTATTGGATAACTCTTAGTCATAGGCCCCATATAGAGCTGCTTCCCGATCTTCACTTAAATCTATCAAAAAACAAAAAATATTGCACTGATTCTTCTCAAATTTTGTTTGTATATATTTTTGCGAAATACAAGAGACTTTACCGAACATGGTCAGGATCGGTCCATTTTTGGGCCTAGTCCCAATATAGATATAGCATCCGATATGAACTTTCTCATATCTGCAGCCAAAAAAATTAATAAAAATCCCACTCAAATTTGGTTTATGCTTATTTTCTATATCCAGTTAGTTGGGCCTAAGAGATAGGGTCTCTAAACGCATGGTATAGGGTATTATATAGTCGGTCTCGACCGACTATAATTTTCTTACTTGTTTTTATTTATATCAATTTGAATAGGCACTACTTTGGAATTTTAAGCTACAATTCATGGACAATTGCGGACAGACCTACGATAAAATTAAAATTGGAGCACTTTGAAGCATTTGTTTTTTTTTTTTCTTTAGGATATGACAAAAATTATATTTAAACAATGCAAAGGGGAATTTATAATATAGAAATTTTTAATAGTGCTAAGTTTTTCGGAAATTATAATTACGTTTAGCAAAATTTCCTCGTGACCGCATTAAATTTCATTGAAATCCAACTAGCCAGTGTTAATTAACTGATTCCACGCTAGCCATTAACTGATTCCACTAGCCAGTGTTAATTAACTGATTCCACTCTATAATCATTGAAAGTTTTTAATATAATTTAAAATAAAAAGATATGATCTAGCTACTATAACAAAACGAATATTCATAATGATTAAGAGCAACTACATGTAGTATTTAGCAATAATTTCTAATTAATATTGTACAAGGTCGACGATTAAAAGTTTAAAATTAAAAGTAAAATAAAGTTTAAGTTTCAATTAAAAGTAATAAAGTAATCAAATTAAATGGTTTATTCGCTTCCCCGAAATGATATAATTTTTAGATAGCAGGTAGAGAAGCAACTAATGTTATATACGAACCAGACGATATACAAATGTCCAAAACTGGAGACTAAATGGAGTAAAACTGCGTTTACAGTTTTACATTTCGTGGGCTAATTTTTTTTAAGGACTTTAAATGTTTAATACTTATACACGTCCTATCAGTGGCAAAGGAGAGAGGAGAATGTTGACAATTTTATAAAATTCGGCTGTACTGAGTCGTTGATACTTTCCATCTGCGTCTTAAACTGAATATTAAAGCCAATGTTGGGTAAGGCAACCATTTTAATGCAGTTGCTGGTAATTAAACTTCCAAGTTAATTATTATATTTTTTTTTTTGACTAGAATTTATTATAATTCCTTATTCGTAGTTTATTTTTACAAAGACAATGATGGTTTCTTTCATAGAAAGAATGAACTTCAATCTGAAAAATTTTATTATTTATCTGTTATTAGAGTAGGCTTTCCATTGCTGGGTCATGTGCATATCAGAAAAAAAATTGGCTAATCTCTACTGCATCTGAAACACTAATATTCTTCTGTGAAAATTTTAAGTTGGTTGAGCCATTAAAAGCCTCAGAAAAACTGTAAGATTTAATACATTTTTTCATCAGGAGTATTTTTAATTGCAATTATATAATTCAAGTGTATTTTATCTTGCTTTCTAATATATAAAATTAATAAAGTAAAAATACAGTTAATTTGGCAAGTAAATAATAGACGAACTCTGCCGCCTAGTTCGGAGCAAGTGTACGTTGCGGCGTAAAGCCGGCTTTATGCTACAATCAAAAAGAAAAGTCTACAAATATAACGACCAAAGAAAATAACAACAATTACAACTATTACACACAAGAAGCAGAATATAGAATAGCAGCAATACTAAGAACAACATCGAAATACCATATTTCTGGCAAGATTTTTTTAAATTTTCATTCAGGTCTCGGGACCTATTGAACCAATTTTGATGATTTTAAACACCAACCAGCTCAGGATGTCTGTGAATCTGTTTTAAATTAGCAATCCACCTGATCTATAGAGGGCTTGCTCATGATTTCCACAGACGGGCATTGCTATATCAACTGCGCTTGTTGTACAGATCAAGAATATATACATGAGGGGCTTAAACCACAAGGGGTTCAAGTGACTTTTTTCTGAAATTGAGTTTACATATGGATTTAGTAGGTGATGTTCAGAGAAGTTCAGAGCACATGAGCTGAATGTGGGGTTCTCATCCTGTTTCACTTGGAGAAAAAGGGGTAGATGAGCAGTTAAACCCCTTGTGTTATAAGCAAATATTAAAATTTATTTTTCACGTGGACTCAGAGAAGTTCTGAGCTAAAATCTGGTGACTTATTGTAGCACTTGTTGTCAAAAAACATGATTTAAAATACCTTATTGCATTTAGAAAATAAAATAATCAAATCGAGTAAATTAATAATTGTTGATTGTCTGTTGTTTTTGGTAAGTAAAATCAATAAAAATGAATGAATCTGAAAATAATATTGACGAATTCTCTCAAACTTGTTTATTGGTAAATCTAAAATATTTCACTTTTTTTTTATTTATTTTTGAAACTGAATTTATCATTTAAAAATACTGTTGTAGATGACACTGGTGCAGATTCCAAATGGGAAATTTTTGAAATAACTTAAATGAATGGTCAACGTGAACAAGGTGAGGAAGCTATAGCAGTTCATGAAGGTAGTTTGGATGAGATGGAATCCTCTAGACAAGCATTAAGACAGAAAATGAGAAAAGAAAATTCCTAGATAAAAAATAAACGTCAAGTAAAACGGAACTCTGGTAAGGAATATTTAAATGGAAACGAGAAACTTCACCAGAAGAAACGCCTTAAATCATACAACCGTACATGCAGGTTCAAGTGCAATGAGAATATATCTGAGGAAATACGGAATGAAATTTTTAGAAATTTTTCTGGCCTTGAAGATCACAACTTGGAATAATCTTTTTTGGGCTTTAAGTGAAAACACAAAGTTCAAAGAATAAAACTGCCAGTGCTGGTTATGAAGTGATAGGATTTAGAGTCTATAAAGAGTTTTTTATGAAACCATTAGATGTGTCAACAAAGAGGATAAACAATATTGTTAAAAAAAAGAGATTATTGAAAAAGACAAAAGGGGCAAGAAGGTAGCTGGTAATAAAATTCAAGTAACTATGCCCTCAATAGAAACTATTTATCCAGTAACCTAAATGTAACAAAGATGTATGCGCTTTACACGGAATTTTATACAGAAAAGGAAACAGAACCGCTGCACAAAATATACTTTAATAAAATACAATAAAACAAGAATACTGTGAGAAAATCATTTTTTCGTTCAATGAAGAAATTTCTCGAAAAATCGCAACATTGTCCTATTTGTCCGCAACGCTGCACCTCATAAGCAAGCCGATTTGTCGCATGTTCGATTAGAATATTTACCTCCTGATACCACTCCGATAGCTCAGCCTCTTTACCAAGGAATAATCAGATCAATTAAGGAATATCGTCAAAATATAATTAGAAGACAATTGACAGCAGACGAATTAGGGGAAACTGCTGAGAAATTTAAAAAACCTAATACACATTTGACAGCCTGGCATTTAATAAAGCAGCCTTGGTGGCTGGTAAAACCAATTTGTATTCAAAATTGTTCAAATACGTAAGTTATTTACGCTAGTTTGCTAACGGCTCTGAAAAAAGGAATTAATTGCAATAGTACAAGAATGGGAGAGTTATGAATCATCACAAGAATATGAAAATTTTGTCGTATAGTGAAGAAGAAGATCCCAAGGAGGCTTACTCTGTACTAGATGTTTTGAAGTCTATGTATGTTCTTCGCAAAACATTTATGCCAGATAATAAATTTATGCATGAATTGTAACGTTTTAAGAATTTTGTTTTTCTCTATGTCTTAAAATAATATTTTCGAAAATATATTTGTTATTTTTTACTCAAACTATTCCAATATGTACTAATTTGAATTGAAAAAAAAAGAAAGCGGCGTTCAATAATGTCAAAATATCATCGATCGTAGAAGCCTTGGGGAATACGGGCACGGATACACAGATAATCTTATGGACGGACAACGTGCTGAAGAGCATGGTAATAAGCTCGAAAGTAGGTGAGGGGGAAGCGAGGAAGGTGGTGACGAGGGGAACTCCACAAGGGGGAGTTATATCTCCTCTCTTATGGAACCTGGTGATCAATAAAATCCTACAAACTTTCGACAGAACTGGCATCAAAGTGGTCGCCTATGCTGATGATGTTGTGCTTCTGGTCAGAGGTAGATTTCTATCAACGATAGGTGATCTCATGGAGTCGGAATTAGATAAACTCGTGAAATGGGCAAGGGATAACCGTCTGGGTGTCAAGCCTTCTAAAACCGAGTTAATTCTCTTTACTAGAAGGACGAAGGTACTTGAGTTCATACCTCCAAGACTGGACGGGAGGACACTGGTACTGTCAAAGGAGGCGAAATATTTGGGTGTTATTCTGGACTCTAACCTCACTTGGTCGAGGAACGTAGATCATTCACCAGATGTACCGTGCGATAATTAGACCTATTTTAACCTATGGTAATCTGGTGTGGTGGGGAGTTGTGAACGTAGGGGCCAGACTTTCTGGACTCGTGAAGGTGCAGAGATTGGCCTGTCTGGGCCCCACCGGAGCCATTAGATCAACACCACAGGCGGGACTGGAGGTAATGCTGAACATCCTGCCTATTGATATTTTCATCAAGAGCACGGCACCGAAAGTGCTTCTCCGTTTAAGGGAGTCATATAAGCTGGAACAAAGCTCTTGAGGATACGGCACAATACGGACAGTGTGCGGGACACACAATAATCGGGAAACCGATTATATGTCACCGGTGATGAACTTTGGGGAAATTTAACGATCCAATATCTACTAAGGAAGGGTGGGCTCCAAACTCTGCCATAGACAGTGCTTTGGGTGTTATTCTGGACTCTAATCTCTCTTGGTCGAGGAACGTAGATCATTCACCAGATGTACCGTGCGATAATTAGACCTATTTTAACCTATGGTAATCTGGTGTGGTGGGGAGCTGTGAACGTAGGGGCCAGACTTTCTGGACTCGTGAAGGTACAGAGATTGGCCTGTCTGGGCACCACCGGAGCCATTAGATCGACACCACAGGCGGGACTGGAGGTAATGCGGAACATCCTGCCTATTGATATTTTCATCAAGAGCACGGCAGCGAAAGTGCTTCTCCGTTTAAGGGAGTCACATAAGCTGGAACAGAACTCTTGAGGATACGGCACAATACGGACAGTGTGCGGTACACACAATAATCGGGAAACCGATTATATGTCACCGGTGATGAACTTTGGGGAAATTTAACGATCCAATATCTACTAAGGAAGGGTGGGCTCCAAACTCTGCCATAGACAGTGCTGCGGTCTCAAGTATACCGAGTTCCAGGACATAGTGGGGTCAAAAGAAACGCGCTGGCTGACGAGTGTGCGCGGATAGGCTTAGTTTCTCTAGGCGGTATGATGGACACTGATATTAGAATCCCCGTAATGGAGCTGTCTAATCTGATGCAAGAGGCAGCTGATCTTGAATTAAATCCTATGGCCCTTGCCTAATCCAAGGAGAATGAAATCACTGCTTGGTTTTGGTAAAGGGATGATCAGCCTACTTATAGGAGTACTCACTAGATACTGTGTAATAGGGCGGATTGCTGAACGCATAAGTGTCCCGAGAGTTGATTTCTGTAGGCGCTGTATGGATGTGGACGAGGAGGAGTTAGTGCAGAATTTGCTGTGTGAATGTCCAGGAATGAAGGTGCGGCACCTTAGATATCTAGGGCAAAGATTCTTCGATAACCTGGGCTGCATAGTAGACGTTCCACTCGGTGACCTTGCGGCCTTCTTGAGGGAATCTGACTGCTACAGGAGGGGGGGGTCTTTTTCACTTGTTCTTTTCTTTCATTTTCTTTTCTTTTCATCTTCCATACCTCTTACACTATATATCTGTACTCTTTAATCTCTTTTCCTGTCTCTAACTTCCGGCACTTTCTAAAGTGTATCACAATGGGCCATATGGCCTCCGAGTGTACCTGCTTTCAGGCGGGCGACCCATCCAACCGAACCTAACCTTACCTAATTTGAATTGAATAAAACGATGACCTTATATTATATATAGACTCAAGTGACTTGTTTATTGTTGTCTCTTTTCAATAAATAAGCAGTAAATTCATTTAAACTACATTTTCCATAACTGAGAGAATTCACTTAAGTGAGTCAGTAACCAAAATTTTTTTTAAATCCGTCAGTAACGCATTTTAGCCGAGATTTTTTAAGTGTGTTTCTTGTTTGAAAGCGTCCAGCTTTTTTCATTTTCCATGAACGCATTTATGCGTGAACTACTATTTCGTTTTCCGTATATCAATCTTTACTGTATACAGTTTGTCTGCTAGATTTTGGAGTTCAGACATACCGTAAGGTAGTCTCATCAGATTATTTCGTAGTAGTTATTAAATAATAGTGGGGACGTTATACTACCTTATCTGATACCTTTGGTTATGACTGTACAGGCTCAAAATGCTTCGGATTTCCTTGTCGTCTATGCCAATGCATATAACATGTCGAAAGCTTTTTCATGATCAGTGTACGATTGTGCATTTCTGAACTAGTATCTGTATAGAGAAAAATATTCCGCTGATGCTCATGCCCTCTATAATACCGAACAGAGATGCATCCATTATCTTTTCACATATTCCATATATTCTGGTATAAATTATTCTTAGAAATAGTAAATTTTGTGGAAGTTTTTCCGTGTCGTATATGACATTAAAAAAACTCTGTTAGAAGTTGGATTTTATCGTTGTCTATAAATTTTAGTAATTGGTGTGAAATCTCACGAGGACCACATGCTTTTTTTTTTGTCTTCTAGTGATATTTTTGCTGACTTTACATCTTTTTTAGTGATCGAAATTCCTCTAAGTGGTTGTTGTGAACTCATGCCATAGCCTGACCGGCTGCTATCAGAAAATAATTCTCTAATATAGTCATTCCGGATATCGAACACAGCTTCTCTGTTGTTTCTATATAGAATTTTGGGTTTGTTTTGACAGCTTCTTTTATTTTTTTTTTATGGAGATTAAAGTTCTCATATAAGCCATGTAATCCTTCCATGTCGTGACATTGACTATTTAAATGCTACTTCTTTGCAATGCCTATTACTGTTTGAATCTCTCAATTTAATTCATGGTAGAACCCATAAGTTGAATTTTTATATTTGCGATATTCTTCCATTGTTTCGTTTGTCATCTATTTTTTTCTTTGGGGTCTTTTACTATTCCCCAGGGTTTTGCATGCTACATATTAAGAGTTAAAATATTAAGAGTTAAAATATTCTCAGTTTAATCACTTTAATTTATATTTTGAAGAGCTATAAATCAATAAATCTTTGAACTATTTTTAATTCCATCCGGCCTTGCTTTTTACCGACGTTCAGATTTTGGCATGGAATACCTTATTTTTAGCTTCAATTTATATGAAAATTTTCAGAGAGCGCATAAAAATGAGGCTGTTAAGTTTTTGAAAATAAAATCCTGAAATTTTTGATGTGTGAACATCTATACGCGCAGGGGGTAAACTTCTATTTCACAATACAATCACAAAAACATGTGACCTCACATGTTACGCTGTGAGCCGTGAGACAAATCGGTGTGACTTATGATTGTATTGGTGAAAAAATTATGATATAAAAATGTTTCAACTAATTCAACAACCCTTTGCTGTAAAACGACAAAAATTTCACAATATAATCGTAATACATATACATAATTCAACAACCCCACAAGCATAAGTGCTATAAGTGATACATAGATGACGCTTTCTGTTTGATTTTAAAAAAGTGACATAAAAAATCTTTAATAACTTAATGCTTACACATCTCCCCTGTGATCGGACTCACATGATTTTTTTTCTAATATTTTTGATGTGAATTAAGCAAAACGAAAATATTATATTGAGGAAATATAGAGTACGCAGAGAAGTGAATAAGATCATATGCCTGGAATTAGGATTAGGTGAAAAGTTGCTTGCATTTAATATGAACCTGATATGGGAAGGAAGTTGTTTTTCATGATCCATAAAAAATTTAAAATATAAAATAAAGGATATATTACATTCGGTATGGCCGCACTAACAAATTTTGTTTGTTTTTCCTTCTTATATTTATCGTAGTTCTAACCATTAGTTACTCATATCTAAAACCAACCTTTTCTTCTGGCCATTGTTGTAGTAAGATTTTAAAATTATTATTAAATGACCACAACGCCATTGGTTAAGATTTATTTCCTTAAATTGTTATTGTTTGTTCTGTTTTTTTTTTGTATTGTTTGTTTTTGTAATCTAAATGAGTGCACAATTTGTACGTTTAAAAAGATTTCAAAATAAAATCTCTTTGCTTAATTAAGTTTTGTTTAGAGAAACAGCTAGCTGCAAGTAAAAAAAAATGCTGACCCATAGTTGAGTTTGTATTGTGAGAAAGTCAGTCCAGTAGCTATTTGTAAGCAAATGTTGCATTAGTCATTTGAATAGACAAAAGATGTATCCTCTTAGGCAACGTTAAAGAAAATATTATGGGAAGTGTGTTGTGCTACTAAAGAAGAATTGTGAATAAGCTTAGATTTTAAATTCCGTTAGCTCTAGTAAAAGCGGATTCTTCATTAAATACAGTTGATCAGGCATAGGAAAAGGTATAGCTCATTTGCTTAAGGTAGTTTCAAGTAAATATCTTTAATAATCCTCATGTATAATGAACTCCCTGTTATATGTGAAACCTCTTAGATGAGTTTTGTACAATATATGTTATAAATCTTATACAACTTATGTTCCAGACGTCCAAATACGTCATCTCGAAATGCTTCTGTTTTCTTTTTTTTAGTATTTTAAACTTCTAGATCCATTCACTGGAAAATAGTAAATTATAAGTGTTAGGCTCTATTTTATTATATACCAAGTCATGATGATTTAGTATACTTCCTTTTCTCAGTAAACTTCCTCTTCTCTGGCAAATGCAAATATAGTTTTCAATTATAAAATGTTTCAAATAACCACAATAACGCAAAAGCAAAAACTTAAAAAGCCAATATGAAGTAAGAAATAGTTTAAAATATACAACAGACAACTGCTGGATACTAAAAATACATAACAACTACATAAATTAAAGGAATAGTTGTGCTGTACATACAAACATACATCGTACATAATTTCAGACATACATCGACAAACATACAAAGTTTCATGAATTAGTTTTGCTGTTTTGGTTGGTCGTTATAACATTTAATTTATGACCACTTACAATACAGCTTGTTTTAAATGTAAGTATTCATTCGTATACTTGGAGGTTTCAAAACAAATTTAAAAAAAATAAAAAATAGCTAACTCATATTATAATGATTATTTTAACAAAGTCCATAACATAGCAGTAAAATCTCCTGGAACAGGTCTCTTTTATATATTATTAATATTACGGATCAACTTTGGTTCTTAACCTGTGGATAAAATACAAAATGCATGACGAGCAACTTGTCACCCATCTTAGAAAGCATGTACAAACTAAAATTCATACTTTATCAGCATTTTCTCGGAGATAAGTAGGAAATTGTTTACACGATAAATTCAGACCTAATAAACTTAAGCATATTTGGAGAATACTTTTCTATAAATCAACAAACAGTTTCGTTAGTGGAGTCCAGATATCAAGCTGTATACAGACAAATTATTTTTGGTTACTTTCAAGGAAAAAGGAATCATCAACTCACTCTTATTTTTTTGCGGTTTTCTTTTAAGTTTTTCTTTTTTTAATATTTGCAATCTGATCTGCGCTCTTAAAGGTGATGGAGAGCATGATTTATTTTCACGTTGTCAACTATCTAGAGGTTGGTCAACTCATTTTTAATGATCTTAGCAGTCGCTCTACGGAAGACCTGTTAGCTTTCCTTTCTGTGAGTTGGAGTCGATCCATTCACAATTTTGGTGAAAGTAAAGTGGTTACTCTACGTATCAAATCTTATTGCATTTGGGGTCGGCATTGACTTCTCTTGAATTATATCGAGTTTTCTCAGAGACCGCACTATACGTGTTTTTATTAATGGGGTCTCATCCAATCAGCTTCAGCTTAATTGTGGGGCACCACAAGGTTGTGTTCTTTCTCCCTCTCTTTTCCTTATCTTTCTTAACGACGTTCTTGGTCATACTTTCAATCTTTTCTAGTCTCTCATAGATGGCAGTAACATTTCCTTTTAATTTTCCTTCAATTGTAGACTACGCCTTTTTGAGGTTGCGGGTAAAAGGAAGGAAATTAATTTCGCACTCTCTGTGTAGGTTAAAGTTAATAGAATTAATTTTTATATGCGAAAGACCCAACATTGTTTGTCGACCTATAGGGACATGGATTCAACAATGTCATCTTTAGGTATGTGTGGTATTGGTATTGAAGAATCGGATACTCTTGTTGTTCTGGGCATGAGTATTCTATGTGATGTTCATTGAAATGAACATGTTTTTCAAGTGTTGAAAGAAGCCTTTAATTGTCTCGGATTTTTAAATTGATCTTCCAAAAATCTATACCACCTATATTCGATCGAAAATCGAAAAGAAATCCCATATATCGTCGGGAGCTTTAAAGTCTATTTCGGAGTTACTAAACCATTTATAAGGGAGGGCGTTGATGCTCATTAATGGGAGTGTATATCCATCTTTATTGACCCGTAGAACATCTTCGGAATTAGAGCTGTGTAACACTGTTCTATAGATATTTCCATAGGCTATGCTTTGCATTTTGTTTCTTAATATTTGACTTGAGTAATAACAAAGTACAGGGTGGCGCATGAATCGTGTAACAAAAACGAAATGTAAAATATGGTTGTTATTGGTGAGTAATCGGCTCACTTTTTTGGTTGGTAGGTAACTATTTATTAAAATGAAATGGGATACAGAATAGAGGATTTGCATAGTGCAGCGGTACCATGCATGCTTTGCTGTCCTTCATATACGTTCGAAGGGAATTTAGGCAGTAATTTGGCGGCACTCCTCCGAGTGGATGGACCAGGCAAATCCAAGCGTTTCGACTCGAAACATATCTTTGCAAATTTGAGTTAGCAGACGGTCATTACAACAGATAATTCATGATGAGTTAAACTAGATTCCGTACAAAGTCCAAACTAGTTAAACCCTCTGGATTTGCATATCAGTCTGGAATTTTGCCAAAAAAATGATTGAAATGGCCGCATGATAAAGTGATTGTTTATGTCTGATGACGCCCATTTAAATATATATGTGGAGTGAATCTATTGCACAAACACTCCATGAGACGGAACTGCATCCAGTTCATCAAGGTGCATTGTGGGGCTATACTTCATTGACGAAAACGGGGACTATTATTTAAAGATGTTGAAGAAGGTATTTTTACCCAGAACTACGCCGAATGCATATCCGTATCAACAGCATACAATTCCAGCAAGATGGAGCAACTGCACTCATAGACGGATCGGTTATGGCGGAGCTCCGACGGAAATTCCCAAACCAATTAATATCCAGAAACTCCAATTTCCACTGGCCCCCAAGGTCACCTGAACTGATTGCACCAGACTTTTTTATGGGGTTCTGTTAAGCATGAGGTGTAAAAAACGAAGCCAAGGAACTTGACTGATCTGAAGCAGTCCACTAAAACAATAATTGAGGCGATCCCGACTTCAATTATGACTAATTTTCTGCTCAGATGTCGCATATGCGTGGTTGAGCATGGAGGTCATTTATGATTAATCATCTTCAAACACAATTATTTATACTAGCAGATTCCAGCCCTCGAAATTCGAGTGAAAATTCTGGGAAATTTTATTTTCTCATTTAATAAAGACCCTAAAAGTATGCCAATCAATTTCAACCAATTCACAATTCAACACTTTTTAAATATCGATTATTGTGGCTATTGGTTTATGTCCAAACTTATTTTTCAATTCAAACCAATTATTACTATGAATGAAGAAAATAAAGTAAAAACACATTAAGAAATTTAACAAACACAAACATAGCATTATATAATTTTATATATGTGTTAGTAGCAATTTTAAATGCATTTTACTCCAAAAAAATGTTGCAGACGGTGCAAATCTCTAAATATGGAGGACAGCTAAAAAGAAATACCTTTCAAATAAGATACGTTTGGTCAAAATCGGGAGAAAACTGTTTAGCAAATCATCGGTCACAGGAAATCGCCTTATCTATTAATAATATGGATAAAATTAAATTGAATTTTCTAGGTAATAAAAAAAACAAGTAAGAGTGTTATATTCGGCCGTGCCGAATCTGTAATACCCTCCACCTAGGTTTTCTTGCACTATTTGTAACAAATGAAAATAAAATATTTGAAAATGTAAACAATTTGATCAATTTAGTAATTTATTACAACAAATACTCTGAACTTTCAGCATTTACGTTCAACAATTTTAAAGTCAATAGAAGATAGTAGACAAAATATATTTTTAAATTTCGGATCTTTTTCGGAATACTTGTCTATGTCTTATATTTTAAAAGCACTAGCGTTAATCAGTTTTATTTTTTCGATCTTATTACATCAGTTTGTCATTCGATTTGTAACGCATCGATAAATGGATTTGCGTCTAAGTGTTTAATACAAAAGATTTCTTACTTTTGTCGAATTGTAGGGATTTTTTGCAATTTTTTTTTAACAACTTAATGTTATATTTATTTCAATTTTAAACTTTAAAATTAAATCTGGTAATAACTCTATAATATGGAGAAAGTAAATACGTGGCTTCTTTAATAAGAATGACAAGTAAAAAACACTTTTGTGCAGTTTACTTGCTTTGTGCATTTTTTTAATACATACATAAGTACGCCATCTTTGTAGATCTCTTCGATTTTATTAAGTAAGTTTGTAAATAAAAATAACATTAAAATATTATAAATGTAAACATAATTAATTTTAGAAAAATGTTCGATTCGTTTTTCGATGATGCTGAAAACACATCAAAGAAATACAGGAAACAAAGGTTTTACTCAAGTTAGTTGAGAGACGAGGCAAGTTAGTTGAGCTAATGGGATGGAACAGGTCAAAGATGACGACTTTAAATACAGATGCAAGGCTTGTGAAAAAATATTAAATTGCGATAAATCAGATCTAAGTATACATGCTAATAACCAATGTCTTAAAAAAATATCTTTTAAAACCAACAACCAAAATTCTGTTTACGTTATAAGATCCCATTTGCAAGCCATTTTAATTAATTGTGTAAATTTTAAATGCACATCTAGCCATATAAAAGATGAATTATACAAAATAGTAAAAATATTTTTTTTTATAATATCTGTTGGCCTTTTATGTTGTTTTTATGTAATTCTAATGATATTCTTATCTTATTTTTTATGATATTTTTCTTCGTTTTTATGTTATTTTTGCATTATTGAAATTGAAAATTAACAAATTAAAAGTAAATTTTTTTTTTTGAAAAATTGAAAAAAGTAGTGTAGGGAAAAATGTAGAGAGAAAAAAATGGGTGTAGGGCAAAAAGGGATTTTTGATGTGTAAACATCTATACGCGCAGGGGGGTAAATTTTTTTTCACAATACAATCACAAAAACAGCATAACTCATATCGGTGTGAGCTGAAGCAGATAACGCTGTGTGACTTATGATTGTATTGGTGAAAAAATTATGATATAACATTGTTTTTTTATGCCACTTTTTTGAAAGCGTCATCTATGTATCACTTATATACGTTTGTATTGGGATATTTTTAACGTTTTACAGCAAAGGGTTGTTGAATTAGCTGAAACAGTTTTTGCTATAAGTGATAAATAGATGACGCTTTCTGTTTGATTTTAAAAAATTACATAAAAAAATTTTTTATTACTAGATGTTTACACATCTTCCCTGTGATCGGACTCACATGATTTTTGTTTTTTTCATTAGCGTAGAGATTTCTGTAAAAATCTCCTGGCATCACTGGTACCTATTAAAAAACAATGTAAGATTTCACAAAACAATGCGACGTATATCTGCTTTGTTCAAAAGCTTTCATAAGGCTAAATGAAATTGTTACTTACGCATGAAACACATAGACGACAGAGGCTACACGAACACACGACTACAAATGCTGCTGGCTGCAATTGTAGTCGTGTAGTCAACTACTTAATTTTTTTTGAAAACGACAGCAACATATAAAAATAATATAAACAGCTGTTTTTATACAAAAGCATTTTTATTTCAGTAGTGCCAATTATATTTTTTTTTTACTTTATTAAAATAGAAAAACATGTGTGATTCTATATAAAATTGTCTTAAATATATTACTTATTTATAATGCAATATTATAACGTAAAAATAAATAAATAAATTTACTTATTAATCGAATTGTTAAAGCATTTCATTTTGCGATTAATTTTTTCAACAAAATAAAATATTTCATAGCACTAATATCTTTTACATATTTTGTTATATTGTCAACACTATTTTTATTTTGTAGCCAAAAAAAATAGAAATAAGCCTAAGTTGACTACAGCAGCAGAAGTGGTCACGTAGTCGTGTAGGTGTGTTGGTGTCAAAATAATCGTTTTCATAGAAACGTTTGTATTTATTTTTGACAGGCTGTAGGCGTATAGCCGCTGTCGTCTATGTGTTTCATGAGAGAGTGCGGCTTACTGGTGCCATTATGTATATGTGTGTGTAAACAAAAATATACGATATCCCAGTAATCATTTCGAAGATTGTTTTAACAAAAATCATCTTACTGTGTCCTCTTCGAGCACTTTTGATGATTAAAAACTGATTAATCACATGCGGTATTAGAAAAAGACTAAGAAATGATTTTTGCTTACGCTTAAAAAGTGATTTATGGAAAAATTACATTAAATATGACTCAAAATTAAGTCGGAATTAATCAGAAAATTGGATAAAAAAGGTTCTCAAGAAGAGTCGGCTGTAAGGTAATATTTCCTCCCAACAAAAGAATATTTTGTGATCAGCAAAAGAACGCATTTATGACTGTTTTAATAGCACAGAGGGGTCAAAAAAGACTCCACATGATCACTTATTACATAAAATGATTACTGGGATTTTATTCACTATCTGTAGAAACAGTTTTTTAAGTAAAACAAATATGCACACAATTTCAATTCTATTTCGTTTACAATGATACGATCAGTTTGTTTACTAGCTAGTAGTAAAATAAGAAAATAGTATTATAATACAGCGTAATGATGAATTGTACTTCTCAATTAGTTTATTTTTAATATGCCATAAGAAGTTCGGTTTGTGCTAAGAAATTAATGAATACATGTTGCCCAGGGCGAGGCTTAATCATTGCACTTTGATTGAGCTGAGCTCCGCGATTATTCCTAATGCGGAATAACTAGTGCATTAAATTCTCGGTAATCCGGGAATGGCGTTTGCCTGCGCCAAACATTAAATAATAAATTATAAAAATTTATTATAATTAAATATTATTGACATCTATATTATATTATTATCATCTGAGAAAAAAATTTTTTTTAAACACCAATTTTTTACAGGGTAGAATTTTATGGTTTCAGTACTACTTTTGAATGCAAGTATGTACTAAAAGTAGAACCCTTAAAATCATACTATTTTTTGCAACCCTAAAAATTGCAGTATTTTGTATAAATAAAATAATTTATATTTATATTATTTTTAATATGCGCTTATTATCGATATACATATACAGAATATATGAATGTTATTTATAGTATTTTGGTATTTGCAACAGTAGTATGTATGTATCAATTTGTAATATTTTGTGATCTTATAAAAATCGCAGAATATTGATATTGATTTCATATAGTTTTTTTTTTTGTTAATTAACTAACTTAAATATTACACCATAAAATGTTGCTATTGGTGAATTTTTATTTTATTACCACAACGACCATAAAAACAACAAGTACGGCTGTGAAAAAAAAACAAAATTTAGAATAACAATATAGGAAAACATCATATTTTTTTACCTTTTCAGTGATTTCTCGGCACCTATGAAACCTATTGTCACGATTTAAAAAACAGAAACCTTCTCATGATGTTGGTGTATCACTCTCACTAACAACAAGCGCCCTAGCTTTCCTATTAAGAACGTTATCGTGACAAGAACAACATAGTCAAATCATATTTTTTCAAGACTTTTTTTTACTCCAACGTTCAATTCTCGGGACCAGATAAACCAATTTGGACGATTTTTAACAGCAAACTTTTCAGGATGTTAGTGAATCATTTTTTATACCAACGAGCAACCTAGTTGCCCGATTGAAGCCGTCATCGTGATTTCCACAGACGGACAGCCGGACAGACGGACATCGCTATATCAACTCCGCTTGTTATAAGGATCACATATATATATATATTTTATGGGGTCCTGATTTTTTTTCTAATTATTACAAACAGAATGACAAACTTATATATACCCTCTGCACACTGGAGCGGAGGGTATAATGAAATACATTGATTAAAGAAGATGTTACTTGAATATTTTATTGTAGCACAATTGGGGCTGATAAATTCCAATTCTGGGTAAAAGAAATAAGCTAGTATAGTAAACCCTTCAAAGGGTTGGGCGTTCTCAGGTCAAAACCTATAATAAACCCTCCTAATTATGTTTTCTAAATTATCTGTTTCAATTTCACAATTATTTGCCTCTATGTCACGAACTGTTCGGGGCGCTGCGAAAGTATTCTCAATTGTACAGCATTTCTGAGCCGTAAGCTGAGCATGCACTTTAAAGAATTTATTCATGGCATTTGTTAGCGTTTCGGGCAGCTAATAAAAAACGGTGCCATCACCCCTGGCTTACAAGTGTTCATTAAAACTATTTTTATGAAATATCAAATAGAATGTTACCAATGATCTATATATTTTGATAGGCCACAGTTACTGAAGACTGAATTATTTATGATTTGTTTTTGTTATCAATATTTTTTTAATTCTAATCTTCTTTAAACTAATTGTCCAGCTTTAAGAGTTTTTACGTCAAATTCTTAGTACCCTTTGATTGTAGTTCTAAAATCTTTGATTTAAAATTTTTTATAATTAAAAAAAATTAAATGTTTAGATTTTTGTTTCAGAAAATAGAAGAGCAGAAGAGATTTGTACGTGGAGGCAACCCCCACAGTTTCGTAGATGTAGCAACATTATGACAAATGTTACTTGTGCGTGCTTGAAAAGAGTTTGTATTATAATATTTAATTCATAGTTTAGTTTTGCCCACGATTATGTTTGTAAATAGTTCCAATATATGACATGTTAGTTTTGTAATCCTTGGCTTCTGTTTTTGTTAAATAGAAATTCATATTTCTAACGATTTCAATGTTTTATTTTGAGTCTCGTATGTGTTTGGAATTAATTTAAACTTTCATTGAAAGGGGCTGTTTTTTGTTATAAAAGGCTGTAATGTAAATTAAGCATAAAATTAATTTAAAATAAAAAAAAAATGATGTGATGTTTTAGTTAGAGTTTTTCAATTTGTGCTTTTTAAAATTATGGCAAAATAATCACCTTATATGAATCTTAAATTATGCTGTTTTGTCTTACTGGCCTCCACATTCAGACCGTCATCGAATGTCGGTTGACTGATTGTAATCAAAAACACAACAAATTAAGGATGAAAAATATACATATATTTGTACCTTCTGGCAAAGGTCTGAAATGTACTGCTAGTGATAGGTATCTTGAAAGTACTTGAATGTTGCCATAATACATACTCGTATAATATTAATGTATCTGTAGCATTGAGTGTGGACAAAACATTGACTATTCAAATATTTATTTATGCAATTATTTTTTTTTTTTTGCTTTCTTACGTTTCGTTTTGCAAGAATTGGCAGAGCTAAAATAAATAATATAAAATTACATTTATAAAAATACAAACTTCCGAATACAACATACTCGTTCGTTGGCTCATTTTATAGAACATTTCAGCCAGTCAGTCAGTCATTTAGTTTGGTTTGATGTTATTTCATTTCTCTTCTGTTGCTTGTACAGTGTTTTAGTCAGCGATGAAACCTGAAGAAACTTTTTGAGGCAGTAAAGAGCAACGAATGATACTTTTTTTTTAAATAAATTTAATTTTCACCAGGTTTTAAAACTTTTCAGTTAATCTATACTAATCTATACTAATCTACATTAATATAATAAAGAAGTAATGCGTGTTTGTTTGTTTGTAAGAGGTAATCTACGTAACTATTGATCTGATCTTCCCTAAATTTTCAAAGAGTCTTACTCGGGATATCGGAAGTGCTCTAGGCTTTTTTAAATATTTTTAGTTGGCGTGTCACCTCCCATACCAAGTTAATTTTGAATATCATATATGTTGAGTACTATGATAGGGAGCGCTTTGCAAATTTGTGTGGGGTCACCTAGTATTAATGTTAGTACCTATATCTGTAATTGGCGGGATCGAATAAGTGGGCGTGGTACCTCCCATACAAAGTAATTACTCAATATCATATGTGTCGAGTACTATGACAGTGATAGCCTTGCAAATTTGTCTTAGGTCGTACATTAGTAACGTGACTAGTCAGAGAAAATGGGCGGGATCGAAAAAGGGGCGTGGCACCCCATATAAAGTAATTAATAATTGTCATTTATCTGTAGTAATGTTTCACTGGTGCCCATGTGTATCACTGGTGCCCTTCGAATAAGAAGCACAATACAATGGCGTGGTCATAATTGTGGCCATGGAGTGATCCTGAACAACAGGAACTTACCATTGAACGTGGACTACACTACTCCGAGGAGTGTATTCGAACGACACTACCAAACTCTGATACCGACTAGGGAATCCTGGTCAGGGGGGGGTTACAGGTAGCAGGCGTTCGATAAATTTCTATACTGACGGATCGAAATGGTGTGGTCAAGTTGGTTTCGGAGTCTATTCAAAGGAGCTTGGACTAAATCTGGCTCGCAGGTTGCCAGACCACTGCAGTGTTTATCAGGCAGAGGTACTGGCAATAAAGGAAGTTGCTGAATGGTTGGTTCGGAATATTCTGTCTACAACCGCAGTCAACATCTACTCTGATAGTCAGGCCGCGGTAAAATCCTTGGAATCAATGTTCCTGAAAACAAGAACCACCCTTAACTGCCGCACGTCTTTAAATGAGATGGCCAAGCAGTTCGACATCAGACTCATTTGGATCCCAGGGCACAGGAATATACCGGGAAACTGTAAAGCTGACGAGTTGGCAAGACAGGGCACTACCTTACAGGTTCCAGCGGACTTGGAATGTGTTCGTATACCCCTGGAATCTTGCAGGCTGGAACTCCGGCTTCACACCGCCGGCATAACCGACAACAGATGGGCTAATGGGTCACGTGCAGGATCACGAGACAGATCTGGCCGGCTCTAAATCATAAGCGCACTAGCGCGCTACTATCACTCCCCCGTGGGGAGATTTCAACAGTAGTTGCTTTTATCACTGGGCACTGCCTCATAGGGAGACACGCTGAACGCCTCAGGGTCTCGTCAAATGACTTCTGTCGTAGCTGCATGGATGTGGAGGACGTGGAGAGCATAGAGCACTTCCTTTGTTATTGCCCGGCGCTCTCCAGAACGAGACTTCGAACATTGGGATCGCCGTTTCTTCACGATCTCTCTGATCTCTCAAATGTGGACATTTCACATATCAGGGGCTTCATCAGGAGCTCAAACTGATTCTACGGTGGGGACTGAGGGGAACACCTATTCGTCCCGTGGTATCACAATGGACCCCAGAGTCTAAGTGTGCTTTTCCTTTGGTTTAGCAGCCACTTTCAACCTAACCTAACCTAATGTAATAGTTAGAGCCTTGGGACTTAGCGTGAACCCTTTAATTACTATGCGGGGGGAGGGGTAGAGAAGCGGGCTACATATAGTAATTCAATAAAATTTATCTAGAATTCTGCTCGTTTCTTTCTCATCATTTTAATTAGTCGCAGAACATATTCCCGCGGAACTGAATTCAAGAGCTTGTTATATCACTTGCTTTAGAACTAGTTACAGGGAATGATTTTGTAGAATCCAACAACACTCTGCAACAAAATGAAAGCTTTTTTATGACATCTGGTAACCCCTATATTTTTTTGATGGGTTATGGTCCTCGAACAATAAAAATATTCGAAATTTAAAATTCTATGGATAAGTTTTTTTTAAACTTTTTTTCTACAATTTGGGATTATTTTAGGGGATGCTCCACCGATTTTTTAAAATTTTTTAAAAGAACAACAAAAAAGTTAAATTTAAATTACTTCTAAGTTATGGTAGCTATCTTTTAAAATAATTAATAGTTTTAGAGTTACTAGCAGAGCCCAGCCATCGAAATTCGAGTGCAAATTCTATGACATTTTTTTTCATTCAATTTTTTTCTTTCAATGTTTTTTAAATCTATATATTGGGGTGACAGCCATATCTTTTGGAATTTAAAGATGAGGATTATTGAGGCACTGGATCTTAAACTTTAGTGCGCAAAATTTGAGCCAAATCGGACAATGCTTTCTGGACGCGCATTGAGTTCAAAATTCAAATATGTAAAAATTAAAAAAATTATCAAAAAAAAAAAATCGTTTTTCACAAAAAGTTTGATATTAATAATCGCGTATTAATTAAATTAATTTATAATCCACAATCTAGAGTAAATTATCTTTGTAATAAAATAACAAAATTGTTATCCGTTGCAAAACAGCCAACTTATATCAAGTTCCCCAGGCAATAAATGCGCCGCAGACTACTTGGTTAAGATAATCGAGCTCACATTTTTAAAAACATTGAAATAATTCACAACAATCATATTTTTGCATTCTCCTGTAGTATTTTGCATCTCGTCTATTGTTATGCCGTTCTAAATTAATGTCAAAACGGTACGTATTTTTTAGCACAATTTAAAAATCTCCAATTTTACTTTTTTAAAAATTTTGTTCAAAAAATTTTCCGAAATCAACGACTGGACTTTAAGATCTTATTAACAAAATATGTCTGATTTAAATGCCAAAAAATTTTAGGTATCCTGTTCTTAATTTGGCGAGGGCAGCGTTTTTATTTCAGCGGATTTGAAGAAAAATGTGATTTATCATACTTTTTCCACTGTAAGGCTACACCTTTTTGGTGTTTTCTTATTTCAAATATGTTTTGTCGAAATATTATATCACTTCATATAAGTTCACAATCCTGGAAATTAAGGTTAAATTGAAACACTATAAATTGTCCCCCCTTTAGGGTCAATGGTAAAATTTCAGGATATTTTCATTTTTTTAAAACAAAATATCGAAATACTATATATTTGTGCAAGGATTTCGATATAACTTGTTGGTAATATTTTAATAATTCCGAGAAATAATATTCTGCACATACTTTCTGAAATTAACCCGTGGGGTACTCTTGATGCCAAATTGACTATGTATGAAAATCTATAAATATTTTCTTCATCAGAATTTTTTTTTTGCTCAAATTTATTCGTTATTTTATGAAAATATATAGACTAATTAGTTTTTATATATAATACAGTATAAACAAATTTGTATATCGAGGGCTTATATTAAAAAAGTGCTATCTGAATCAATAATTATTTTAAAGAGAGCGTGTAAAACCAATTTGTTAATAAGATCGGAAAGTAATTGTAGTAATTGTTAAGAAATGGTCGTACTAATCATGAATAATATCACAATTTATATCATGTTTGACAGTTATATCAGAGAACACTTTGAAATCAAAAATTAATATTGCTTTCAAAGGTAAATAGCACTTTTTGAATATAAGCCTCAATATACCTTTATATGAATATAATAATTCTGAGAGAAAAATTAAAACTAGGACTAATTTTGAGTAACCCACAGATTAATTTCAGAAAATAAGTCCAGAAGTCCAGAATAATTTTTTTTAAAATTAAGTCCAGAATATTATTTTTGGAATTATTAAGATATTATCAACAAGTTTTATCGAAATCCTTCCCCAAATATTATTATTTCGATATTTTGTTTTAAAAAAATGTTAATATCCTTAAATTTGGCTTTTGACCTTAAGGGGGGACAATTTATGTGTTTCAATTTAACCTTAACTGAGGTTAAAGGATTGAGAACTTACTACATAGTGGTACAGGGTATACAAATTATCTATAAAATTTTTTAATTTTGTTGTTAGAGGACCATACCACATCAAAGTATATGGAGGTTATCTTTGTTATTTTTTTTTTATTTTTGTTACATAATGTATTTTTTGGACCCTGAGACCGAAGTATAATTCCCAAAAGTCCTAAATACGAACCTGAATTAAGAAAGTCTCCATCACATTAGCCGAAATCGTTACCTATAAATATTTATGATCTTAGAACACCATAAAATAAAATATCCGTATTGTTTTAGTATTCGAATCTCATAGCAGTATTTTCAGATTTCCCATATCTAATCAAATTATATGAAAAGTATTAACATGTATTATCCAATGACATATAAGACATGTAAAACAGTGTACATACTTGTTATTGAATAAAGCCGTAAAATTCCAAGGGATTTTGTAAAGTGGCTCATTTAAATATTAGATTAAAGCTCACATGTATTAATCGCAGTTCCGCTTTGGTGAGGATGTATATCATTCCTTTTTTTGATATAGCGACTAGGACGTGTTTTGGCGGTCGCAGAATTGACAAAGAAAACACAACAAATTTGGGAAAAATATTCTTTATTTCTCAACATAATCTACATTTTTCCCAGCGATATTCAATATCTTCGATACCCTGTTTATAGTAAGAATAGTATAGCTCCTTATACAAGTAGATTCCACCTCCTCATTGTTAGGAAATCTTTTACCAGTGAGCCAGTTTCTCAGATATTTTGGCCATCGCAATAGTGGATGTGTGAACTGGTGCATTATCTTGTTGAAATAACACTTTATTTTCCTGCCAAATGCAGCCTTTTCCCCTTAATTTCATCGTTCCAATAAGTTAGCATAATATTCGCCGTTGATTGTTTTTCCTTTTTGAGGATAATTAATAAAAATTATCCCACGTGAACCAAAAAAAAAAAACAGACGGCATAACCTTATCTGCACATGGAACTGTCTTCGCCTTCTTTGGACACGATTCTCCCACTTTAGTCCATTGTTTTGACTGTTGCTTTGTCTCAAGCTTTATTGCGGTGAAACATTGCTAAACACTCAATTGAAACATCTTCACGACGATGCGGATAGCTTCCTCAACTCTAACTTTGCCAATAATAGACGATGTAATGCACTTTCTGAAATGCCTCGACATTAATATTGGTTGAACTGAAAATATTGAATTAAATAACGGTGACAAATTTCTTTCATGTTTACAAATTCACTGAGATCGTTAACTTTTGGTGGTTCGAATGCATTTGTTGCATTCGAAGTGTCATTTGAAGAGTCATTGGATCGTGAGTCTTTGCTCGAATATGTTAACGGCCCATAAGACCATCCATCATATCGGCACCACACATGTGTCTATTGTAAACCCGTTTTATTTGTGGACAATCAACATCAATTAATTTCTTTACTTTTCTGTCATACGTGAACTTTTAGGCATCTGCGGATGGAGAGCGTGGTCTTTGTGACTTTGATGTAGATGAGCTTGAGCTATATACAGCAACTTCAGCTATTGGCTTGTTAGTAGTAGGAACCTCTACAGGTATGGATATTGAAGCAGATGCTAAGAACATTCCAGTCCACTTCTATTTACTAATAATTCCAATTCATTATTGAAATAGACATCAGTTTCATCCTAATTATACCCTATACCACTATGTGGTTTGGGTATAATGACTTTGTGCTGCTGTTTGTAAAAACCAAAAATATTTGACCTAGACCCATCTTTAATTATACCGATCGAATCAGAACCACTTTCTGAGTTGATTTAACAATGTCCGTCCGTCCGTCTGTGTGTCCATGTAAAGCTTGTAATCAAACTGCAGGTCGCAAATATGAATATATTTTGACGAAGTGTGGTATATAAACTTTTATCGGCCATGGGATGAACGCTGTTGAAATTGGTGAGAATCGGTCCATGTTCAGACCTAGCCCCCATACAAATTACCCATATGAAATCGACATAAATTGCCATAAGATCCAAATTGTCATATAGATCTTACTCAAATTGGGTTTGTATGCGTTCATTATATCCACTAATGAGTAGTCCAAAAATGATCCCTTTGACCCCATATAGAGCTGCTTCCCGATCTTCACTTAAATCTATTAAAAAACAAAAATATTGCACTGATTCTTCTCAAATTTTGTTTGTACATATGTTTGCAAAATACAAGAGACTTTACCAAACATGATCAGGATCGGTCCATTTTTGGACCTAGTCCCTTTATAGGTATAGCATCCGATATGAACTTTTACATATCTGCAGCCAAAAAAATTAATAAAAATCCCACTCAAATTTGGTTTTTGTGCTTATTTTCAATGTCCAGTTAGTTGGGCCTAAGAGATAGGGTTTCTAAACGCATGGTATAGGGTATCGTATAGTCGGTCTAGACCGACTATAATTTTCTTACTTGTTTTGTCATCCATTACTGAAATACACTCATCATCTTCTGCATTAATTTTATTGAATTTCATCTTCTGGAGTAATTTCACACACGACTAGGTCTGAGTCGCTGAAGCCATCATCGGAATTTCAATCTACTTCTTCGCCCGTTTAGTACTGAATCCAACAAAGCCAAAAGCTGATCTTCTGCCAGTTTCTAGTAATAATTTCAATTATTGTCTTTACATACCAATATCCAGCTAAAAACTTATCATTACCATTACTTTACTTAGCAGCTACCGCTAATACCAAACCAAATTACCTCTCTAGTAACTTCTTCAAAAAAATGCAGTTTGTACCTTTTTTATCCCCTATATACGAGATTGCCTGTGTAGGTGTCTTCTCCTGGGATATCAATATTCAACTTTTCTTTAGACTACAGGACGTAGATATTGTCTTTCAGTTGGATATTCTGGTGAGCAGGGAAACTTACAGGTCGTTGTAGGCACACAAGGTCGAGGGAAATGTAGGCATCTTCGGCGACATTCAGACGGCACTTGTCCCCCTCAATTCTCCCATTACAGCTTCCGTTATGGTAAGACAGTGCTTGTATGGGTCCCTGGCCATAAGCATGTTTACGGTAATAAACGGGTAGGTGAACTGTCAAAAACAGTCTCTGTTCTAAAATCTTCTTCCGCAGTATTAATCGCAATCCAGTGTTAACCATTTAGGGGGAATCTTCGAGCACTTTCTACGAGCACAGGAAAATAGATGGAATAGAATATTGATACCTAAAGGACTGCAAGGTTGACTATATCTTCCATTCTGGTAGGACAGTGCTGCTATAAATCCCCGGCCATAGGGATTTTTACGGTAATAAACGAACAGATGAACTGCAGAAGTAGAAGGCATATATCTAGCTGGTCCTGCAATATTGATTACCTTAATATTGCTGGTTGGATGTAGGTGTTTTGCAATATTATTTTCGAGTGTTGTGATCTCTTAGAAACGGTTTCACTTAAATCTAATTGTTAACTCAAAACCCATTTATATGTCAAAGGCTAATACAAAATGTAGGGAATTACCACATGGGGAGAAAATGTCATGAACTAACATTGTAAAAAAAAAGTTGGTTTAATTCGAAATAATTGTTGAGCAAAATAGTGAAGTGTAATGCACTTCTTCTAACGATTTACTAACATTTCGTTAGACGATTTGTCGAACTCTTCAAAATAGTTCTCTGTTTGCAATAAAACTTCCTCATTCATATAAAATCTCTTTCTTTACAGACATGTTTTTGAAGCAAATAGAAAGTGTAGAAAATGGAAACACATGTACTATCATCAGGTGACTCTAACCTTGCAACAACTTCAAACAACTGCCATAAAATATTCCATCAAGAAGATACTCTATCTTCTGTCATGATGGCACTTATTATTAACGTCAGTTGCAGAAGGTGGGATCATTCCAATACGGAGGAGATGGGGTAATATTCTTTGCTGATCCCCCGCTCCTTCCCACGAATTTCTTATTGTGCACTATGTAAAATGGAGTTCGAGATCTTGAGTGATGTAATGAAAGTCTATTTGTGAAAAATGCTTTATACACTGGGTAGACACACAGTTTTGGAGTAATTATGAAAATAAAACACAAATATTTCATACACAACAAAATAATGTTTTAATTCCCAAGGAAAAAATTATTTCCAAATCCAAAAAAAAGTAATACTATTTTTGCGACATTATTAACGTTCAGTGCTTTCGTAATACATATTCAACTTTCTGTACTAAACAAATAATACGGGTTTTCCAGATGCTTGATAGCTATACTCCTTCGTATTGAATTCAAAATTAACAGTTCTCTTCATGTGGAAATATTGCCGAAATTAAGTCGTTATAATTAGCTAAATTTTCTAAGCAGACCATCTCACACTTAGCGTCTTCAACTACATATCGAACTCAGGTGTAGTGAGCTAAGCTGGAAAGAAGCAAAACGTATAACAAAAACCCGGACCGAATGAAATAGATTCGTTTTTGGTCTTTTGTATTTAGCATTAACAGGGAATATAATTGTTTATTTCTTTAGCCCAAAGTAAGTAAAAATTTATCCACTGTCCTTACAAGTTGATGATTAAACATTTAACCGTTTAGGTTAACATCATCTGGATAGTTGGTTGGTTGGTTGGCTGTTTGGTTGTTTGGTTGTTTGGTTGGTTCAGTGTACTTGTCAGTGAATTAAAAATTAAAATTTATTCCATTCGATAGGAAAAACCGCATAAATGTTTGTACATAAAAAATAAATACGTATTTTTTTAGTTGGTTGTTTAAATGCTTTCAATTAAACATTCAGTTAAATAAATAAACATGCTTCGAAAACAGGTGTTTCAACAATGTTTCTAACAATGTTCAACATTATTTCGGTTCGAAATTCAAAATGCTTAAAAACATAAACATAAAATTTATAATTTATTATTAAATAATTTCATGATTTTTTCTCTCTCACAATATTTTCCTTTTATAGTTTTTCTATCGATGTTCTGCGCCTTAAATGTTTGTCTAACTATATTTTTTTGTGCCTATTTCGTTTTTTTTTCTTTCAAACTACAGCTCGTGCCAATCGAGTGTCAATATCAGCACCTTATACTACCATAGTAGTCAGTTGTATGAGTATCATAGTTGCAGTGTGAGTATTACGTGTGTTCACAATTTAGTTGGTAATTGCAAACAATTTTCAATCAATAACAATAGTCTTCCTTTTGTAGTTCGTTAGTTAGTTTTGTAGCTAGCAATCATCATGACCAACAACCAACAATCATAATGCTGGCTGGTAGTAATGTGGTGGTGGTAGTTGTTGTTGTTGCTGTTGTTGGTTGTTAAAGATGTTATAGAACGCATAAGGAAATTACCATAATTGGCAGCTATTATAAATAAGTAAACATCAAATCGTTTTATGTACATATGATGAAATCATAGTTTTAACAGTCTTACAATGTTTGTAGGCCTTAGGAAAATTGCTAAATGTTTCGTTGCTGAGTTTTACATCTTAACAATATTTATTAACTCAAGTTTGACTAACAATCAGTAGCCAAAGTAGTAAACTGACTATTTCGTTGGCAGTCCATTAGTGTATATTACTTAAAGATGTATAAATATTTTGTTTTATTTGAAGATGATTATTGCTTAAATCGTGGAATCGAAAACTTAATGAAAAAAGCTATTTCCTCTTAAATCTAACTATATTATAATATAATCACCAAGATTCCTAAAGTTAGCCCATCTAACTGAAAAGAAGTGCAAGATAATTTAAATTATTCCAGAAAATATCTCCTTATAACCTTTATATGTATACTTCTTCTGAACTGCTTTAAAATCTTCCTTGATATTTTTTATTTTATTTTTTTCCTAAAAAATTTACTTATTCTCAAAAAGTGCCTTTTCCACTCCAGTGTGCAGAGGGTATATATAAGTTTGTCATTCCGTTTGTAATAATTAGAAAAAAAATTTTGGACTCCATAAAATATATATATATTTGTGATCTTTATAACAACCGGAGGTGATATAGCGATGTCCGTCTGTCCGTCTGTGGAAATCCCGATGGCGGCATCAATCGCGCAGCTAGGGTGCTCGTTGACAAAAATGATTTATTAACATCATGAAAATTTGCTTTTAAAATCGTCCAAATCGGTCGATTAGGGCCCGAGAGTTGAATGAAGAACTAAAAAAAGTCTTGAAAAAATATATTTTTCTATGTTGTTCTTGTCACGATCACGCCCTCAATGGGACAGCTACAGTGATCATTTTTAGTGGGAATGATTCGCCAAATTCATGGGAAGATTTCTGTTTCAAAAATCATTAAAATCGGTGCAACAGGTCCAGGGAAATCTCTGAAAAATTAAAAAAAAAAAAATGAAAAATATGATGTTTCTATATTGATTTTGTTGTTATTCTAAATGTTGTGTTGTTGTCATAGCTGGACTTGTTGTTTTTGTGGTCGTTGTGGTAATAATATAATAAAAACTAACCCTTTGTACATTTTTTTTATTAACTCCGGTAGAAAATTTTAAAAGTTTCCGTTGTTTTGACATCACTAAAAAAATTTGTTAGATCATTTCTGTTATTACCACGAGCCTGCCTGCAAAATTTCAGATCGAATGGGTCACGGGCAAGGGGTTAAAATCGATCCAAAATTTTTTCGACAAGCAGACACTACGAGTTAATATATGTAAAGGGAGTAAAAATTCACCGCATCCAAAGCAAATAATGCTAAAATACCTAGTTGTTAATAAAAAAAAACAATGTAAATTTAGCAAAAAAAAAAAAATTATGTATAAATTTATTTAAAGAGAAAAACACAAAAATAACGTTTGATGTTGTATTAAATAATACAAATAATATACATATATTCTATATATGTACATATATCCATAACAACTGTATGTTAGAAATAAATCGGTATATTATTTTATTTACATAAAATTCTGCAATATTTTGTTGTGGGGAAAATACATTTCTTTTGCATTAACAGAGTGTCACTTCATTTTGCTCAGCGTGACTATGCCACAGTAGATGGCGCCACAATTTTTGTTTGTTCTAATTAGCTTTGCTATTCTTTTACAAATATGAACATAAGTTTGGCATATTAACTTTTTGTTGTCTTTACAAAATAGAGTTACCGAGTTCATCAATGAGTTTTTTGCTTTCAAAACAGTTCTACATAGTTATATAGAATTATTATTCTGCTTTACCTACTAAATATCTGATTGCGATTACATCTAATTTTTAAAAATTGTTTATAATTACTAAAGCATTATTATTCACATAAATACAAAATTGCACTTTTTAAATTTTCCATTCAAATTTAAGAAAATGTCAATTCTAAAAACTAGAATTAAAAATTTCCAATTATAAATTACAATTAATTGAATTTCAGAAAATCATGTCAAAACGTCGGAAATTATAATTTAAAATTTAGAAGATATCAATTGCATCTTTAATATATAAATTTTATTCGTTAAACACAGATTGAAATTCCTAAAAAGAACACCAAATACCTGTGATTACATTAAAAAAATTTTTACATTTAAAAAAATATTGACATTCAGGAGAAATTAATAACTTTTTAGTACCGCGATTCAGTAACTTCTTTAATGATAGTCGAATCGTTAAAAAAAGAAAATTGCAAAATTATGAGTAAAATTTTTAAACGATATTCGCTATTGCTAAAGTCAGCTGTTGTTGTTATCTAAACGACAACCATTTTTGTGTTGTTTTTTCAATCGATAAAAACTTAAATTAAAAACTTAAATAAATAAAAATCATAAAATAGTGAAAATATTTTGCTTTAATTAAAAAACTTTTTTATATAAATAAAAAAATTAAATAGCATATTCAATTCATTATTTCATTTTCAAATAAATAAACAGAAATATTAGTAAAAAAAATAAAGATATTAAACATCAACATAAAATCATCTTGTCAAACACGAAGTAATTTGTTTTTTTCTATTCTTCTTTGTGTTTTCGCTTATTTTGACAGAGATGCCACTCGTTTACAATTTAAATAAATAGAAAAATAGATTTGTCGACTGTTGATAAGATGTATGTACTTAGTGAATCACTTAATCCTTAGTGCAAACAACAATAGCTGTCGATATATTTTGCGATTGTCGGATCGTTGAAATTTACAGAATCACACCACAGAAAATATTAATTTAAATTCAATGAATTTTAGAAAACGTCAAATGATATTTAAGAATTGCGAACATAAAAGCTGGTACATAAATAAACGCAATTTGATGAGAATGTTATTTATATAGAAATTTTCACAATTTTTTTTGAATAAAAATTTGAAGTTTTTCAGAAAATAAAGATAACAAATTATTTTATTTAAAATGTTTGGGACATTTGGTTTTTTGCGTATGGCATCCCTAATTTGAATATTTATTATTATAAATTTATTCTCTATGTTTTCCAAATATGGAAATGTTTTAATAAAAAAGTTGAGAGCGCTTTTTTTTTTAGGTTATTATTTGTTACTCCATCCGACCTACATGACCGCTATGAAAAAATATTTCGCCAGTTAAAAGAAACTATACAGCCATCTCCAATTAGCACGATTTAATGGATATAGCCACCCTACAAAACCATTACCTTTGCAATGGATGTTAGGGCGAGCTATTTAATTAGCAAAAACTAAATTAAACGAGAAGTTATGTCATATAACCGGAAACGCATGCATATAGGTATATAACCTAAATGCATGCCGATCAGCAACCACGATGAGCAAAAAGCAAACACCGAAATAAATCCGTAATAATAGAAAAGACGAAAACCAACCCAAAGAATTTGTTGAAATAATTTGGTATTAAGTTTTACAAATTGTTTACTTTTTCATTTACATTTATTATCAAGACTCAAACCGAGGTGGAGGGTATCAAAGATTCGGCACATTCGAATTTAACACTCTTACTTGTTTTTCTAAAAATATATATTTTCTTAAAAGAATATTTTTTGCTAATAAAATACCTTCCCCAAAAACGCAAGTTTTTCAAATAAGTTCCTTTTTCTGAATAGGTACCTTTTTCCAAAATGTGAATTTTTGTAAGCAACTAGGTTTTTTCACTAAAAAAAGTACTCTGTTTTAAAAAAGTACTCTGTTCTAAAACAGTATATTTTTCTAAAAAAGTGCCTTTTTCTACAAAATTATATTTTTCCAAATAAATACTTTTCTAAAAAAGTTCCTTTTTCTATTCTAGTGCCTTTTTCTAAATTAGTAATTTATTTAAAGTAGCCTATTCTCAAAAAGTAAAATTTTCTAAAAAAAAAATTAAACATTTCCCTTTTAATAGTTGGTAAGATTTTGACGTCATTTTTCAGACATATTGCAACTAATACTGTAATTAATATGCAATTTTTTGATTTTGTTTTCAATAGTGCGTCGTAGAGCAGAAGAAAGCATATATTTCTAAAATTAACTACACTTTATTCTTAAACATTATACATTTCCCAAAATGGAAATTTTTCAAAAAAAAGTAATATTTTCTAAAAACGTAACTTAAAAAAAAATACCTTTTTGTAGAAAAGTACCTTCTTAAAAAATAGCTTTCACAAAAAAATAAAATTTTCTAAAAAAAATTAAATTTTATATAAAAATATTTTTTCCAGAAAATATCTTTCCTAAAAAAATACGTTTAAAAAAAATATCTTTTTCCAAAAATTACCTTTTTTTAATAAATACATATTTCTTATAAAGTACTTTTTTATGAAAAGTACCATTTTCTAAAAAAATACTTATTTAAAAAAAATAGCTTTTCCAAATAAGTAAATTTTTCTAAAAGAAGGTACCATTTTCCATATAAGTACTTTTTCCAAAAAAATACTTTTTTCCGAAAAAGTAGTGTTTTCTAAAAAGTAGCATTTTCTAAAAAGTACCTTTTTTCAAAAAACAACTTTCGCAAAGAAGGTAGTTTTTGGAAAAAAGAAATACGTTTTTCTATAAAAGTACATTTTTCCAGAAAAGCACCTTATTCTAAAAAAGGAAATTTTTTTTCTAAAAAATATATTTTTATAATAAATATCTTTTTCTAAAAGTACATTTTTATAATAAAAACCCATTTATAAAAAGCACCATTTTCTTAAAAAGTAAATTTTTCTTCTAAAGTATCTCTCTTCAAAAAAATAAGTTTTCTAAGAAAGCACATTTTTCTAAGAAAATACCTTTTTCTAAGAAAGTACCTTTTTCTAAAAAAAGTACCCTTTCCTAAATAATACCTTGCTCTAAAAATTACTTTAAAAAAAACCTTATTCTACCTATTTTTAAAAAAATAGCTTTTCCAAATACTTAAATTTTTCTAAAAGAAGTTACCATTTTCCATAAAAGTAGTGTTTTCTAAAAAGTACCATTTTCTAAAAAGTACCTTTTTTCAAAAAAACAACTTTCGCAAAAATGGTAGTTTTTGGAAAATGGAAATACATTTTTCTATTAAAGTATATTTTTCCAGAAAAGCACCTTATTCTTAAAAAAGAAATTTTTTTTCAAAAAAATATATTTTTATAATAAAGATCTTTTTCTAAAAGTACATTTTTATAAAAAAAAGTACCCATTTATAAAAAGCACCATTTTCTTAAAAAGTAAATTTTTCTTCTAAAGTATCTCTCTTCAAAAAAATAAGTTTTCTAAGAAAGCACATTTTTCTAAGAAAATACCTTTTTCTAAGAAAGTACCTTTTTCTAAAAAAAGTACCCTTTCCTAAATAATACCTTGCTCTAAAAATTACTTTTAAAAAACCCTTTTTCTAGAAAGTAGCTCTTTCTAAAAAGTATCTATTTATATGTATATGGGGGATTTCATGTCAAGTGCACCAACTTTTGAAACCGATGTCTTCCAATCGGGATGAGATTTGCACCGAGGTTAGTCCTATTGGATAGTAGTTTAGATGCAATTTTTCAACAAGATCGGTCCAGATCTCTCTGAGTTAGAGGGGATCAAAATTTGACATTTAGGCCAAACAGGTGTTTTTTCTCATTTCTTTTAAGGTTTGCTCCAATACCATCACATGCTCCTTTACCATGAGTAGTAGGATGAAAATGCCACTCAGCTGGCATTCCAAAATCTTTTTCACGGGCCATAAGATTTGCCAAGCTACTTTTATTTTTAAAATGTTGACGAGCTCCGTCCGAAACGTAGTATACCTTCTTTGCTGTAAATTTAGATTTTAGAAATTTTAGTATTCTCTTCTGGTACTCATAAACGGCAACGGTATCATGTTTTAAATCGTCGGATATGATTGCCATACTTTTGTGTTCCAGTTTTTCATCTTTCATGTAGTAAATAACTACTGTGAATATAGTTGTTTGGTCGTTATTGAAGTGGAATGCTTGTATGGCATCCTAAAAAACATATTTATAGTTTTCTGCGAAATCATATGAAATAACGAATTCACCAGACTTCAAATGTATCTTCAAATCCTTGAAGAATGAACATTGCTCTTTGACTAAAAAGTCATGGTTTCTCAAGTTTAGCAATCCTGTACACATTTCTTCCAAAAAATCATCCACATTTAAAATGATTGTTTTCAATGTGCATCTATCCGTTGAATCCAAGAATCAAATTTGACCTCCTCTATATATTCTCGATCTAAAGAGTTTGTTAAATTTTCTTTGATGAATGTGGTTTTCGGGCAATTGGTACATTCACCTAAGTGGCAAGAAGGTGTTGCATTAGGACACATAGTCAATTTAAGGCAATCGCGGTAATCGTGTAAATCTTCTGCCGAATCATCTGAATCTTTCCGAAATATTGAAGAAATAGCTATCTAAACTATTTGGGAGAAAATGTTCTAAGGACAATAGGTAATAAGTTACATGGATGAGAAAAAACACCTGTTTGGCCAAAATTTCAAATTTTGATTCCCTCTAACTCAGAGAGATCTGGACCGATCTTATTGAAAAATTGTGTCTAAGCTACTATCCAATAGGACTAGCCTTGGTGGAAATTTCATCCCGATCGGAAAACATCGGTTTCAAAAGTTAGTGCACTTGACATGAAACCCCCCATATATATATTAAATTATATGGATATTAATAGAGGGTTTTTCAATAAGAGCGCTACAAAATTTTTTTAAATAAAACAAAAACGGTTTTGGATATCAATGAAATTCTTTATTCCTGTGAAAGTACGTTCGATACCATTATGTATGGAAATCGATCTATTTTGCATGGCCACCACGGGTACGCTTGCAGAAGTCCAGACGCTGAACCCAATTTTCGACGGTTTTCAAGCATAAATCGGCCGATACTGCTGCAATTTCACGTTCGATATTCGTACGAAGTTCATCAATCGTCGCTGGCTTGTTGACATAGACCAATGACTTGACGTAGCTCCACAGGTAATAGTCCAACGGCGTCAAATCGCACGACCGAGGCGGCCAATCGACTGGACCATTTCGTGAGATAACACGTTCTCCGAACTTGGTTTCCAATAAATTCATTGCGACATTCGCTGTGTGGCTTGTGGCGCCGTCCTGTTGGAACCACATGTCCTCCAAGTCCATATCATCCAATTGGGGCAAAAAATATTCGGTTATCATTGAACGGTAGCGATTCCCATTCACAGTAACGTGCCGGTCTTGATCATCACGGAATGATGACTCATGGAGTACGTGTGGATTGCTGTCTGACCAATAACGCATATTTTGTTTATTGACGCAGCCACTCAGCCAGAAATGAGACTCATCGCTGAAGATGATTTTTCGATGAAAATCCGAATCATTTTCAAGTTGTTGCTCAGCCCAATTCACGAACATACGACTCTTCTGGTGGTCAAGCGGCTTCAGTTCTTGCGTCAATTTGATCTTGTAAGGATGTAGGCCAAGATCTTTTCGCAAAATTCGCCACAACGACGTCACAGAGATGCCCAGCGCTTGAGAACGACGTGTGAGAGACACATTTGGGCTTTCTGCAACTGAAGCCTCAGCGGCAGCAATATTCTCGACACTACGGGCACTTCTTTATCTCACTGGCACGGGAACATTTTGTACTGTGCCTGTGGACTCAAATTTTTCCACTAGACGCTCAATTGTTGATCTGCTAGCACGATTATGACGACCATAAATTGGACGTAGCGCTCTTAACGTTGAGGCGACTGACTCCGAATTTCGGTAGTAAATTCTAATAATTTCGACTCGTTGTTGGCTCGTATATCTTTCCATCATGAAATGGCAAACCTTACTGAAGAGAAATGTCGAAAGAGCGGCAAGAAATATGGCGTCGTTTGCTGCCCTGTCTTCCTACTTTTGTAGCGTCCCTGTTGAAAAACCCTTTATTAGCTAGTATAGCCCAGCTCTGAGTCTAAAGGTATGCTTATCAATTTAAGCAATTCACAATTCAATACAGGGCGTGTCGTATACAATTTAAATCATTCTCATTAACAGGAAGTAACGAATTATTAGAAATATTTTATTTTATTTAATTTAATATATTTTTAAGACAGATTAAACATACATTTTATCATTCTCAGCTTCTCCTCCATATGAACTATAACTGTGCCAATTTTCACATTCCTCCGTTCCCGCATATTGCTTAAAAAGGGAACTAAAATTTACCTTCACGTGTTAATATGTAGATATTATCTTCCGAATGATTGTCATTTAAAATAACTAATTAAATATCCATATCATTATTTTTATATATTCTGTCAAAAAATATCGGGGATTTGATCATAAAAGCCAAGAAATTTATTTAGTCATCAAAATTTATGTCGCTACCTTCAAAGTCGGCTCCATTTGATGCAGTACAATTTTTCCAATTAACTTGTAGTGGTCAAATCAGTTTTTAAACACATTTTTCATAGCGGTATTCGGCCTTATTAGAGAATTTGTTTTGATAGCTTCCAATGAGTCGAATCGTCTTCCACGGTGTGGAAATTAGTCTTTTTTTAGTATGAAAAATCCGGTGTAAAATTCAAGGGTTATGATCTATATTAGCTGATCTTCAATGGCGGCTGTTTTCTTAAATATCTCATAATCCCCTTCTGTTTTACCCTCCGGAGGGAGCTTTGAATGCAGAACACTACCATAGTCGAAGAAAATAGTTGACTTAACTCCGATTTTTGATCGACTTTGTTACCTAGTTTACATTGTCAAACTCACAAACCTATGACTTGTCGCTCGTAAGGATAAGTTAAATGAATACGGAGTCCGAATTTGCACGTCCCATATGTTTCTGGCTACCAATTTGCACAGCACACCTCACCTCAATTCAAACTACACTGTATAATGTAAGACAGAGGTGTGATCTCACATAATTATTTTGATTTGAATATCTTCAGCACAGATTTCTAAAATTTCTGGTTTTTTCTTTATTACCATATGAAAAAGTGACTTTTCAATTTAAACTTTGCGGGTTTATCGATTCAGGCAAATAATCTATTCAGATTGGTAGCACAGTTTTTGACATCAGCGTTAAATTCCATGTTGATATTTTCATTGGTTCAGCAGTGATGCTCGTGTTTGAAAACAATTTACATTTGGAATGTCTCATTTGATTGAACGAAGAAGTTCCGTGGTTAATGAGGGTTGGAATTGTGCCTACTACACCGAACGAAGTATCCACGAAGCAAGCGAATATCGTGCAGAAGTGGAAGCAAGTCCAGAAATAGCACGCCGAAGTCGTTCAAAAATCAAAATCATGTTGAGAGTTTACTTCGATTATCGTGGATTTCTTCCGGTACAAATTTGTTAATAAAAAATATTATTTGAGTGTTATGCGTCACTTGTGTGAAGCTAAACTCAAAACAAGGTCAGGGGTAGAGGCAGTCAACTCTTGATTTTTGCACCACGATATCATGTGCTTGCATTGTGTCTTGCAGAGAATTCCACACTAAATTCGACACACATCGTGCCACAAGCATCATATTTGGTAATTTAATACCGTAAGCATTCTAGCTATTCAAAAGACTACTCTGTAACACCTATCTGCATCAATTGAGCAAAAAAAGCCGAAGAGCTGTCCGCTTTGAAGAACATTCCAAAAATCAACTTTAACAACTGTTGCAAGGATTAGAGAAACCGTCAGCATTAGTGTGTTGTGTCGAAAAGGGATTACTTTAAAGGCGGTGAAATTCATTTGGAAGATTAAATAAAGACATTAAACAAAATTTATCTCTTCAGTTGAATTCATAATAGTATAATGCTAGTCGGGAAGTTGGTAAAAATTTAGAGACAACATTCCGCCCAAACAGACAAGCAGATAACGAAGAGAGTTAATTAAAGGCATATAAAAATTGCATCACGTTAATATTTCAGAAATCATATTTTCTGACTTGTAGAACGAAATTACTGGTAGTGAGACTTGAATATATGCCCACGACACAGACATAACCGACCCATGAACCGAATATCGTGTCAAAAGTGAAACAAAACCGAAAAACAAGACCGAAAAATTCAGGTTATTTAACAGGTTTCTTCAATTATTGTAGTGTCGTACATTATTAATTTCTTGCGACAGGCCAAACTGTTACACGGAATGCAATTTGAGTATTATGCGTTATCTTGGTACTTGCACTACTATAACGCACCGTGCAACACTGCATTGGTTCTTCAGAGCATTACCCGCAAAATTCAAATCATATAATTTCAAAACCACCGTGTTTACTCGCTCGAAGAGCATATGAAATGTATTACATGGGAGAGGGATTATTTTGAATGTGATAAATTTAATTCGTTTGAACCAGACATCAGCAACAAATCATTTTTTTTGCTACTCATGGAATTTTAAGTATAAGTGAGTAGAGATCATTATATGAGTATGACTATCATTGTATGAGTATGAGTATCATGATTAACTGAAACTTTAAAGTGGACATGAGGTTCGACAAAATTTCAATTAGTATGAATGCGTATAAGTACAAGAAACTTTGAATCATGATTCAACTTTACTCACTTTTTCAGTGCTCATTGCAGATCTATGATTTGAACACACTAGTATAAGGCTAAAGTCATTTGCAAGCTTATAGCGGAAGCAATGCAATTAAGGTTGGAGGTTCTTGCTAAAACTTTCATTGTATTAATGGCCCCTGTCATGTACAGCAATTTCATTATGGCTAAGAATTATAACAAGACCAAATTTGCTTTACACTTATTTTTAAATGATGGAATTGCATGATTGAGCAATATTTTCACTTCCTTTTTATTTTTGGGGAATTATAAAATAAAAAATTGAATAACTAGCAGAAGCTAAAGCAAATTTCAAGCACATGTCAATAATGTATTAACACAGATACTTGTAAAACTTTTAAGTTCAAAGCTACTCGTACTTCCGTATTTACTTAAAGTACCAAATGTTGACTTAAAAAAATCATCTTTTGAGAACTACTTAGGATGGACAGATACAAAAAAAAAAAAAAAACACCTTTAAAATACATTTTACATTTAAGATACAGTCGAACGGCTACTAGTCGTAAGCTTAGGTTTTTATTGACGGCATACTGCCTAGTTTTGTTTTTGTATTTTTAAAGGCGCGAATTATTAATGCGTTCCAGCACACAGGCAATTATGCCTCGCTCTATATAGAGTTTTCCTCAAATACAAGAATGAACAACATTAACAATCACCAGTAACTGACACTGTTTCTTCATTATCGTTTTATATTTTTTTTGTTTTTGTTTTTTTGTATTCACATGTACTCGATGTACAGGTACTCGTCGCTGTATTATTTACTTACTTACTATGAAAGTGGAGTAAGTACCCATCGCTGCCCGTTTGGTTGAAATGTTTTCTTTCTCTCTGATTCCAGTTAATGCATTGAGTCAACGATTGACTGACTGACTGACTGACAACTGTGCGACGATGGATGTGCGTTCAAGTGGCTGTCAATAATTGCTACCAACTTCGCATTTTTCCCCGTTCCCCATTACCCATACCCCATTATCTCATTTTAGACTACACCGTTTTTTGTATATTTTTTTCGTTGTTTTTTTTTTATGAAAGACATTTGCAGACAACGATTAAAAATCGATTATTATGCTGGAGTTAACCTTAGAGACGTTGTGTTCGTTTGTTCGTTAATCCATCGTTTGTGTCAATAATAACGCTCTTAATGTGTGCAACGGAAGTTTTAAGTTTTTGTTCTTTTTTTTTTTTTTGGTTATTGCTGCTTCTTTTCCGATTGCAAACGGTAGCCAGATATTTGTGACAGTAGTCGCTGCATTGAACTGTTGTGTTTATAATGGCTGCACTGGAGCCGTTAAGTCTGACTTCTTTATTTGCCCAGAAGTTTGCTTTGACTATATTTTATTCTTGTAAAATTTATGAGCCTCTTTGAAAATGTGGATATCTAAATTATTTCAATTTTGTTCACAAATATTTTATTGTGAAAATGTTTGGAAAATAAAATATTTAAGGTAACAACGCTAGCTTTTTAATTGATAAAAAAAATTTAATGTATAAAGGCTGAACTTGGTGGAAACTTTATTAAAAAATCACAACAAAAATCAGCCCACAGTGTGGCGTTATTTCAGCAACACTGTGCATGCTAGTACTAAACCAGGCATTTTTTAAACTAGGATGCGGGTGACTAAAGATTATAATCGGAAAAAATGTCATTTTAAAATTATCGACATACGGCTAGTTCGATTGCTAAACGAATTTTCTCTGTAATAAGTTGTGCGGTCAACTGGACAATAGACCGAAACGGATGTGATCTATAGGGTCCGCCAAATAACTTTTTTTTTTTTGAAAATGCTATAAAAAAAAAACTGCTGAATATTATCTCAAATTTCTTTTTTTATTTGAAAGCACAATTCTTCCGGTTAATAATGGAAAATAGTTTCATTCAAATGGCTGCCTCGGCTGGCCATGCAGTAGTCTACACGATCGGTCCAATTTTTAAGCACATTATCGATTGTGTGCAGCTGTATTTCACCAATGGCTTCACGAATATTGTCCTTTAAAGCGTCAATTGTCTCTGGCTTGTTGGCGTAACACTTATCTTTAAGGGCACCCCACAAATAATAGTCCAACGGTGTCACATCGCAGCTCCGAGGTGGCCAAACGACATCAGCTCTGCGGCTGATAATGCGATCTTCAAAAACAGGGCGCAAAACATCGAGTGTAGCTTCGGCTGTATGGCACGTAGCGCCGTCCTGTTGAAAACAAATGTTGCCAGTATCCTCCTCTTCAATTTTTGTGAACAAAAATTCATTCAACATGGCCCGATAACGATCGCCATTGACTGTAACGGCCACTCCTTGCTCATTTTCGAAGAAAAATGGCCCAATTACGCCTCTGGACCAAAATCCGCACCAAACAGTGACTCATTTTGGTTGTATCGGCTTTTCAATGTATGCGTGCGGGTTTTCTGTGCCCCAAATGCGACAGTTTTGCTTGTTTACATACCCACCAAGATCAAAATGTGCTTCATCTGAAAAGATGATTTTTTTTTTGGCAAAATCGGCATCTTCTGTAAGTCGATCGCAGGCCCACTTAGCGAAGCGAAAACGCATTGGATGGTCAGTTGGCTTCAACTCTGAACCAATTGGACTTTGTATGGCGTCATACCAAGGTCTTTATGCAAAATTCGTCTCAATGATGCCTCCGAAATGTTCAATTCTTGAGAACGACGGTGAATTTATGTTGATGGCGCTTCACGCACACTTTCTGCCACAGCAGCAATATTCTCGGTTGTCCGCACTGTTTTTGGCTTTTCACGCTTTGGTTTATCGTTGAGGATGCCAGTTTCTTTCACTTTTTTCACAAGATAACGAACATACGGAGCTGACGGTGCTTCTCTTTTTCCAAAATCCGTACGCAATTTTCGCACACATTCTGCAACATTACCATGATTTTCAAAGTAATGTCGCAATATTTCTCAGCGTTGTTCAGGCGTATACACAACCATATCCGTTCAGCGGAAGAAAAAGCTAAGATAAAGCTAATTATCTGTCAAATCAGACATGAGCTAAGTGTTACCATTCACGAAATAAGCACTAGTTGAAAAAAAAACGTTAGATGGCGGACCCTTTACTTGAGAAAGGGGTAGAGAGAACTGAAACTTGGCACTTGGAATGAGTTCGCTAAGAAGAATATTTCCCGTGGTAGTAACTATAGAAGAGTGCTACTATATAGAATATATAACTGAATGTACATAGTTGTTAATTTCCTAAAGCTAATAGAATCACAGCTAGCAAATAGTTCACATCCATACAATAAATTTGGAATTTGATGGCCCTTTCAGACCTGAGTAGTAAATCGATTGTAGTCATTGTTAAGCCATTCCTTTAAAATCTTTTTAGCAAAGTTTACTTTCTTTTTGTTCAATTCACTTTTGTGTAATGGGCACTCAAGGGACTCACAATCACTGAATACCTGTGAAAAAAATCAGAAAAATGTATTTATTTATATTTTCAACACCTTAAACCAAATCTCACAATCGATACAGATAAGTCGGAAAGAGTTAAAATGCAGCTAGGAACACCGCTGAAATAAAAACCCTGCCCTCGCCAAATTAACAACAGGAAGCCTACAATATTTGGCATTTTTAATCCCGTATATCTTGTATATAAGACCTAAAAGTCCGATTGTTGATTTCGGTAAATTTCTTAAACAAAATTTTTTAAAAACTAAAATTAAAGATTTTGAAATAGTGCTAAAAAATACGTACCATTTTGACATTCATTTAGAACGGCAAGACAAGAAACGAGCTACAGGATAGCTTACATAAGATCATTTTGGGATCAGGAGAATGCAAAAATGTTGTTGTTCAATGTCTTTAAAAATGTGAGCTCGATTTTCTTAATCAAGTGGTCTGCGGCGCATTTATTGCCTGCGAAACTTGATATAATTTGGCTGATTTTAAACCGATAATAGATTTTGTTCTTTTATTAAAAAGACAATTTACTCTAGATTATAATTTACTAGCTGAACCCGGTGTGCTTCGCTATCCCTCATCGTTATATAATAAAATAAAAAAATAAAAAAATATTTATACGTTAACAAAATATTATTTATTTAATTTAGAATTAATTATTACACTAACAACTTTATATAAATTTTCTATAAAGGGCGTGGTCCCGCCCAGTACTATTGTAGTACTATTTTTATTAATTTCAATACGATATATACCAAACATCATCGCCGTAGGTTAAAAATGGCCGAGATATGACGATTTTAAATTTTGGGTTATATGGGCGGGACCACGCCCCTTTATCCAATAACAACTTTATATAGTTAAGGACTTTTTATTTCGTAAAAATATCCTTTTGTGAAAATTTCATGACGATCCTTCCAGTAGTTTAGAAGATATTACAATTTTTTATTTTTCTAAAAAGGGGCGTGGTCCCGCCCACATTTCTTCTGCTATATATTTCTATTCATGCCAGTACCATATGTACCAAATATGACCGCTGTAGGTCAAAAAACTCCCAAGATATGACGATTTCAAATTTTGGGTTATATGGGGGTGGCAACGCCCCTTTGTCCAATCAAAAATTTATATAGCCTATTATTCCTTCCAGAGTCACAGTAATAGGCTATGAAAATTTTAGGAAGAGCGGTTCAGGTGTTTGGCTTCCTATAAAGCACAAACAAACGCACATTCATTTTTATATATATAGAAGATAGAATTAAAAAAAACTGGGCGATTAAGTGGGCGTGGTTCATAGTTATATGGCGACGTTAACAGTATTAAGAGCAATATACTACCAAATAAAAAAAATCCGTTGGAAGGAACAAATTTGTACAGAGAACAAAAAGTTTAAAATTTTCAAACAAAATTTGGCGTGAAAAGGGGCGTGAAAAGGGGCTTGGCGTAAGAAATGTTTATTTATACCCCGCCTGGAGTATAATGTGTATACAATTTGAAGTAAATCTGTTAAAAGCTATATGGGAGCAATTACATAATTTTAAAAAAGTGGGCGTAAATGTGGGCGTGTCCGAAAAGAAAGTACCCTATTAATCATGCCAGAGTCCCAATTAAATGCTGTGAACATTTCAGGAAGATCGGTCCAGAGGTTTGGTCTCCTATAACGTACAAACAAACAAACAAATAAACAAACACACATTCCATTTTATATATATAGACTAATTAATTTAATTGAAGCGCAACTATTAATATCAAAATTTTTGTGAAAAATTATTTTTTTCGTATAATTTTTACATATAAATGCATATTTGAATTTTGAACTCAATGCGCGTCCAGAAAGCTTTGTCCGATTGGGCTCAAAATTTGCGCACTAAAGTTTTAGATGCAGTGTCACAATAATCCGACCCACACAACTCAAAATTCAACCAAAAATTTTTTTTCATACAAACCGCTGTCACCCTAATGGATATCACCCTACTATTGAAGTAAATATATCCATTCCATCTGGAATTGTAAGCACACCTAAAAAATGTGACAAAGTTTTTTGTTTTACTCAAACAAATTACACTATGCTTAGGGGGGTAAGGTTTTAAAAGTTAAAAAAAGTCGTATATTCATAATTCTTAATTGAAGATATGAATAATGTTGGATCAGTTATTTCATATACAAGTTATAGCATAATATTTGTAGAATCTTCGAAAAAATTTTCAATTAAAAATTTTGAAAAATTATGCCGTGACAGTGAATCTCCGGAGCCGCCTCGAAAACAATTGTTTTGCGGTGAACATCATAACTGGTTACCGGTACACGAGATATAAAAAATCGAAATACGTTTAAAAGGTAACATGTTTCCTGAGGTAGCACCGAAGAGTTTTTTCTATTTTTTTTTTTTTTTTTTTTGCAGCATTTTGAAGTGAAAAACACGATTTTTGCTATAAAATTTCGGGAAATTGTTGTTAAAAAATGGGGAAGAAAATGGAAAGTAAAAAACTCTTCGTGGTTACCTGACGATTTATGCGTAGATATAGTTTTTAAAATTTCAAAACAATCGGTCAAGTAGATTTTGAGCTATGATGTTCACGGACTTCGAACATTTATTTGCGAGAAAATCGATTTAATATTTTTTAACCTTCGTCTCACCCTTGTGTGGAAAACCACACAATATGAAAATATTTTGTACACAGAAAAAATAATTATTAAGCGATGTTCATGAAATATCTTGACTTTTGCTGTCGCATCAATTTTATACAGAAAACGTATTAATTGATTCAAAAATATTTTTTTACAACGAGATATTTAAAAAGTGACGTTGCTTACCCTGGTGTGTGGTTTTCCACACATATGTAATTTATATATATTTTGTACTAGGAACATAATTTTTTGCAATCAAATGTCCATTCCTATTGATGTTATGACAAACTGTGTACCTATTATACAATATAAGCAATTGATAATATTATTCTGAAGTGATCAAATGCATATGCAAAGGAACAATGCTGTGAAAGCTATACCGAAATCGACTCAAACTTGTTACATGCAGATATCGGTGTTCCTCTTTTGGCTGGACTTTACAGGTCTATGCTTCTAACTAATCTAATATTTTAGATATAATTGTGATAATTTAGATGAAAGAATGAGGCAATGTTGGATTTATTTAGAACGATGATATCGAAGAAGACATTTCAATACATGCATAGTGTTATTTGGTTCCATGACATAATAAGAATACATCAAAAAAGCTTTACGGACTAATTTGCTGCAATTCGTGAAATATTCGACGTTTCGTCAACCTTCAGAATCTGGAGAGCGCTCATCAATATCATTCGACATTACCCCAAAAAGATCAAAATGTGTTTCTCTGAATATCGAAGGAAAAGCTAGATGTTACATATGTTATTACCAGAAGTCGAAAACTAAGAACAATTTATATAAAACGATGTGCTGTTTCTACCAAGAAGGTATATGTAAGCATACTAATAACCCCTATGTTTATTTAAATGTATTGAAGAGAAACTAATTTGATGTAATAGATACCAAAATATAAAAATCTATAATATTAATGGGCTAGACGATTTCTTGTGATCGATTTTTTGTTCTACCATTTTATCCCGATTTTTACCAAATGTATATTATTTGAAAAGTATTTCTTTTTAGCCGCTTTAGAGATTTTCAGATTTTAAAATTTTTCCCTTTATTTTGAGTAAATTGCATTTAAAGTTGCTACTAACACATACACAAAATTATACAATGCTATGTGTGTGTTTATTAAATTTGTTAATGTGTTTGTAATAAAAATGAGTTTGTTTTTTTTTTGTTGATTTGTGAATTGGCTATAATTTATTAGCATAACTTTAGGGTCTTTATTTAATAAAAAAAAAATAAAATTTCCTCGAATTTGCACTCGAATTTCGAGGGCTGGAATTTGCTAGTATATGTTATTGATGGTAAATCATGATTTTAAATAAAAAAATATATCTTGCTAGTGCAAAATATGTACACATCACGTATGTGTGGAAAACGACACATGAGGGTAAACAACGTAAGTTTTTTTGAGGGTGAGATGAAGGTTAAAAACTGATTTATATACGATATACCGTATGCGGCCAGCCGCTGGAAGCGCTGTATCGTCTTAAGTTTTGCTCTGATTAACTTGAAATTTTGGCACGGCACTCTCGACATGTTGTACATTCAGAAAGAGAAATGCAAAAAAAAAAGTTTAAAACCTTACCTCCCCACTTAATGAACTTACAAATAATACAAACTGGCATGATTTATTATCATTTTCTACTGGTGGTACAAGTCTTGCTTTTGATCAAATGACTGAAACTTTCTATCACAAAATGTATTCTTTTATTGAGTTATGTGCTCCTAAACAATTTAAAAAAAAAAAAATATTACAAAAAATGTAATAATCTATTCCATAAAATCAAAGTTTTTATTAAAACTCTTTCTTTCCTTATGCATTAGAGTTTTGAATCACTCCGTGACTGTGCGTGACTTTGCGTGACTATTTTAAAATTAATCTTTGATCATAACAAGTGTATGGACAGAATTTCAGATCGATCGGATGATGGACGTGAGGTTTTAATCTCTCTGTGATTGTGTGTGACTATACGCGACTGTGCGTGACTATGTCAAAGTTAATCTTTTTTCACAGCAAGTCTATCGACCAAGTTTCAGATCGATCGAATGAGGATAAATGACATTTAGATCATTCCGTGGCTGTGCGTGATTATGCGTGGCTGTGCGTGACTACCCAAAAATTAAACTGTAGTCACAACAAGTCTAGGGACAAAGTTTCAGATCGATCGGATGAGGGGAAATAGATTTTAAATCATTCCGTGTCTGTGCGTGACCATGCGTGACTATGTCAAAGTTAATCTTTTTCACAGCAAATCTATCGGCCAAGTTTCAGATCGATCGGAGAAGGGGAAATTTCGTGACTGTGCTTGACCATGCGCGACTAAGTCAAAGTTAATCTTTTTCACAGCAAGTGTATGGCCCAAGTTTCAAATCGATCGGATGAGGGAAATGACATTTGGATCACTCCGTGACTGTGCAGGACTACGCGTGACTGTGCGAAGCTGCCCCAAATTTAATCTGTAGTCACAACAAGACTATTTGCCAATTTTCAGATCAATAGGATAAGGGGGAATGGGGTTGACCCATGACAGACAGACAGACAGACAGAGAGTATGAGTTAAAAGAAAGAGTTTAAAAAAACTGGTGCCCTTGTTGATCAGGAAAAATACGCCATTTGTAGTGCTGATTCATGTTATTTAAACTATTTGAACAAAATGAAATATAAATTTAAACGAAATCCGAAGTCATTCTACAAATTTTTTAACTCTAAGAGAAAAACTAATGGCTATCCTGCTTTTGTGAAACTCCTATACAGATACAATTTATACTGACTTCAGCAAGGCTTTTGATAGAGTCAATCATAAACTTCTTCTTAAGAAATTACATTTGATGGGAGTAAGTAATCTTAGCACTAGCTGGATATATTTTTATTTAACCAATAGAACACAAAAATTATGTTCTAAAACTGCTACTTCAAAGCCGATAGATGTAAAGTTGAGTGTACCTCAAGGCAGTCATCTTAGACTGCTTCTTTTTCTTTGTTTATAAACGATTTTCCATATGTTCGTCTTTCAAATATCTTGATGTATGCAGATGATATCAAAATCTTCTTCAGTTATAATCAACACTCTGATCATTGTTTTTCTACAAAATGATTTGAATTAATTTTATGCATGGTGTAATTTAAATTTATTGGAGCTGAACCTCAAAAAGTTTAAAGTGTATGCGTTTCGTCAGAAAGAGACCGATATCTGTTAATTATGTGCTGACTGATTATTGTCTCCAAAAAGTAGATAACTGTTTAGATCTTGGATCATAAACTGAGTTCAATGCCTCATATAACAATTACTGTCAACAAAGTCAGAGGAGTACTTGGTTTCATAAAACTTTGTGCTAAAGATTTCAACGAGAGACCAATCTTGGAATATGCATCTATAATTTGGGAGCCCATCTACCAAATTCATATCGGCCGTCTGGAATCTGTGCAAAATCAATTCTTGTTGTTTTGTCTCCGGAGTTTAAACTTCAATACGATTGATTTTCCATTTTATACCAGCAGACTTGCTCTTATTAAGGTACCAAGTTTAAAAAGCCGGAGAACTATGAGAAATATTTCATTTCTTCTTAATATAATTAATGCTGATGTTTTTTCTGGTTTCCTGATTAATTATATATCATTCAACATTCCTCAACGACCAACACGTTACTTTTCACATTAATCAGTAGAATTACATAGAGCTAATTATGCAAATGCTGACCCTGAACTTTGTGGATTTATTGATTTCACATTAAATACTAATGCAATTAAAAGTAAAATATGTTTTCTAAATTCATAGATAGCTATGTTACTAAAATTAATCTTAAATTGTTATACCCTATACCACTATGTGGTTTGGGTATAATGACTTTGTGCTGCTGTTTGTAACAACCAAAAATATTTGACCTAGACCCATCTTTAATTATACCGATCGAATCAGAATCACTTTCTGAGTTGATTTAACAATGTCCGTCCGTCCGTCCGTCCGTCTGTGTGTCCATGTAACGCTTATAATCAAACTGCAGGTCGCAAATATGAATATATTTTGATAAAATTTGGTATATAAGCTTTTGTCTGCCATGGGATGAACGCTATTGAAATTGGTGAGAATAGGTCCATGTTCAGACCTAGCCCCCATACAAATTACCCATATGAAATCGACATAAATTGCCATAAGATCCAAATTGTCATATAGAGCTTACTCAAATTGGGTTTTGTATGCGTTCATTACGTCCATTAATGAGTAGTCCAAAAATGATCCCTTTGGCCCCATATAGAGCTGCTTCCCGATCTTCACTTAAATCTATTAAAAAACAAAAATATTGCACTGATTCTTCTCAGATTTTGTTTGTATATATTTTTGCAAAATACAAGAGACTTTAGTAAACATAATCAGGATCGGTCCATTTTTGGACCTAGTCGCCATATAGATATAGCATTGATATGAACTTTTTCATATCTTCAGCCAAAAAAATTAATAAAAATCAGACTCAAATTTGGTTTTTGCTTATTTTCTATATCCAGTTAGTTGGGCCTAAGTGATAGGGCATGGTATAGGGTATCGTATAGTCGGTCTAGACCGACTATAATTTTCTTACTTGTTTTTTTTTTTTAAATAGTCTGTAAGTATTAATTCCATAGACCAATATACAAATAAATAATTAAAAAACAAGTAAGAAAATTATAGTCGGTCTAGACCGACTATACGATACCCTATACCATGCGTTTAGAAACCCTATCTCTTAGGCCCAACTAACTGGACATAGAAAATAAGCAAAAACCAAATTTGAGTGGGATTTTTATTAATTTTTTTGGCTGCAGATATGAAAAAGTTCATATCGGATGCTATATCTATATGGGGACTAGGTCCAAAAATGGACCAATCCTGATCATGTTTGGTAAAGTCTCTTGTATTTTGCAAAAATATATACAAACAAAATTTGAGAAGAATCAGTGTATTATTTTTGTTTTTAATAGATTTAAGTGAAGATCGGGAAGCAGTCTATATGGGGCCAAAGGCATCATTTTTGGACTACTCATTAATGGATGTAATGAACGCATACAAACCCAATTTGAGTAAGATCTATATGACAATTTGGATCTTATGGCAATTTATGTCGATTTCATAGGGGTAATTTGTTTGGGGGCTAAGTCTGAACATGGACCAATTCTCACTAATTTCAATACCGTTCATCCCATGGATGATAAAAGCTTATATACCAAATATCATCAAAATATTTTCATATTTGCGACCTGCAGTTTGATTACAAGGTTTACATGGACACACAGACGGACGGACGGACGGACATTGTTAAATCAACTCAAAAAGTGATTCTGATTCGATCGGTATAATTAAAGATGGGTCTAGGTCAAATATTTTTGGTTGTTACAAACAGCAGCACAAAGTCATTATACCCAAACCACATAGTGGTATAGGGTATAAATACCTTCCTCTTAAATCACAAAGATATCCATTGTTAATTATCAGCATACAACAAGATATGTCAGCACATACATTAGTGCTGAATTGTCGTAAATATGCCTTATTAGGGCGATAGCCATTTTTTTTGAATTTCAAGACGTGCGGGTCAGATTATTGTGACGCTAGAACTAAAACTTTGGTGGGTAAAATTTTAGCCAAATGGACAATGATTTCTGGACGTGCATTGAGTTAAAAGTTCAAATATGCATTTATATATAAAAATTGTGAAAAAAAATCATTAAAAATCAATATGTGATTTTTCATACTTTTTAAACTTTTAGGCTACATCTTTTTGGTGATTTCATATTTCAGATATATTTTTATCAAAATCTTATACTACTTCATATAACTTCTAAATCTTGTAAATTAAGTTTAAATTGAAGCACTATAAACTGTCCCTCTTTAATGTCAAAAGTCAAATTTAAGGGGACTTTAATTTTTTTTTAAACAAAATATTGAAATAATATATATTTGTGGAAGGATATCGATAAAATTTGTTGTAAAATTTTAGTAATTCTAAAAAATAATATTCTGGACTTAGTTTTTGAAATTACCCCATGGGGCACTCTTGATGCCAAATTGAATCTTTATGAAAACCCCAAAATATTTTGTTCATCAGAATTTTTTTAAATAAAACAAATTTAATGTATTCATAAAACTCCTAAAATTTATTCGTTATTTTATGAAAATATGTAGATTAATTAGTTTTTATCAGAGTTCAGAAAAAAACACACACTGAATAAAAAACTCGTACATATATGTAAACAAACATAACTTAGACCAACACACACATATTTTTATTTTCATACCAATTATGTTTGTTTTTAAATTTTCTTTGGTGCCCAACACAACCATGACTGTGTTCGTTTTAATATTTCGTTATTTACACGAACATTTTTGTATCACATACTTTTTGTTTCAATCACACATAAAGTACAAATTTTTGAGTGTTGCTTTATTTGAAGTTCATGTTCTGGTACGTGTACTGAAAAAAAAAAACACAGAACATGTACAATAAACAGGTTCGAGTTCAGTTATATTTTAAGTCGTGTTGTGGCTCGTGTAGTAAGAAAAAACAGAACATGTACAATAAACAGGTTCGAGTTCAGTTATATTTTAAGTCGTGTTTAAAATAGCACTTTTTTAAGTCGTGTTTAAAATATAACTGAACTCGAACCTGTTTATTGTACATGTTCTGTGTTTTTTTTCAGTACACGTACCAGAACATGAACTTCAAATAAAGCAACACTCAAAAATGTGTGCTTTATGTGTGATTGAAACAAAAAGTATGTGATACAAAAATGTTCGTGTAAATAACGAAATATTAAAACGAACACAGTCATGGTTGTGTTGGGCACCGTAGAAAATTTAGAAACGCACATAATTGATATGAAAATAAAGATATGTGTTGGCTGCTTTTGAACAGAACATTGTGTGTTTCATGTGTGTATTTTCTGAACCTTGGGTTTTATATATAATACAGTATAAACAAATTTGTATATATGTACAATTCGTGTGTCTCAAAATGTGTCCTAGTTTTAATTTTTTTTCAGAATTATTGTATTCATATATATGTAGGTATATCGGGGTCCTATATTCGAAAATTGCTATCTACATTTGACATTAATATTAATTTTTGATATCAAACTGTTCTCTGATATAACTGTCAAATATTATATTAATTGAGATATCATACACGATTAGTAAAACTATTTCTTAATAGATATTGTAGCAAATCGATTGACAAATACATTTAGATCTTATTAATAAATTGGTTTTATACGCTCTCCTTAAAATAATTATTGATGCAAATAGCACTTTTTGAATATAAGCTCGATTTACAGGTATGTTTACACTGTATTAAATATAAATACTAATTAATCTACATATTTTCATAAAATAGCGAATTAATTTGGGTAATTTTATGAATACATCAAATTTGTTTTAATTAAACAACAAGTAAGAGTGTTAAATTCGGCTGTGACGAATTTTTTATACCCTCCACCTCGGTTTGAGTCTTGATAATAAATGTAAATGAGAAAGTAAACAATTTGTTAAACTTAATACCAAATTATTTCAGCAAATTCTTTGGGTTGGTTTTCGTCTTTTCTATTATTTCGGATTTATTTCGGTGTTTGCTTTTTGGTCATCGTGGTTGCTGATCGGCATTCATTTAGGTTATATACCTATATGCATGCGTTTCCGGTTATATGACATAACTTCTCGTTTAATTTTTGTTTTTGCTAATTAAATAGCTCGCCCTAACCTCCATTGCAAAGGTAATGGTTGTGTAGGGTGGCTACATGCATTAAATCATGCTAATTGGAGATGGCTGTTAGTTTCTTTACACTGGCCAAATATTTCTTCATTGCGGCCATATAGGTCGGATGGAGTAACAAAATAATAACAAAAAAAACTCTCTCAACTTTTTTATTAAAATATTGTGTTATTTGGAAAACATAGAGAATAAATTTATAATAATAAATATTCAAATTAGGCATGCCAAACGCAAAAAACCAAATGTCCCAAACATTTTAAATAAAATAATTTGTTATCTTTATTTTCTGAAAAACTTCAAATTTTCATCCAAAAAAATTGTGAAAATTTATATATAAATAACATTCTCATCGAATTGCGTTTATTTATGTAACAATTTTTATGTTCGCAATTCTTAAATATCATTTGAGGTTTTATAAAATTCATTGAATTTAAATTAATGTTTTCTGTAGTCCGATTCGGTAAATTTCAACGATCCGACAATCGCAAAATATGTCGACAGCTATTGTTGTTTGCACCAAGGATTGAGTGATTCACTAATTACATACATATTAACGACAGTCGTCAAATCTATTTTTCTATTTATTTAAATTGTAAACGAGTGGCATCTCTGTCAAAAAAAAAGCGAGAAACACAAAAAAGAATAGAAAAAAACAAATTACTTCGTGTTTGACGGGATGATTTTATGTTTATGTTTATGTTTAATATCTTTATTTTTTTTACATATATTTTTGTTTATTTATTTGAAAATGAAATAATGAATTGAATATGCTATTTAATTTTTTATTTATATAAAAAACTTTTTTAATAAAAGCAAAATATTTTCACTATTTTATGGTTTTTATTTATGTATGACGACATACATTTATCGATTGAATAAACAACACAAAAATGGTTGTCGTTTAGATAACAACAACAGCTGACTTTAACAATAGCGAATATCGTTTAAAAATTTTACTGATAATTTTGCTAGTTTCTTTTTTTAACGATTCGACTATCGTTAAAAGAAGTTACTGAATCGCGGTACTGAAAAGTTATTAATTTCTTCTGAATGGCAAAATTTTTTTTAAATGTAAATATTTGGTGTTTTTTTTTGGAATTTCAATTTGTGTTTAACGAATAAAATTTATATATTAAAGATGCAATTGATGTCTTCTAAATTTAAAATTATAATTTCCGACGTTTTGATATGATTTTCTGAAACCCAATTAATATTTTCTAATTTATAATCGGAAATTTTTAATTCCAGTTTTTAGAATTGATATTTTCTTAAATTTGAATGGAAAATTTAAAAAGTGCAATTTTGTATTTATGTGAATAATAATGCTTTAGTAATTATAAACAATTTTTAAAAATTAAATGTAATCGCAATCAGATATTTTGTAGGTAAAGCAGAATAATAATTCTATATAACTATGTAGAACTGTTTTGAAAGCAAAAAACGCATTGATAACTCGGTAACTCTATTTTGTAACGACAACAGAAAGTTAATATGCCAAACTTATGTTCATATTTGTAAAAGAATAATGAAAAAACGTATGAAATAAAAGACCAGCCCGTGTATACTCTTAACATTGTTATGTATAATATCTATTTGAAAATAGCTAATTAGAACAAAAATTGTGGCGCCATCTACTGTGGCATAGTCACGCTGAGCAAAATGAAGTGACACTCTGTTAATGCAAAAGAAATGTATTTTCCCCACAACAAAATATTGCAGAATTTTATGTAAATAAAATAATATAACGATTTATTTCTCACATGTAGTTGTTATGGATATACATATACATATACATATGTATTATATATTGTATTATTTAATATGTTTATGTATGTATATGTAAATATTACACACAAAATATACAACATCAAACGTTATTTTTGTTTTTTTCTCTTTAAATAAATGTATACATAAAATTTTTTTTTTGCTAAATTTACATTGTTTTTTTTTTTTTATTAACAACGAGGTATCTTGGCATTATTTGCTTGTGGCAGGTGATGCCAAAACAATTGAAACTTCTAAATTTTTCTACCAGAGTTAATAAAAAAAAATGTACAAAGGATTAGTTTTTATTATATTATTACCACAACGACCACAAAAACAACAAGTCCAGCTATGACAACAACACAACATTTAGAATAACAACAAGAACAATATAGAAACATATTTTAAATTTTTTTTTAATTTTTCAGAGATTTTCCTGGACCTGTAACACCAATTTTTATGATTTTTGAAACAGAAATCTTCCCATGAATTTGTTGAATCATTCTCACTAAAAATGATCACTGTAGCTGCACTATTGAGGGCGTGATCGTGACAAGAACAACATAGAATATTACATTTTTTCAAGACTTTTTTTAGTTCTTCATTCAAATCTCGGACCCTAATCGACCGATTTGGACGATTTTAAATAGCAAACTTTTCAGGATGTTAGTGAATCATTTTTTATGTCAACGAGCACCCTAGCTGCCCGATTGATGCCGTCATCGTGATTTCCACAGACGGACAGACGGACATCGCTATATCAACTCCGGTTGTTATAAGGATCACAAATATATATATTTTATGAGGTCTAAATTTTTTTTTTTAATTATTACAAACGGAATGACAAACTTATATATACCCTCTGCACACTGGAGTGGAGGGTATAAAAAAATCACGTGAGTCCGATCACATCTAATAATTAAAAATTTTTTATGGCACTTTTTGTAAAATCAAACAGAAAGCGTTATCTGTGCATCACTTATAGCAATCAACTGCAGGGGCTCTGCTAATATAAAAATATTTATTTTTATTATTTCAACCGGTTAATTTTTAATTTTTCGGGTTTTATTTTTGATTTTTGATATTTTATTTTTCATTTTTCGTTTTTCATTTTTAATTTTTCGTTTTCCATTTTCTATTTTTGTTTTTCATGTTTTATTTTTCATTTTTCTGTTTTTATTTTTCATTTTTTATTTTTAATTTTTCATTTTTAATTTTTTATTTTTATACCCTATACCACTATGTGGTTTGGGTATAATGGCTTTGTGCTGTTGTTTGTAACAACCAAAAATATTTGACCTAGACCCATCTTTAATTATACCGATCGGATCAGAATCACTTTCTGAGTTTATTTAACAATGTCCGTCCGTCCGTCCGTCTGTGTGTCCATGTAAAGCTTGTAATCAAACTGCAGGTCGCAAATATGAATATATTTTGATGAAACTTGGTATATAAGCTTTTATCTACCATGGGATGAACGCTGTTGAAATTGGCGAGAATCGGTCCATGTTCAGACCTAGCCCCCATACAAATTACCCTATGAAATCGACATAAATTGCCATAAGATCCAAATTGTCATATAGATCTTTCTCAAATTGGGTTTTGTATGCGTTCATTACGTCCATTAATGAGTAGTCCAAAAATGATACCTTTGGCCCCATATAGAGCTGCTTCCCGATCTTCACTTAAATCTATTAAAAAACAAAAATATTGCACTGATTCTTCTCAGATTTTGTTTGTATATATTTTTGCAAAATACAGGAGACTTTAGCAAACATAATCAGGATCGGTCCATTTTTGGACCTAGTCCCCATATAGATATAGCATCCGATATGAACTTTTTCATATCTTCAGCCAAAAAAATTAATAAAAATCAGACTCAAATTTGGTTTTTGCTTATTTTCTATGTCCAGTTAGTTGGGCCTAAGAGATAGGGCATGGTATAGGGTATCGTATAGTCGGTCTAGACCGACTATAATTTTCTTACTTGTTTATTTTTTATTTTTTATTTTCTAATTTTTTATTTTTACTTTTCAGTTTTTAGTTTTAATTTTTTATTTTTTATTTTTAATTTTTTTTTTTAATTTTTTGTTTTTGACTTTTCATTTTTTAGTTGTCATTTTTTATTTTTCATTTTTCATTTTCAAACAGGTTATTACATATTATAATTTTTTCACCAATACAATCATAAGTCGCACCGATTTTGTCTTACGTCTCACGCTGTTTTTGTGATTGTATTGTGAAATAGGGATTTACCCCCTGTGCGTATAGATGTTTACACATCAAAAATTTAGATGAAGAAAATATTTATAGATGCCGTAAATAGTGAATTTTTTCTGCATTGATAGACAGAAATCGCTAGATCGATAATGGTGACTTGTGATGAAGACGTCTTATGTTTTGTACCAAATGCAACACTTATGACATTGTTATTAAAACTCAATTTCCGACCGACCGGTGGTCTTTGAAAATTTGAAGGCTTCTTCGCTCACCGACGGACATCACTGACTTCTGACTGACTTCTATTTTGTTTACTTAAAAACGCAATGACAATAGAAATCCCTTTCTACACAGTGTAAGTATAAATCCAAGACCTTTATCTTGACATAAATGTCTCTAAATATAAATAAAATTTTACTTAGTTCACCATCTCGATGATAAATATATTTTGTTTATAAATTTCACTACGTCCTATTAATTATTTTGAATGTCAACAATTTCCTCATACATAGGAACGGAAACGGATATATGTATCAAATCAAAGCTGTGATGTTACAAAAGGATCTCTTTAATACTGTCCAACAGTTATGTTAGCAATTAAATAATTCAAAAACTTAATCTTTTGTTAAATTACACACAAAATAATTTCAAATGGTTTTCTAAATTATGGTACAACTATTTAAGCAAATATGTTTGGGTCCTTAAGTCTTATCTTAATAAACAATTTATGCAAATGAGTGTTGTTTTAGCGTAAAAGATTATGTTGTTGATTACACCATTACTGGTGTCTTTATAAATGTTTATCTGTTATGCTGGTTGTCTCACAATCTCTCTGTCTGTCTTTCTGTCTATCTACTGGAATGTGTTATAATTGCTGTAGAGTAAACAAACGCATCCTTAAGATTACTACTTATGAACAAAAGAAAATATTCGCCAAGGAAACCCCTTTTTTTGTTTCGATACATATATAAGAAAAGAAAAAAAAAATACAAATAAAATTAAGATTTCTCTGTAGTCATAAACATAAAATACAGATTAAGAAGCTGTTTAAAAGTGAAATCTTTATAAGAGCTTTAAGACAAATTTTAAAAATATTCCTGTTGCAAATGCGATATAAGGAAGGTTGTCTGGGGGAAACTCTAAGAATTTGCTTTACTTTGGATACGTAACAGAAGAGGTGGAGCACCTTCTATTTTTATTTTTTTATTTATTAAGTCTATGGCAAAAACCTTACAAACCTATTATAATATAGAGAAAAAAAAATAATAATTACAAATCGTTAAATCTGAAATTTTAAATTAAGTATTTATTATACCGATCGACTTAAAATCACTTTCCTTCCGACTACAAAGATATGAAAACACTAACATTCCTGAGAATTAAATTAATTTCCGACGGTATTTATCATAAATAATTATAATGCAACATTGTAAAAATAAAAAGAAAAACTGTTACAATTAACAAATAAAATTTAATTGGCACATATTACACGAATGCATTTAACTTTTAGCCTGAGCTGAGCGCTCAGCTCTGAATGGAACCAAACTGAAAACAGAAAAAAAAAGTGTGAACAATTTAAACTGAAAACTAATAAAAACCTAAACACGTAATGAATACGCCAAGTGTTCCACATTTCAATATAACACGATTGCTGCTGGTTTTTTGTTTAAAGGTTTTTCATTTAATTCCATATATTTTTCATGCGTCAAAACGTTGCAACAAATGCGGCAAAAGCAAAAAAACAAATGAATAATATAACTACAAAAAAAAAAAAAAAACTTAAACATGTTTATATGCCGTGCATGCAAAATGATATGGACTCAGAATTGCAAAAAAGAACGACTTTTGAAATAAATACTATAAAAATCGTAATAAAAATTAAAACTATGACAAGTAATTTTTGTTAAAATAACAGTATTTTTTCGTTCGGAATACAAACTCTGCCATAGAATATAATTCAGTAATACAAAGTAAGTACAAAAAGTTTGAAGAAATAAACTTTTTGGTAAAAATAACGTCTCAGTTATGGATATAATTGAATTGATTAAGTGAATGTAATGAATCCTTAATATAAATTTCGTAATATAATAAATGGCTTGTTCCTTTTACAGCCACAACATATTGCTTGCCATACCGAAACCTTTTTAGGAAAATTCGCCTGCTGTTGGGTCCTAAACTAAAGTTTTGAGTCGGAAGCTATTAAGCAGCAGAAATATTTTTTCCGTGCTCACTTTTTGGCCTCTGAGTTTTTTAAGTATTTCTGTCCAGATTTTTTGGACTTTTTGCATTTCCAAGCCTGCATTGGCTTTAAATTTTACCCGAGCTCTAAATTCACCGTGCTACTTTTCTACCAAATGTGTTAGGAGCTATTTGCAATATGTTTTATATTGCCTTGGCCTTACAAACGTCATATGAGTTTTTGTTTCTTCCCGAACCAGGTTTCCTATCATTGAACAATTTTCCTGATATTTTTAATGGAATTGGAAATAATTTGCAGTCAGACCTTTGAATCTCTGGCCAATTTTTTGTAGGGACAATTTGGTTTTTATTGAAAATATTTACTAATTTTCGCATGTACTTTTTTTCATCACTTATTTTATTCAAATTAAAAACAAATGAACAGGGTTATCATTAAGCATAATAACTGAAATTAGCAGAGCACAGGCCACGAAATTCGCGTGCAAATTCTAGGAAATTTAATTTTTTCATTTAACAAATAATATTATAAGACCCTAAAGGTATGCTAATCAATTTTAGCTAATTCACAATTCAACACTTTTTAAATAAATTGCATTATAAACATTCGTTGAACACACAGAAGATATATAAATGAGTTTCTTAATAAACAATTTTAAAGGAGCCTAAAAGTATGCTAATGAATTTTAGCCAATTTTGATATTTATAATAAACACACATATAGTATGTGTTTTATGTATGAGTTAGTAGCAACTTTAAATGAGCATTGCTCCAACAAAAAGTTCCAGACGGTGCAAATCTGTAAATTTGGTGGACAGCTTAAAAGAAAAACCTTTCAATTGAGGTATGTTAAGTCAAAATCGGTTATTAGCTGCAATTTTTATATTTGTCACAAGAAATCATCTTGCTAAAAAAATAAATAATGATTGCGAAGCATAGTAGAAAGAACATGTGTTAAGATTTTTTCGATCTCACTCCTTAAATTTTCTGCTTTATCCCATGTGGTTTTAGTTTTAATTTTATTTTTTTCTATCTTTGATCTTATAGCAGATTTTCTTTTTAACTTGAAATTTCCGAGTTATTCATAAGACTTTCATAAGATTTTCTCTGTCGTCCATTATTTTCTAATTTCCACTTTGTGCCTAATCACTGAGCAAAAGTTTTAGATTAATAAAATTCAAAAGAATTTTCTAACTTCAATTCAATATCAGTTGCATGTTAAATGTTGCTAAAATTTTGCTCTAAAATTATAGAATACTTTTCGATCATAGTTTTTCTTTTTTTTTTTTTTTGTAAAAAAAGAGGTTGGAATTATTTACAAGCGCACAAAAAACACTGAAGAGAAGTGTTGTAAAACATTGCAATTGTGCATAAAACTGAAGCACGTGTTTGAAATACCACTCAAAGAGCACAAAAAATACAATCGAGATTGGCCCCCCCAAAAAAAGAGCTCCATCAAAGAGCAAAAACACAGCTCTTTTTTTTTTGGTATTTGTTGTGCCATCTAACAGCAACGCAAAAAGTTTCTCTTTCGTATTAAAATTATGTGCAGCGAGTGGTTTTCTAAAGTTTATGTTGTCTTGTTTCCCCAAATTTATTTTTTTAATGTGTTGTGTTCCCTTTCTAGAGCGCACACAAATACTACACATGAAGCAAACACATACATACACACACTCACCGATACATAATGGAGTGGAGTATAACAGCACTTTTATAACCCGTTCATGTTTTGGCCAATAACAAAAAAGTTGTCTATAGTCTATACATAAGCGCAACATTAATACAAGAACATCAAAATAATCCACATACAACATACACACACATAAAAAAAGGCGGAGTACTCCAAAGTTTATGGACTTTTAATGTATGAAGCATAAAAACGCGTTTGCGCTTTGATACAACTCTGCTGGCTGGCTGGTTAAACATTTTTATGCTACTGTTTGCTGTTGTTGCAGTTAAGGGTTTTTTTTTTTTTGTTTTTGATTGCAAATTCTCTAGTAACTTTAGAAAAGTTCATGCAAAATGTTAAAGCTGTTGTTTGTTTGTTTGATTGTTTGTTGTTTTTTTTTTGCAACTGTCTATCAAAAAACCATTTATTTTATGGCGTCCATGACCAACCATATCGTAGTCGTCGTTTACGTTGTTGCACTAAAAACTCCCTTTTTATTGTCTTCGTCATCGTCATCATCGTTCTCATGAAGAGCCAACAAACATTGTTTGTTGTTGTGGTTGATACTTACAAGAACTTGACTTGACTTGACGTTTCGCTTGCATGCGTGCGGTTTTTTCAATTTTCTTGCATTTATTTTGTTTTGACGTTTTCAAGCCATTATTCATTTTACACTTCCATTGAATGGTTTGATTTGCTTGATTGCTTGCTTATTGCAATCTCCAAGCTACGAATACCATGTTTGTTGGTTTTTACGTGTCGTGTGGTTTTTCGTTATGAATTAAGTTTTTGAAAAATGTTTTTCATTTTGTTTTTCAGTATCAGTTTGTGGTTTTAATAATATAATTAAAAAAGTAACAATTTACTGCAGTAAATTGTTAATAAAGACGGAATTTGAAAAAGCATCCTCAAGCCAGTTAAGGCATAGATCAGTCTTTTGTATTGAGACTAAACTAAAATGGTATTCATTTATAAGGTTTTGCCACTTCAATAGAATGTAAGAAAATAAGCACCTTCTTTTCCGGATTTTGAGTATCAATAGTTTACAATGTCGTAGCATTTGGTCAATTTGAGCAGAAGCTGCTCAATTATCATCCCCAAACTTCTGTGGTTGCAATCAAAAATTTGTTACGTCAATCGAATTTCTGTTGTGATAATCCAAAATTTGATTTACATATTAATGATTATTACGAGGGAAGTCAATAAGTCTACAGAACATAGATATTTTTTATTTTTCAATTTAATCCTCATTTTGGCCCGATACACTTCATCCAATATATCTTAAATTTTTAAGCCCTCCTCATCCTCCTTTATCTTTATGGAAAATTACGGTTTTTAGGCTAAATGGGGGTGTTTTAACTTGAGTTTTTCATTTATTGACTGTTTTTTTTTTCTTTTTTCAAGTAGTCAGTGTACACATTTCCAAGCATGTACCAAAAATTAGTGGCCACAACCATAATCCAGTCAATTTTAATGTCTGGAGATTCACGCGGTTTCATCAATAGTTATGCATCGGCGAAGAAATTGCTCAGGATTGCGACGTGCAGTTAAAAAGTTACTTTCCGATCTCAACGTAATTATACTAACTAGCAGATTCCAGCGCTCGAAATTAAAGTGCAATTTCTAGGCAGTTTATTTCTCAACTTAGCCAATTCACAAACCAACACTTTTTTGGTTTACTATTATTTTGAATGAAGATAACAAACTCATTGACAAACACATTAACAAATTTAATAAACACACACATAGCATACGTATAGTTTTATGTATGTGTTAGTAGCAAATTTAAATGCAATTTACTCAAAATAAAGGAAAAAATTAAAAAATCTGTAAATCTGGTGAACAGCTAAAAAGAAATACTTTTCAAATAATATACGTTTGGCCCAAATCGGGATAAAACGGTAGAACAAAACATCGGTAACAAGAAATCACCTAGCCTATTAATATTATAGATATACTAGCACTGGTGCTTAAACAGTGCTCTTCGATGCTAGCTAGTCCATTGGCCAACCTTTTCAGCCTTTCGTACCGTTTGGTAGAGTTTCCCACTTACTGTAAGGTTGCCAATGTCGAAGCAATCCGTAAAAAAGGTGAGGTTAATAACTCTGAAAATTACCGTCCAATTGCAATCTGCTTTGCGCTCTCAAAGCTGATGGGGAGCGTGATCAATTACCATCTTGTCAACTCACTTCTTAATGATCGATAGTATGGCTTCCTTAGAAACCGTTCTACGGGAGACCTGTTAGCTCAACTTTCAGAGCGCTGGAGTCGATCCATATACAATTTTGGTAAAAGTAAAGTGGTTAGTCTAGATATTTCTAAGGCTTTCCAAATCTTATTGTATTTGGGGTCGGCATAGACATTTTTTGATTTATTCCGAGTTTTCTTAGAGACCGCAAAATACGTACTGTTATTGAAGGGGTCTGATCCTATAAGTTTTATCTTAATTCAGGGGTACCCTATGGTTCCAATCTTTCTCCTACTCATTTTTTTTATCTTTCTGAACGACCTTCTTCGTCAAACTTTCAATTCTATATACTCTTTCGCCATTGACAGCAACATTTGAAATTCATTTTCCTTCAACTGTAGGCCAAGCCTTTTGGAGGTTGAACGAAAAAGGAGGACAATGAGTGACACACCCACAGGGCCATGTAAGTAACAATGTCATCTGCATATATGGGTGCTAAATATTTTGAGGAATCATATACTCTTGCTGTTTTGGGCATGAGAACTAAATGTGATGATCGTTGGAAAGAGCATGTCTGTCAAGTATCGAAAGAAGCATTCAAGTGTCTTGGTTTTCTGAAACGGTGCAAAAGTGACTTTACTCCTTCTGATCTCCTTAAAATCTATACCACGTACATCCGACCGAATGTGGAATACAACTCCCGTACATAAGCAGGAGTTTCAAAACCTATTTTAGAGCTATGGGACCGTGTGCAAAGGAGGGCGTTGAGGCTGATTAATCACAGTAGAGTATGCAACTCCATTGACTCGTTGGAACATTGTCGGAATGTGGGTTGTGTAACACTGTTCTGTAGATACTACCATGGGTAATGTTCTTCTGAGATTAGCGAACTTATTCCAAGTGCCCGAGTTTCAGTTCGCTTTACCCGCTTATCTCGTAGATCACATCCGTTTGTAGTCTATTGTAAAGTTGATCGCACAACACATTACCGAGAAAATTCAATCATCAGTCAAACTAGCCTTGTGTGGAATAAACTCCCTACACAAGTCTTTCCTGACAGTTACAATCTAATAGAATTTAACTCATATATCCACAAGCACTACTCCCTTTTTCCTCCTTCGCATAACCTATTTTCCTGAGATCAGCACAATGCACTGTATCTGTAGAGGCATGCCCCAATTGTTCGTCAATAACTCAAAAAAAATCTTTGCACCGGCAACAGCGTTAGCCACATAATTGCGTTTTTTCTCTACTGTGAGCTAACACGGCACCCATATTACCGATACCTTTCTCATACCAAGCTTGTCTTAAAAAACAAAGCCCGAGCCCCAACTAAATCCCACACTTTAACTCGTCGTTCACTCAAAACTTTGTCGATGATTTTCAAACTAAATGCTTCAACGTGGTTCATAATTGGTGGAAATACGTCCACGTCTAATTTTATTTACTAGTCTTAAGCGCTGGTGTAAATATGCCATGGACTTTGTCTAACTTACCTTTGATTTCTCTGTTTTGCTTTTCAATTATAATCCAAACACTGCGTAAAGGAGTGAGCTTTTGATTCGCAAACGTAAACGAACACATAATATTTTGCATCATTCCTACTGAATTGTGGCCTTGAATTTTTACAATGTCTTCGGTTCTCTGGCAAATACTTTATTTTTAAGATATTTACAAAATTCGCCATCCTTTCAAAAGTTCTTCTGCCTGGTTGGGTAAACATATTCTTGCAGTAAAATCAAGTAACTGCCACAGGGTTTACATTTTTTGGTCACTCGGCTTATTTACGTACTACTAACTTGGTTAATTTTGTGTAATGGAATGTTTATGCTTCGGTTGTTGGTATCCTTTTCTGGGGAAATAACGCCACGTTGTACCTGACGAACTTCCTTGAGTGGGATCACGTCACGTTGTGATCATTTTGTCGTAGCTTACTCCTAATCTACTACCACCGATGTTTATTCCCAAAGTTATTGATCTTGATTTTACCAGTTCATCGTTTGAGATGACCTTAGGTCAGAACATGTGTTGCATTCGTCTACGGCAGTAAATCATGAAAGTTTTGGTCCATCTAACTTTACAGCTTGTTAGCATTTTTTTATAATACCGAATTTTTGTTTCGCCATACTTCACCAAGATCGTTTTTTCGATTTTTGGAACTTTCAAAGCGAAATAGGTATTATTATACCCCAAAAGATTTTCGGGAATTTTCAGCAGAAATCGATTTTATCTAAAAAATTTGGTTACGAGAGATATTTTTATTTTATTCATTTTTCTCTGGTGCTTTATTTTCACCACGTCAGACAAATCATACCAGCCTAATAAAATAAAAATCCGCGGTAAAAATTATTATCTTAAGGCCACTTTGATGACCTTAAAAGTAAAAATTATGTACTTCCCAAGTTCAAACCCCAATGATTTGAAAAATTGCCAATATTTTGGCATAAAATTAAATGTGTAAGATAGGTCTTTGAAATACATACCACCTGAGAGCCATCATGCAGTTTTTCTCACAAACTTATATTCATCTAAATCTCATGTTTAGGAGTAATGAAAAAACTATTTAACTCTCTTTAAATTTTTCTCCTACCAAGTACCAAGAGACATAATTGTTACATATGAAAGTTATTTTGAAGACCTCTCATATATGTATTGCATAAACGCCAATAGTATTATATTGGTTAAGAGTAGCAGAGCCCAGCTCTCCATATTCGAGTGCAAATTCTATGAAATTTTAGTTTTTTAGTCATAAATACTTTTATAAGAGCCTAAAGGTATGCCTATCAATTTTAGCCAATTCGCAATTCAATACATATTTCATAAACACACACAGCATTTTATAGTTATTTATGTGAAGCTTATTATTTAAATGAATTTTACTCAAAAAAAAAAAATGTGCAAAATGGTGCATATCTGTTAATATGGTGAACATCTGCAAAGAAATACTTTTCAAATGGTGTATTTTTTGTCAAAATCGGTTGGTAATTGAAGGTGTAAAATATGCCACAAGAATTCGCTTTGCCTATTAATATTACAGATCTTTTTAATATCTCAAGTGGGTTGGTACGAATGAGATTTATTTTAATGATCAGCATGTTGTGCCATTCTGTGAATGAGAAATCAATATCAGTATACGTGGAAAGCACACGAATTCCAAGTAGCAAATAAGTTTTCAAATATTGACACATTGGAGCCTATCGGAGTATAGATTGAGTAACACTGTTCTTAATATATATTACTCAGTTGAGATAAAAGAATTTATGCCTAGTCCCAGAGTTTGTATTCGAAAGGTCTCAGTTGGCCAAGGTATTTCCTTTAATTTTAGACTATTTTCTAGCGGACCGCAAAATGAACATTAAAAATAGAATCGAATTTCAATTAAGACAAATTCAAGTCAAATGTTAAAAAAAACATGAATACTTTTAAACAAATCGGAAATTTTGGATTTTTGTGAATAAAATTATTCTGCACTCGTAAAAAAGATTCGTTAACCGAATTGTTCTACAATACAACAGCATTTTGGATTATAAGAGGTGACTCGCTAAGAGTGCATATTTCATTCAAAAATGAAACACAAATTTTTGAGCTAGCGGTGATATTTTTATTACATTTTGAAGTTGACATGTTCCGATTAAGTATGTAATAAAATATTCGGCATATGGCTCCGTAGATTTGAACACAGGCACTTGCTCTTTTCATGAAATTTTCGATGACATTTTTACATATATGTGGCTCTTTATCTTCCATGACGCGTTGGATCTCGCCCTTGAGCTCAGGACTTATTTTTAGTTTCTTCACATAGACCCGAGATATCAAAAAAACTCAAAGAAAGAAATCACGCGGCGTAAAATTTCTGGAAATGATTCGGTCTGGAAAACGTTGCTCCAACAAATCGCTTCCAAAGTGCGCGGTATGGCAGGTGGCATCGTTCTACTAAAACAACATATCGCTCAGATCCATAATATACATACAAGGCCACTAGAACTTCGTTATCATGTTCTTGTCACGAATACCATTCACAGTCCCAATAAGAGTGCACTTATTGGGTCACCCTTTGTCAATGAAATTTTTATAGCAGTTAACCGTTTTCTGTTCTGATGAAACATCTGTAATATTAATAGGCACGGCGATTTCTTGTGACCGATATAAAAATTCTAGTTATTAACCGATTTTGACCAAATCTACCTCATTTGAAAGGTATTTCTTCTAGCTGTCTACCAGATTTACATATTTGCACCATCTGAAAATTTTTTTTGTAGTAATGCTCATTTGAAGTTGCTACTAACACATACATAAAACACATAATTTGTGTGTGTTTATTATAAATATCAAAAGCGCTGTGTTGAATTGGCTTTAGGCTCTTATAAAATTATTAATTAAATGAAAAATAAAATTTCCTAGAATTTGCACTCGAACTTCGAGGGCTGGGCTCTGCTAGTTTACTATTAAGATAACAGAATATATATTGTAATGAACCCGAAATTCATTTCCGTACACATCGAAATTCGGTTGGAATTAATATGGTGGCCACAATAAATCTGTTTTCTGTGTGTAAGGATTTAGCTGTGCATAATTTAGATAAGAACGTTTTCCTTTTACCCTTGAATTCACTGATTATAATAATTATTATCTACAATAGATGTCATTCTCCCAACCATATATTAACATACAAAAACTTTACTTAAGGCAGCCATTTCACTTTCCATTTAAAAGGATCAGCTCAATATAAACGATAATCCTTTGTTTGTAAAATATGTTGTATATATATTTTTTTTTTTGATGATTATTTATAACAGAAATGTATGTCAATTCTCTAAAGACAATTTGGACATTGATTTCGAAGTCAACAACAGCAGGAGTAGTCATATAGAATCAGAGGAGCCACAGTATCTTAAGTAGCAAACAGAACAAATACAACATGACATGGACACCAAAACATGTTGTTGTCAAATAAAAATGAAACGCAGACAACAACAATTTTATTATGATTATTATAAATGTACAATATGCTGGAAAAATATACGGAGCTTCTTTTTAATAAAAGGAATTATTTACAAACTCTCACTTTGCGATCAGGGTATAATGAGTTATAACACTGCAAAGAATGGAATTATTTTCATTAACACTGTGGATACTACCGCTCAAGTCTTAGAAAAGCTGGATATGCTGCAATAAAAGTCGTTGCTTGGACGGAAGATCTTTTTTTATTGGCAAGAGGGAAATTTATGTACACCGTAGGTAATCGATATCACGAAAAAGATGGCCTAAGAATACTGAAGAGAAAGGAATCAGTTGTGTACTCTCAAAAATAGTATGCTGACAATACGAGAAGAACATTTATATTAGAAGATTAAGTTTAGTACGAAGAATCATATCTACTGCGGCTCTCTGTACAGATTCATATGCAATGTCTTTCGTTCCGCGATCACACACTTAGGACTAAAATTATACCAGTTAAGACAAAATGAAACATGAATTTTTTATGCGAACTAACTGACTCCGTGGCACTACACCCTCCTAAGAGTGTTTTCAAATATTCATTTCGGTGAAAAATGGATTTAAAATGCAGAAAAATTATGATAATTATTTACTATGACATAAGAGGAATTGGACAACGTTGGTACAACCCTGGTATCGTATAAGCTAGAACTTTAACTAAGGACCTCTGTCATAACTAATCGTAGATGGGCTAATGGATTAACACGTACAACTACAAGACGTCGGCCATTGCCAGGCACTCTCCAGAATTAGATATCGCACGTAGGGATCGTTGCTACTTCATGATCTCTCTGATCTCTCAAAAGTGTTAAGGAACAAAAATTTCTCCACGAGTATATTTGTGATAATATTATAAATTACCAGCAACTTCGAACCCAACCTTACCTAAACTAACCTAAAGGTCGGGCTCAGAATGAAACCACAGATATTCGCTAAATTATTCAATAACATCCTTGAACAGCCTTATACTGTTCCCCAAGCTAGGTAAAATACTAGTATAACCTCGGTCGTATAGACCTATATACCTTTTGGATACACTAGGCAAGTGTCTGGCGAGGATTATATATAATCGATTTCTAACCGCCGTCGAAGAAGTTAAAGGTATAGTTTCCGAAAGGCAAAATCTTCAATCGATGCGATCTACTTTGTGACGAGTATAGCCAGGAAGGAAGTTCAAAGCAAAGGCACTACCAGGAAATATTGTGCTATTCAAGAGACGCTTTCAACACAATGAAATGGTAGCATGTCGTATCGTCGCTACGGAACATAAACATGCCGGACTACATAATACGAATAATCAAAGCCAATTTTTCAGATAGGACACTATGGTACAAAAATGACAGGGGTACGGAGCCATACATCATTACGGCAGTAGTACCCCAAGGCTCAGCTCTAAGACCCTTATTATAGAACATCATGTACGATGGGGTGTTTGACCTAAGAGTACTCGAGAAGGCGATAATTGTTGGTTTTGCAGATGATGCCGCAGTAGCAGAAGAAGCGAGACTTCTAGAAGTAGTCCAACTAAAAATGTGGCTGGAGTCATTGCAATTGTGATCGATGACCGCCTGAACTTCAAAAGGCGTATCGACTATGCCCGCAAAAGACAACTGGTGTCGCAAATGTTTTAGACAGGATAATGCCAAGCACAGGAGGACCTCGACAGAGTCGAAGACTTTTACTTTCACGGGTGACGAATTCGATCAAACTCTATGGATCACCAGTATGGGAAAGAGCTCTTAGAAATACAACCAATGCCCATCTTCAGAAGAAGCTGTTTAAGAGTATGTTACGGATATCGCACAATATAGAGGTAAAGGAGCTATCGGAGATATTTGATGTAGGAGAGAAACTCCAGCCGAATGGATGAAAGAGATAAGTCCATGGAAAAATGGTAAAGAACAAGGGAAAATTCACCTAAAGAATGGTGGATCTTTAAATTATTCAAATTATCCATCAGTGGATAAATCGTCATCACGGAGAGGTCAACTACAATCTAACATAATTCCTAACTAGAAACGGAGGTTACAAGAGCTATCTATATCGCTTTGGACATGATAGCTCACCTAGGTGTTCGCACTTTCCAGAGTGGGATGAAAATACGGAGCTCGTAGTATTCATGTGCCCACAATTCGATGACCAACGAGCACAATTGGAACTCTACGTAGCTGAGAGCTTGATAGTCGAGAATGTTGTGAACGCGATGCTACTGTCGGATAAAAACTGGGTTCTAGTCAACAAATTCATCAGCATAATACATGAGGCACTGCAAACAGCAGAGGAGGTCTGCAAGACCCTGATGGCGACACAAACCTGAAGAAAAAAAGTTTAAGGAAAAGAGAAGAGGGAAGTAGCTGTGATGACTAGCTGAGTCTATCCTAAGCGGTTACTACAGCAGGGAAAAAGGATGAAGATGGAAGTGTTTTTAGTCTGTAGGAATCCGAAATACGCCGGATATGGAGCGTTCGTAGATCTTATGGAAGATTTCAACCGCCCGGACCAAAAAACCTAATCGTACCTCGTTTAACCTTACCTAACCTAACCTAACCTGGACTAACATTACCTTACCTAACCTAACCTAACATAACCAATTCTATCCTAACCTAATCTACCATGACATTGATCATGCTATAACGCAACACCAGTACAATCTGATTCGGCTTTTGATGAATACAATCACGACGGTCTTCCACCCAATGAAAAATTCCGTAAAGATCGTCCAATGTCTGTTGTTATGCCAATAATATCAGGTATCGTATCAGGTGATGAATTATTGAATTTTTGCTGATGAGCTCGATAATAAAGTGCAGTTGACTGTATGGGTGAGTCAAATCCAATAAAACTTGTTGGCCCACAAAACACTTACAAGCGAATAGTCACCTGATTCTTTGGAATCACTGTAAATAATACTGAAGTCTTCTTAAAAAAATCAACACCGAACACGGAAACACGACATTGCGAAATCTCCTACAACCGTTCAAATATTCGCCTCTCTTATCGGCCAAACAATGGAACTCAATTATTTTTATTATAGAAACCTTTCGAATATCAAGCAAGCACAAGATTCGTATTTTTAACGCAAGCGTGAAATCTGTATTGGTATACAGCTGCGAAACTTGGAAGGTGACAGACTACATCGTAGGAAGACTTCAAACCTTTGTTAATAAATGCTTACGTCGTATATTGCGCGTATTCTGGTCCCAAAGGATATCAAATGTAGCACTTCTTTCCCTATGTAATACCGAGCAAATATCAACTGAAGTATGCCTAAGAAAATGGTCGTGGTTGGGCCACACACTTCTTAAGGACATAACGGAGATAGCCCGTAAAAGATTTGAGTGGAACCCACAAGGAACCCGCAAAAGGGGCCGCCCAAAGTTGATCTGCGTAGGTCCATTGATGATGAGTGGAATAGGATGAGGGTTACGTAGCCACATGTTAAGCTATTGGCACAAAATAGACAGAGTTGGCGTGAATTTGTAAATAATCTTTGTATTGCTAGAAGCTCCACTATGGAGTAGCTTTTTAATTTATTTTATCTTTTTTATATTATTAAATATATTGTAAATTAAAACGTTGACTAATAAAAAAAAAAAAAAATAAATAAAAACCTTTTAAAAGTAACTTATAGTTTGTCAATTTTTTAGCCATAGTGTTCGCTGTGATTTTGATTGTTGTTTTATGCGACTTTTCGTTTAAATTTGATTGTTATTTAATTTTATGCGTTTTAGAATGAAAAAGTAAAAAACTCGGAGACATTTTACAATGTTCCCTATATATGTATGTATGGGCAGCATAAATATACATGGGTAAATATTTATGTGTGGATGCATGTATTTATTGCTGAAAAACATACGTATACATAGTACAAAGGTCTCAAAGGAGTTACAAAACTTGAAAACTTTTTTTCGAAATCGAACAAAAAAACCTTGAAATAAGGCGAGGCATCAGGTTTATGGCAACAGTGATGCGCATGCATTCGAACTTCATGGATGACAATAAAAACAGCAACAACAAATGAACTTTTAGTCGTTGAAATATTTAGCATGACAATACCAGCCAAAAGAAAAACAAGTGTGCAATAAAATTGCACTATACGATACTCCACATTCAAATAAAAAAAAATTTTTTTTTTAAATGTGCAAATCATGGAAAAGTCTAAATGAAACACACAATAAAAAACCAACAACAACCTTAACATTTGCTCCCCCTCTAAAATTTAATGCGCGTGTTTTTTTTTTTTTGGGTGGCTTAAAAAATTATTTGCAAATATTTCAAAGAGATTTATTATATACAATATAGATTTGAAGAAATGGCATGTCTCTTATTTTCAATTTTGAGAAGAGATAATTTCATCATATGTATGGCAAAGATTTTAATCATCCTAAATAAAAAATAACATAAATTCGGTTTGTAAATATATAACTGTCACCTTATATATATTTACCAATTGAAAATTCATTAGGTTTCCAGAGCGATTTCTCTTATTTGAATACCTTTTATTTCATTTTCTCCTAAATCAAAAATTAATTATTTCTTTCAATCCTAGATAAACATTAAGGTTCTGTTTCCTCATTAAGTCATTAAAGCCATGAGTGCAAAAATTGAACAGTTTTTTTCATTTTTTTTTTCAACTCAAGAATACTCAAAATGCAAATTGTATTTTAAATCTGTTGCTCATTTTACTATCAAAGTAAAATCAAATGTATGACCAGTTTTTTTTTTTAACTGACTTTAAAATCATCTTAAAGTACTCTTAAAACACAGCTTTTTGCTCTTTTCTTTTGAAAAAAAATAAATAGATAACAAAAACAAAAAATCGCTCCCATACGAGTACACGATAAAAAAAAATCAAAACAAAAAACATACAAATAACTGCATAACAGTGAGCATGTGCAATTTCTATTACTGCTTTTGGAGCACACTCACGCAAAACTTAGCTCAGGTACAACAACAACAAGAGGGAAAATATAAATACAATTAATGTTTAGGGGAGACAATTCACGATGAAGAGTAGACAAACATGAGTTAGAACTGGATAAACAACATGTGGAATAAACAAAATCACTGAAAAACAGTAGCAAAAAGCTACAACACAAATGGGTTGAGTTCTTTTTCTGAACACATATCTTTGTGTTGTTGTTTTTGTTATTGTTGTTGACTCCAAAATGCACCCAAAGTTTAAGCGGTGGTTTTTGTTCAACTCTTATGTTTCGAGGTATAAGTAATACAATGTATACATAGCGGAGATGGCCAAATTTGTGCAATAGTACTCTTTAGGTACATTTTAAAGTACCGGAAGTTACTAAATTATAACTGGAATTTTAAACAAATAAAATTTCAACTTTAGGTTGCTCGGAGGCATTGAAAATCCGAATCGACATCATGTATATATTTTCTAATAATGGAAAAGATAAATATGGACAAAATTGAAAAGAGCGCTAGATGGAGTAGCCACTTTCCAGCCCTAGCTTTTGTGGCACCCTAGTCAAAGGGTATAAATCGCGCCCCATATTTTTTAACAATCAAAAAAAGAAAAGCGAAAAACTTTATTTATTTTAACCTAAATTAGGAATTATTAAAAGAATATTTTTATTTTTATATTAAACGCCCCATTTTATTTCTATTTTAATATGTAAAACCTTAATGGACCATTTTCGGTTGTTTCATCCACCCAAAATAAGAAAATATTTCAAGCCATAAATATGACTTTTATGACCAAACAATCTAGATACGGAAATAAGTAAATCTGACATCTGATAGAAATTTATAGAAATTACGGGTAAAAAATCGGGGTTTCAGCCCTGTTGTAGATATAAGCCATTAAATTTTTTGAATACAAACTGATTTTGAATTTCTTAGCGGATTTATAAAGAAGACACTGAGGCCTTTCGAAGATATGAACATGATATTTATGTATATAACTCAAAAAGAACTGGCGATATATTTTCCGGTTACTATACCTAATGGGAACTTACATTTTAAGCCCTGACCAAGTTCCCTCAATTGTGCTTTTGTTTTCGTCTTCGTCTTCGTCTCTGACTCAAAAAAATTTTCCTTTAAGGTAGTATTTCGATACTACCTAACACCCAAACGCATACCACTCGATGTGGTATTGATATTTTCTCTTACTTGGGCCACTATTCCAGGACACCCAATTAACATATTTTTTGGGCTTAAACTTGCGGCAATTAAATTTCAGGAAAGGGTTAAAGTCATGTGACTGCCTGCGACCCAAATCGTATTGCGCAGTGATACACGCATTAGATACTCCACTCAGAATCAAATGAAGCACTTTGTTTATCCCAAATTTCCCTCAAAAAGACTTTGTTCTTTGTTGCAATGTCTGCTACATCGCAAGCGTGTTGTCGTTTTAAAGCGCTCCGGCGACTTACATTTCTTACACAGATCGTCCAAAAGAAGAAACTTTTCATCTTGCAAGTATTTGAACGCTAATTCGTCCTGTTGAAACATTTTTATACTATATGGTCAGGATATAATGACTTTCTGCTGATGTTTGTAACTTTGTTATACCAATGGACTGAGTCAATTTAACGATGTCCGTCCGTCTGTCCGTCTGTGTGTCCATGTAAACCTTGTAATAAAACTACAGGTCGCAAATATGAATATATTCTGTTTATATTTTGTGTGTAAGCTTCCACCGGCTATAAGATGATTACTATTGAAAATGGTGTTCAGACCTAGTCCCCATATAAATGACCCCTATTAGATCGACTTAAATTGCCATAAGATCCTAATTATTATATGGATCTCGATCAAATTTGGTCTATGTGTGTTTATTACATCCATTAATCAGTAGTCGAATAACAAACTCTATAGGACAACTCTTAGTCATAGCCCCCATATGCAGCTGATTCCCGATCTTCACTTAAAAATGTGGTGAGGATCGGTCCATTTTTCGACCTAGCATCCGATATGAACTTTTTCATATCCGAAGGCAAAAAATTGATAACAATGCCCCACAAATTTGGTTTATGCTTATTTTTTATGTATATCCTAAGACCTAAGAGATATGGTTCTTAAACGCATGGTATAGGGTATCGTATAGCCGGTATAGACCGACTATAATTTTCTTACTTCTTTGTAATGTTTAAATTTCAGCAATAGAATTTTTTTTTCTTTTTAATATTTTTTTTATCATGTCAGATTCTTTGGTCAGAAAAGTCATATATTGATCGAAATATTTCCTTATTTGGGGTGTGGGCGAATAACCGAATTTCAACCACTTTAATACATACTAGCAGATTCCAGCCCTCGAAATTCGAGTGCAAATTCTAGGAAATTTAATTTTTTCATTACATAATGACCCTAACGGTAATCAATTATAGCAAATTCAAAAATCAGTACAAAAAACAAACCCATTTTTATTACAAATACATTTACAAATTTAACAAACAGACACATAGCATTGTAAAATTTTATGTATGTGTTAGTAGCAACTTTAAAGGCAATTTACTCAAAATAAAGAAAAAAAATTAAAAAAATCTGTAAATCTGCAAAAGGGCTCAAAATAAATACCTTTAAAATAATATACGTTTGGTCAAAATCGGAATAAAACGGTAGAGCAAAACATCAGTCTCAAGAAGTCGCCTAGCCTATTAATATTATAGATTTACTCAAAAAAAAGGACAAAATTTAAAAATCTGGAAATCTGGAAAACAGCTAAAAAGAAATACCTTTTAAATAATATACGTTTGGTCAGAATTGGGATAAAATGGTGGAACGAAACATCGGTCACAAGAAATCGCCTATCCTATTAATATTATAGATGTATATAATATTTAAAATATAAAATTTCTTTATATCAAAATAAGGAAGCAGGATTTTAACCACATCAGCCAAAAAAGATAAACGAAACAAAATTATTTTTTTGTAGTGATGACAAAACAATGGAAACTTTTAAGCTTCTGTACCCGAGTTGATTTAAGCAATAAAAATAGAAGATGATATTAAAGCGAATGTATAATTTCTTGACCGTTATATATATGTTTTTAATTTTTTAGATTTTTTCAACTATTTCTTAAATAGGATTTTAATATTTTAATCTTATAGAATTATGGCAAGAACAAGGTTTTCTGAAGAGCTGAAACCCAGAATAATTGAAATGTTTTGAGGATTATTCTATGAAGAAATTCATAATTTCAAAAATTAGCAAGAAATATTATGAAAGAGGTACGACGATGACTCAGCATTTAGGCGGTAGGCCCCGTGAAATAAGTCAAAGAGATGATAATGCTTCCTTAAGAGGTCAGTAACAATCTAAAATTAAAACAAGTAAGAAAATTATAGTCGGTCTAGACCGACTATACGATACCCTATACCATGCGTTTAGAAACCCTATCTCTTAGGCCCAACTAACTGGACATTGAAAATAACCAAAAACCAAATTTGAGTGGGATTTTTATTAATTTTTTTGGCTGCAGATATGAAAAAGTTCATATCGGATGCTATATCTATAAAGGGACTAGGTCCAAAAATGGACCGATCCTGATCATGTTTGATAAAGTCTCTTGTATTTTGCAAAAATATGTACAAACAAAATTTGAGAAGAATCAGTGCAATATTTTTGTTTTTTAATAGATTTAAGTGAAGATCGGGAAGCAGCTCTATATGGAGTCAAAGGGATCATTTTTGAACTACTCATTAGTGGATGTAATGAACGCATACAAACCCAATTTGAGTAAGATCTATATGACAATTTGGATCTTATGGCAATTTATGTCGATTTCATATGGGTAATTTGTATGGGGGGCTAGGTCTGAACAGGGACCGATTCTCACCAATTTCAATAGCGTTCATCCCATGGCCGATAAAAGCTTATATACCAAATTTCATCAAAATATATTCATATTTGCGACCTGCAGTTTGATTACAAGCTTTACATGGACACACAGACGGACGGACGGACGGACGGACGGACATTGTTAAATCAACTCAGAAAGTGATTCTGATTCGATCGGTATAATTAAAGATGGGTCTAGGTCAAATATTTTTGGTTGTTACAAACAGCATCACAAAGTCATTATACCCAAACCACATAGTGGTATTGGGTATAAAAATTCCATTGTTTTGTCAACAGCATAAAAATAAAAATACTTTTACGTTTTGTTATTATTTTCTCAAGTTAAGCTTTTCTGTGCTAATATTTTCCTTTTTCAACTCTTTCTTTTAACTCATACTCTCTGTCTGTCTGTCTGTCGTGGGTCAACCCCATTCCCCCTTATCCAATTGATCTGAAACTTGGCCCACAGTCTTGTTGTGAGAACAGATTAATTTTGGAGTAGTCACGCACAGTCACGGAGTGATCTAAGTGTCATTTTCCCTCATCCGATCGATCTCAAACTTGGTCCATACACTTGCTGTGAAAAGAAGATTAACGCAGAGTCACGTATGGTCACGCACAGTCACGGAGAAAATTAAAACTGACTTCCCCTCTCCAATCAATTTGAAACTTGGTCGATAGACTTGCTGCGAAAAAGATTAACTTTGACATAGTCACGCACAGTCACGGAGAGACTCACTTCCCCTCATGCGATCGATCTGAAACTTTGTCCATAGACTTGTTGTGGCCAAAGATTAATTTTATGATAGTCACACACAGTTACGGAGACATTCAAAACTCATAAGCATAAGGAAAGAAAGAGTTTTATCAAAACTTTGTTTTTATGGAATAGATTATTAAAATAAATAAAATAAACAAATTTCTAAGTTAATAAAAAATTTTTCAATTTTATGATCCAATTTTTCAGCAAAAATATACTTTGTTAAAAAGATTCAGATTTATTGTCACTTCAACTTCAACTTTATTGTCACTTTCAATAGTCAACACAATTGAAACTCATCGAAGGTGAATCGGAGCCATGAAGTATAGGAAAAGAAAATTTGCGATTTTTGCTCCACATATTTTTTGCTTTGCAGTGTAAATTAAAATTTTTTTTTATAATTTTTTATACCACATACCACACAAATATGTTTATGGTGATGTTTCCAGCTACCAAAAATATCTGGCCAAGACCCCTCTTCCATAATACCGATCGACTCAGAAACTTTTTCTAAGAAAATTTAGCCATATCCCTCTTCCCATCTGTTTGTTTGTCTTTCTACCTGTGTGTCCATGTAAACCTTATAATCAAACTGCAGGATTATTTTGACCATAGGACGAACGCTATTAAAAATGGTAAAAATCGGTGCATGTCCAGACCTAGTCACCAGCCGTAAGACTTCTATGAGATCGACTTCACAAACCATTAATTAGTATCCCAAAAATAAACCATGTAGAACTATTTTTTGTTATAGTCCCTATATAAAATTGATTCATAATATTCACTTAAATTTACCTAAAAAAAAAATATTTTTCTTTAATTTGATTTGGAAATCAAATATGGCAGGAACAGTCCATTCTCCGACCTAGTTCCCATATAAAAATTTTTGTCCGGTATGATCTTTGTATAATAATGACACACAAATTTGGTTTATGCTCATTTTCTGTATCCAATTAATTGCACCTCAGCCCCTTTCATGGCATATACTGACTATAAATTTCCAACTTGTTTCAATTTAAAACTGTTTTTCTCCTTCAGTTTTTTTTTTTCCTCAAAAGGGTTAATTTTACCTCAAATATTTTATAGCTTAAGAGGTAAACAGTTTATTGACTTTAAAATAATTTTCTCCTTGAACATTTGACTAAACTTTCATGCCTTGGAGGTGAACAGTTTTTACCTAAAATTTTTTTTGCTGCATGTAGAGGTATATTTTATTCATCTTAAATTTTTGTACACTTGACGGCAATTTCTTTTATCTGAAACATTTATTTGCAAGTGATAGAGGTGATTAATTTTAATCTCAATGTTGTTCACCTCAAAATTTTTGTCATCTAATAAATTTTATTTGTTTTACATTTTAAAATTTTTTTTTTTAATTTTTACAATATTTTCGTTGTTAAAGAGTTGAACATTATTTTCCCCTCAAAAATTTATTTTCAATTATTTTTAAGCGCGCCTATCATGCGGGGGTCGTGGTTTCGATTCCCACCAGAGGCTTTGGTATGTCGTTGCAAAACTAGTCAACTCCTGCTTATCCCTGGACCCAAAATTATAATCTGCAGACAAGCCACTCGGCTTCGCGGAACTAGGCTTAAAAAAAAGAGTTGAAAATTTTGTTCAACAAAAATTTGTTTTGTAGTTAAAAAACTTGTTTTACTTTAAACTTATTTTCATCTCAATCGTATATGCAAAAAAATATTATTTAAAATTAAAAATTTCCATTCGAAATCCTAAAAATTTGAATTGAAATTTGAAAATATTGTATTTGAAATTAAAAAAATATGTTTAAAATAACAAAAAATTCCATTTTATATTAACTTTTTGCTATTATAATTAAATTGCATTTTTTTCCATTTGTTTCAAATTCAAATAGAATTTTTTTCAGTTTTAAAATGATATTTTTATTCTTAAATTGCTCTATAACAATAAAATCGAACAATATTTAGTAAGAGAATTTTTTCATTTTTTTTGTTGCCAAATTTGGCCTTTAAAAAGTACAACTTTAAAATAATTGAGAATTTCATTTGCCATCCCTGTTACGAGTACATAAAAATACTTAGTGTGGACCATTTGTGTTTGCTACAACAACTCTGCATAAAACACAATAACTACGAAAGCATTTAAGAGGCGGCAGTAAAGGCACCTTATACGACTCCGGTTATTGTTGCTGATACTTGCTCTCATTCATTTGTAGAAAAAAAAAAAAAAACAAAAACAGAAAAAACGCCAACAAACAGAAAAAAAATCATACAGAAGCAAAAGCCATCGAGGCATTTCAATATTTTTTTCAATTCATACTCAGCATTCGTGTACGGAATTCTTTCGAGTTGGCAGCAACTTTTTTGTCTTCTTGCTAGTTGCTGCAAACAACTGCTGCTAGTGCTAGCTACTTGTTTGTTGGCCATTAAGTCTGAAAGTAAGCAAAAGGTCTTGTGCAAAAATTTTCAAACTGTGACCAAAAACGCGCGCGCGATTTTTCTCAAAATATTATCAAGTATTTCGTTTCGTATCCATACGTACGTAACGTAAAGGGTTTTTTTGTTTGGCTTTTTTTTTGTAATCGTCATGATATTTTCATACAAAGAGGATCCTCTACTTCTTTGTCATTAACATTAAACGATCAAATCGATCTGGTTTTGTGTTTAAAACACAGTTATTGAATGTGACCAATTTTATGGCGTTTTTTTTAAATTTTTGAAGGCTAAAAGAAAAAAAATTTTGCAGAAGAGCCGGTCGCTCATAATTACAAGATTTTTACAGAAGCAATAAAAATAAACGTATAATTAAAGTGAAAATAATTATAAGTCAAGGTGTATTTGTAAATGAGTGATATTAGCCAAAAAAAAAAGAAAGAAAAATAAAAATGAAATGAAACCATTTAAAAAAAAAAAAAAAATTACAAATAATAAAATGAAAGTGATAAAATTAAAATAAATAAGAATTTAAGAATAAAGCTAAAATTAAATTTCCAAAAATTTTTATTTAAAAATAAATTTAAAATAAATTACAAAATAAAAAGAGAATTTATTTTAAAAGGTGAAAAATAAAAAAATTAAAAGTGCAAATGTTTTAAAAATTCCCTTAAACAAATATTGTGCTTTTAAATGATTATGCATGGTACTTGGTATAAAGGACCACAACTGGCACATCCCCATTCACATACCGAGTATCATCAATTTCGTTCATATCCTTCATTTGTGGTGACACCATATCATGACAGCTCCACGGCGGCAGCTTCTTTGATTAATTCCACCGTTCCAAGTACGCCCAGTGCTCCGATATTCGTGGAAGGCTCATTTACTAGTGTTAATGCCACCAACAATTTAACTGTCCTAAGTCCCACCATAAAAATCGAACAAAACTACAGTGAACCATTAGCTGGCGTTGAGGATTATGCTCTCAATGGATTAGATTGTTCTGCCGGAGATAACGGTACGTTTAAGGTAAGTTTCCATAAGTTAATAGCGAAATTTAAATTGAGAATATGATAAATAATTTGGAATGTGAAGATTATTTTTTTTTCAAATGATTTTGTAGGCTGATCACACTTGCCAGAAAAAGTATTCGTGCAACTAAAATTAAAACTGTCATATTACGAAAACTATAAGAAATGATTGACTAAGCTGATTTGTTTATTTTTATTAATAAATTATTAAGATATTTGTTAGTTTTTTTTAATTCTTTTAGGGTTCTTCGACTTGAAAACAAAATTACTAAAAAAAGAAAAAATGCATAAGAGAAAGTATTCCTACATTTTAAATATTAATATAAAACTGGTATAGACCAGTTCGTGTGCAAAGTCTAGGAAATTTTATTTTTTCATTCAATTTCTTTATTTCAATGTTTTTTTTATGTATTTAATTCATTAAATTTAATTCATTACAAATATTTGTGGAACATACCGGAATAAGAGCCTAAAGGTATTTGAACCAACTTTTATGCCAACTAAAGGTATGCTAATTTTTGGCAATTCACAATTTAACACAGAGCGTGTGATAGGCAATTTTTACAATGAATTTCGATTGCGGTCTAGACTGACTATATGATACCCTGTACCATGGTTTAGATACCCTATCTCTTCAATCCAACTAATTGGATATAGAAAATAAGCATAAACCAAATTTGAGTGCCATTGTTATTAATTTTTTTGGCTGCAGATATGAAAAAGATCATATCGGGTGCTATACTTATATGGGGACTGGGTGGAAAAATGGACCGATCCTGACCATATTTGGTAAAGTCACTTATATTTTGAAAAAAATATATACAAACCAAATTTGAGGAAAATCCTATGACTAAGAATTGTCCTATAAGGATTATTTTTGGACTACTGATTAATGGATATAATAAACACAAACAAACCCAATTTAGCTGAAATCCACATATATGATAATTTGGATCTTCTGGCAGTTTATGTCGATTTTGTAGTGGTCATTTGTATGAGGACTAGGTCTGAACATGGACTGAATTTCACCAATTTCAATAGCTTTCATTCTATAGCCGATAAAAGCTTATGTACCAAATTTCATCAAAATATATTAATATTTGCGACCTGTAGTTTGATTACAAACTTTGCATGGACACACAGACGGACATCGCTAAATCTATTCAGAAAGTGATTCTGAGTGATTCTGAGTCGATCGGTATAATAAAAAGTGATTCTGAGTCGATCGGTATAATAAAAAATCGGTCTAGGTCAAATATTTTTTGTAGTTACAAACAGCAACACAAAGCCATTATACCCAAACCAAATAGTGGTGTAGGGTATAAAATTGTTTCAGATGGTGCAAATCTGTCAATCTGGTGGACAGTTCAAAATATATACCTTCCAAATGAGGTATGTTTGATCAAAATAAGTTTAAAACTGACAAAGTTACAGCGGTCACAAGAAATCGCCTTACCTATTAATATTATAGATATTAAATGCATATCAGAAATATTGTTGAACTTAGTAACTTCATCAACTGGGACCTCTGAGAGCTGAGTTGGCCTGCACTTTACCAACTTTAAAGTATTCTCTTTAATTATTTTAACCCAGTTATCTAAAATGACGCTTTTCAACATTCCCTTAACACAAATATCAGAGATGCACAGACTTTTCTGTTTGCTAGCCAATTTTTTTTTAATATCATGTCCTGGCGGGCCACATCTATAATATTAATAGGTAAGGCGATTTCTTGTCGATGATTTGTTCAGCAGTTTTCCCCCGATTTCATCAAATCTTATCTTATCTTATTTTTAGATAGATTTACAGATTTTAAAATTTTAAAATTTTTTTTTTTGAGAAAAATGCATTTAAAGTTGCTACTAATACAGACATAAAATTATGCATTACTATGTGTGTGTCTATTAAATTTGTTAATGTGTTTGTGAGTTTGGTTTCTTCATTCACAATAACAATTGTGTTGAATTAAAAAATAATTTTGGACATAAACTAATTTTAGACATAAACCCATAATGTGTGGAAAATATATAAATTGTTAAAAAGTGTAGGGTTTTGAATTGGGTAAAATTAATTAGCATACTTCTAGCACTTTTAGTATATGAAAAAAAATAATAAAATTTCCTGGAATTTGCACTCGAATTTCGAGTGCTGGGATCTGTTAGTTTCAAGCAAATACTTAATTTGTAAAATTTTATCAAAATTGAAGGTAAACGAAAGAAAGTCTTTAATTTATTGTGGTTGTTAAACGTAAAGCTAAATGTAAGTTACCACCAGCAAGTCGATTAGGTTGCACACGTACATATATGTGGAACCAAATAAAGAAGCAATATATGCGACGTTTTCAGAAAAATTAGGCTATAAATCTTTTTGTAGACACTACAAAAATTGAGATAATGGCTTTCTTGAAACTTACTACGAAGATGATCAGATGTTTGCAAATTAATGAGTTCCAATTAAATGTCTGGATTAACTTCATCGATAATTATGGAAAATGGATTTGCAAATAAATGGAACTTTTTTTAATTTTTTTAGAATCAGAAACTCTTGAATTAAACACATTTCTCAATAGCTGGACTTTGCATTATTAAGAATTATAGTTTCTTAAGTGTTTGGGAATACATTTTTGGCATGACGGGAAATGATGCAATGATTTATCTACAAAAATTTTAGTTTATTTTCAAATGATTCTACGTGGTTGGTCATAACTGTAATGAATTGATTTGTACTTTGCAATTTCCAAGTAAGAATATTTAGGTGTGTAGTTATGTCCACAAGAAATGCAGAATCGCACAGCCACTTAGATTTTTTTTTTTGATAGGCTTTTGTTTTTCTTTAAAAAATATTTCGATCTCTTAAAGCAAATCAGAAAATCTTTGTTATGTTTTTCCGCGGCTTAACCACCTGACCTCACACTAATAAATTAAGTTTTCATATTCAGCTTCTGTTTCTTCCGGAAATGTTTTAAACTGTCGATGGTTAAGACCTCTATTTTTTATGAAATTTGCTACTGATACGATCACCTTCATGACATGATCGGATCTTAAGTCTTATCCACAAAGATTTTTTTGATGATTAATGCAGTGGAAGTGGAATAGTTGCAGCTTTCGATAACCAAAATTACTTTTTACTAATGATACCGTTATTTGTTTCAATCATCGAAGGCGCACCATCTGTCATAAATCCAGCAAGCTTTTTCACATTTACAAAGTAGACTATTTAACAAATCAGTAGCAGTAGTCCGGTCTTTCATTGTACTAATGGCCAATAATTCTTCATAAAATTGATCATCAGTGATGCCACGGAAAAATATCATAAATTGAGCAGTTGCCGAAATATCGTTGGACTCATCAAGAGCTAGGGAAAAATATCTAACATTTTGAGCTTTTTTTTGGAATTGGTCAAATATGTTATCAGCCATTTCGAAAACCCGATGCTGAACTGCGGTTCTGCTCAATGAAATATATTCAAAAAAAAAATTTTTTTTGATGTATCAGGGGACCGTAAATAAACATATTTTAATAAATTCTCCCTCAGTAAAAGCGCCAGCATTTTTGGCAATCAATAATGAAAAATAGTTCCCGAAACAACTTCTGATTCATTATGCTTTTTTTTAAAATCTGTTGCTGTGGTACAATAACCCTCTTCAAGGATTTATTTTTATCTTCCCCCACGATTTGCTGATATGTATGTTGTAAAATTATGCCTCTCTGTATTAAATCACTTCTTGCAATTTATTGTAGCTCGACAAATTAAGCATATAACTTTTTTATTATTCTCGATAACAAAATATTTATTTGTCCTAAAACTACTAAATTTTCAATTTTCAGATACAAATTTTCTTTTAACTAATGTCATTTTGTAAGACTAATAAGTTATTTCGAAAATTACAATTAATTTATTTCGAAAACAAATTTGTTTAAAATTTAAATTTTAATTATAATTTTAGCTTGATGTACTAAATCAAATTACCGAAATATATATAAAGCCAAATTCAAATACTTATCTTAAATCTTGGCATGTCATGAAAATGTGTAATAAAATAGGTATTTCAAAAAATTAGAATTTCGAAGAAAACAGCAAAAATATTTTTTAGATTGATGTGTTAAATTTCGAATTATTAAAAAGTAGAATAAACAAGTAAGAAAATTATAGTCGGTCTAGACCGACTATACGATACCCTATACCATGCGATTAGATACCCTATCTCTCAGGCCCAACTAACTAGATATAGAAAATAGGCATAAACCAAATTTGAGTGGGATTTTTATTAATTTTTTCGGCTGCAGATATGAAAAAGTTCATATAGGATGCTATATCTAAATGGACTGATCCTGACAATGTTTGGTAAAGTCTCTTGTATTTTGCAAAAATATATACAAACAAAATTTGAGAAGAATCAATGCAATATTATTGTTTTTTGATAAATTTAAGTGAAGATCGGGAAGCAGCTCTATATGGGGCCTATGACTAAAAGTTGTCCAATAGGGATCATTTTTAGACTGCTGATTAATGGATGTAATATATACATACAAATCCAAGTTGACTAAGATTTGTATGATAGTTTGGATCTTATGGCAATATATGTTAATTTCATAGGGGTCATTTGTATGGGGGCTAGGTCTGAACATGGACCGATTCTCACCAATTTCAATAGCGTTCATCCCATGGTCGATAAAAGATTAAATACCAAATTTCATCAAAATATATTCATATTTGCGACCTGTAGTTTGATTACAAGCTTTACATGGACACACAGACGGACGGACATCGTTAAATCGAATCAGATAGTGATTCTGATTCGATCGGTATAATTAGAGATGGGTGTAGGTCAAATATTTTTGGTTGTTACAAACAGCAGCACAAAGTCATTATACCCAAACCACATAGTGGTATAGGGTATAAACATTTCTAAATACTGAAATTTTTTCTACGTAAATGAATATATATATTTTCTGGAAATTTGTATTAAATTTGCAGTGTCGACAGTAATTAAGTATATCAAAAAGCCACACAAAATTTGATAAAGGGCCGCACTTTGTGCATCCTTGCTCATAGGATTAAGATCGGGTGATTGGGTGGTGGTTTCCATTGATTTTTTAGTATTATACAGCACATATTTTGAGACAGCGGACAAGAATATTTTTTTATGGTTAGCGATTTTAAACTTATTTTATGCATTTAAAAGTAAATGAAGTGTACCCCGGTAGCCAAAAAACAGATAATCCAAAATGGACTTTTTCAGTATTTTGCTAAAACTAAAAATTTCGTGGAAAAATATATTTTGTATAATTATATTACTTATATCCTATTACTGTTAAAAAAGGGTGTCTTTTTGTCTTTTAAAAATTAAAAATTTATTCTTTAATGTCCAAATTTTCAAAAAAAAACAAGTAAGAAAATTATAGTCGGTCTAGACCGACTATACGATACCCTATACCATGCCCTATCACTTAGGCCCAACTAACTGGACATAGAAAATAAGCAAAAACCAAATTTGAGTCTGATTTTTATTAATTTTTTTGGCTGAAGATATGAAAAAGTTCATATCGGATGCTATATAGATATGGGGACTAGGTCCAAAAATGGACCGATCCTGATTATGTTTACTAAAGTCTCTTGTATTTTGTAAAAATATATACAAACAAAATCTGAGAAGAATCAGTGCAATATTTTTGTTTTTTAATAGATTTAAGTGAAGATCGGGAAGCAGCTCTATGTGGGGCCAAAGGGATCATTTTTGGACTACTCATTAACGGATGTAATGAATGCATACAAACCCAATTTGAGTAAGATCTATATGACAATTTGGATCTTATGGCAATTTATGTCGATTTCATAGGGGTAATTTGTATGGGGGCTAGGTCTGAACATGGACCGATTCTCACCAATTTCAATAGCGTTCATCCCATGGCAGACAAAAGCTTATATACCAAATTTCATCAAAATATATTTATAATTGCGACCTGCAGTTTGATTACAAGCTTTACATGGACACACAGACGGACGGACGGACGGACGGACGGACGGATGGACGGACGGACGGACGGACGGACGGACGGACATTGTTAAATCAACTCAGAAAGTGATTCTGATTCGATCGGTATAATTAAAGATGGGTCTAGGTCAAATATTTTTGGTTGTTACAAACAGCAGCACAAAGTCATTATACCCAAACCACATAGTGGTATAGGGTATAAAAAACTCCTACTAAATAGTGCATCATTCACACAAAACAACTGAAAAAAACTCGCATTCTTTTGTAGTCCGAACCATTCCCTACATTCTTATACCCACTGTATATACGCAAAGTTTTCTAAAACAATTTTTTTTCTGTACAGAATTGCAACGTTCTTTTTGGAACTATTTTGGCTTTCTTAACACAAGTCTAGAGAAAAAAACTTTTTATTAAATGGGCTTCTTGAGAGATGGCACTTATAAATTTTGGTGGACTCTGACTATAAAAATAGAATAAAAATCATATTAGAATTCTAGCATGCAGCAGAACTATAAATGCAAACAAATTTGGAGATATATGCTATCCACAGTTCATAATATTTTGTACAATGGGAAACAATTAATTCAACACAATGTCTTATAAATAAAAGATCTATCTGAAAAAAAAACTAGAAAAAAGGAACAAGGACTACAAATTCTTTCCAGGTATTGTACTTATGAAGACCTTATCACTACTTTGTTGTGCACTTCAGAACTGTATATATATCCAATATTCGATAAAAAAAAATGAAAAACTAGCTCTACTGAGTTCGATGAAGAAGATAAACAACTTCCAGAAGAGGAAAATCAAGGCTATTTAGAAGAAATATCTTCTTAAATATATTTACGCTGATCCCTGCCTCACTGACTGACTGACTGATTCTGTAACGCTAAAATAATACACATAACACTCCCTACAAAGCTATGCGAAATACACAAACAAAATTTAATTTTTCTCATTTTATACAAACCGACCAGTGTTGATAATAAAATCTTCTGAAAATCGACAATTTTGGAAACTAAATCGCCAAAATAAAATTCGAAAAAATATTACAAAAGGAAACAATAAAATTTATTTATATCATTCATATTACGAATATTATTACAGCATTGGTTATTTCTAATGTATTAGTGGTGAAATTTCAACGAAAAATATTTAACACAGCAATCAACTAAATAATTTTATTGACATGTATCTATAGCTGAAACATGTAATATAGGTTTAAAGTATCGCCGTAATTAAAATTTAAATCTTAAATAGAGATGCTATCCATGGTATTTCCGTTTTGAAACGACTTGACCCAGAATTAAATCTATACATACTTTGTAATTTCCATTTACACTGAACAAAAACTATAATTTTTCGACAAACCATTAATTGTTAACCCTTGAAATCGTAATTTTTATACTACTGACAATTTTAAATCTCCAATCATCATTTTTACATATTTAACAACTCATTTTAACAAATTAAAAAATCGTCGAAATAACAATAACTTGTCAAAATTGGCAACACTGCTAACGATAATAGTTGAACGCAAAAAGTGCATCAAAAAAACTAATATCTATTTAAATTCTTCTTTAAATTCCCATTGTTGGTCAATGAAAAAATTCTGCAAAAAAGGTAATGAATGAAATTTTAAACATTTTTATTTTTCTCATTTAACGTCGTCCGATATGCATACCTACTTTTTTTTTTATCAAAATAAACTTATCCGTTTGTCTGTTTTGTTTTTCATCTCAAAATTGGTTTGTATTGTTAAGAATGCTTTCGCTCAGTTCTCTGATGGCCGGCACTTACCAAAGAGCAAGCTTTTTTTGATAAATATTTGAGAAAAAAAGAAATCTTCAATGTGGATTTTGTTGTTGTCCAACGTATGATTTCGTTTATAGCTCTGTATTGAAAAGCCCTTGAAAAAATAGTGCAATATTAAGTTTAAAATTTAAATTATTGTAACTTTGCATAATTAAATTACATTGTAATTTTAGAAGAGAGGTGGGAAAATAATTTTTTTTTCACTCATAATATTAATTTTTGCATAATTTTCCTTTAAAAAAATTTAGACAAACATAAATTACGTAAAAAGGTATATTTAAGATTTTAATTTGAATAATTTATTGAAATTATCATGGAAGAATTAAAAGCGATTTTTTTTTTTGAAGTAAACCTAATACGCGCTTATTTTTTCTTTTTTCTTTTTTGGATTTATAGATAACTTTGCAAAAAATGTAGTTCTCTTGTAAACTGAAAATGTATGATGAAATATGAAATATTTTTTTCTTTTTTGTGTACATAGGTGTATTGGTGTTTGCATTTCCTTAATGGGTGGTAGGTTTTAAAACCTTTTTCTTTTTGCATTTCTCTTCCTGAATGCACAACATGTCGAGAGTGTTGTGTCAAACTTTTAAGCAAATCAGAGCAAAACTTAAGAAGATACAGCGTTTCCAGCGACCGGCCTCATACGGTATATAGTTAGTATACAAATCAGTTTTTAAAAAAACTTTAAACCGATTTGCTCGCAAATAAATGTTCGAAGTCCGTGAACATCTTCTTGACCGATTCTTTTGAAATTTTAGGCACTATATCTACACTAAAATCATCAGGTAACCACGAAGTTTTTTTTTTAATTCTATTTTCTTCCCCATTTTTTAACAACAAATTCCCGAAATTGTATATCAAAAATCGTTTTTCACGTCAAAATGCTGTAAAAAAACATTGAAAAACTCTTCGTCACTACTTCAGGAAACATGTCACCTTTTAAACGCATTTCGATTTTTTTATATCATATGGTCCGGTAACGAGTTATGATGTTCACCGCAAAACAACAACGCCTCCGGATATTGGTTGTCACGGACTTATTTATTAAAATTTTTAGTTGAAAATCTTTTCAAAGATTCTTTAAATGTTATGCTATAACGTGTATTCATGTCTTCAAAAAAGAAATATGCAAAATACGACTTTTATTACATTTTAAAAGCTTACCCCCCCTTAAGAAACTTTTAGGAACCTTGCTCTAAAGCGTTTTTTTTTTCTATGCTATTCTATTTTTTCTACAATAAAATGGAGTTCGGTTATAACGAACTCGGCGGGACCGGCCAAATTAGTTCATTATAGACTAAGTTCGTTATAACCGTAGTATTCTTTTGTTTTGTCCGAAAGGTTTAATAACTTTTTTTAGTTGAATATGTTTATTTATTTTGACGCATTTTAAAAAGTTATAAAACATAAATTAAATTATTAAATTATTAAGACTAAAATTACCGACTTTCTATCAAAATAAAATAAAATGTATAGAAGCAGAAAATACAAAGCAAAGGTTGGCTACTGGCAAACTTATGCGAAAATATACATAAAAGGACCTTTTACAAAACTTTTTGGTTTGTATTTTTTACAACTGTTTTCCGATCTTTTTTTTTTTTAATTTTAAAAACATTCAAATTAATTTTTTTTAAATATATAAAATATTGGAAAGTGTTGAAATGGGAAAAAAAAAAATTTGTTTGTTAAAGTCAAAATAATAACACAATCCACTAGTTTTATAAGTATGTTGATTTATAGTAGTTTTTCAGTACATTCTTTTTTTTATAACAAATTGTTTTTGATTATATAAATTAATCAATATTTATTTTATAAATTAAAAAAAAAAAAAAAGAATTAACCTAAAATAAAGTCATCTTAGCTAAATATGAACCAATATCAAATAACTTTTAGGTTTGCTATTAAAACTTTTTCTTTCCTTATGCATATGAGTTTTGAAACTCTGCGTGACTGTGCCTGACTTTGCGTGGCCATTTTAAAATTAATCTTTACTCACAACAAGTATATGGATCAAGTTTCAGATTGATTGGATGAGGGGATATGGGTCTTAAATCACTCCGTCACCAAGTTTCAGATTGATTGGATAAGGGGAAATGGGGTTTAAATCACTCCGTGACTGTGCGTGACTATGCGTGACTATCTTAAAATTAATCTTTGGCCACAAGAAGTCTATGCACAAAGTGTCAGATCGATCACATGAGGGGAAGTGAGGTTTTAATCTCTCCGTGACTGAGCGTGACTAAGCGTGATTGTGCGTGACTATGTCAAAGCTTGTATGTTTTTTCACAGCAAGTGTATGGACCAAGTTTCAGATCGATCTCTCCGTGACTGAGCGTGACTATGCGTAATTGTGCGTGACTATGTCAAAGCTTGTATGTTTTTTCACGGCAAGTGTATGGACCAAGTTTCAGATCGATCGGATGAGGGGAAATGACATTTTGATCGCTCCGTGACTGTGCGTGACTACCCCAAAATAATCTATAGCCACAACAAGGCTATGTGCCAACTTTCGGATCAATTGGATAAGGAGGAATGGGGTTTTCCCGTTACAGAGAGTATGAGTTAAAAGGAAGATACTTATACTTTCACCAACTAAAGATTATGTGATTATGAATTTCAAAATTGTGTGTAACATTGCAGGCGATTTTAGTATCTCAAGACCATCGAACTGGCAATTAAGTTAACTTTAAAGATAATCGTTAGAATGTTGACTTAAATTTTTTGTCGCTGCCATAATTCGAGTCATTGAAAACCAGCGGTGTAATTTTTTAAATATTTCTTGTTGGAATACGGTAAAATACTTGGAATGAATTCTGAGGGAGTGCGGCCGACCCGATTTTTACTTAGAAGTTCCCATATAACTCACAATTCGGATGATATATGAGGCGCTCAGCGCCAAAACGGCCTAACCCTCATTTTCAAAAAAATCAAACTGACTATGCTGATCTAACCGGAACCTTTCGAAACAAATACTAAAAAACTCCCTATTGCATAGTATAACACTAGGTTATACTACCTGCTGAAAACTGTTTTTCCTCTATGCAAAGTTCAAAAAAATGTGGATGCCATAATAGCCTAAGCCGCTTAGGCCAAATCGAATCCTAGAATTTTTAAAAATCAACTTTCTTTTTTGTAAGTAAAAACTTTCTTTTTTTTAAGCTCGTTAAATAGTTATTCTTGTTTAAATAATAAATCCACTAGTTTGTCAAAGGTAAGTTCATAAGATCTATTGAAGTGTGTTATCAGTTTTTATACCCTATACCACTATGTGGTTTGGGTATAATGACTTTGTGCTGCTGTTTGTAACAACAAAAAATATTTGACCTACACCCATCTTTAATTATACCGATCGAATCAGAATCACTATCTGATTCGATTTAACGATGTCCGTCCGTCCGTCCGTCCGTCCGTCCGCCCGTCTGTGTGTCCATGTAAAGCTTGTAATCAAACTGCAGGTCGCAAATATGAATATATTTTGACGAAATTTGGTATTTGATCTTTTATGGGATGAACGCTATTGAAATTGGTGAGAATCGGTCCATGTTCAGACCTAGCACCCATACAAATTACCCCTATGAAATCGACATAAATTGCCGTAAGATCCAAATTGTCATATAGATCTTACTCAAATTGGGTTTGTATGCGTTCATTACATCCATTAATGAGTAGTCCAAAAATGATCCCTTTGGCTCCATATAGAGTTGCTTCCCGATCTTCACTTAAATCAATTAAAAAACAAAAATATTGCACTGATTCTTCTCAAATTTTGTGTGTATATATTTTTGCAAAATACAAGAGACTTTACCAAACATGGTCAGGATCGGTCCATTTTTGGGCCTAGTCCCCATATAGATATAGCATCCGATATGAACTTTTTCATATCTGCAGCCGAAGAAATTAATAAAAATCCCACTCAAATTTGGTTTATGCTTATTTTCTATATCCAATTAGTTGGGCCTGAGAGATAGGGTCTCTAAACGCATGGTATAGGTATCGTATAGTCGGTCTAGACCGACTATAATTTTCTTACTTGTTTCAATTGAAAATGTATTAGCAAGAAAAAAAAAATAGTACGTGAATAAACATGTCTGATGCTGACGATGAGTTTACAAGACTCCGAAAATTCTGGATCGGAGTACGTCCCAACACCAAGTGTGTCATCAATTTCATCGCGCTCTTCCGAAGATACATTGCCTGGGCCATCGGGACTTGCGGCAACAGAATCCAAGATCGGAATAACAGAAAATGAAAGCAGGTGAGCTGAACCAGATATCGAAGTTGAAAGCAGCAATGAATTAAAAATATCTACTAGAAAACGGATTGCCAACAAATCTAACTGGAAAAAACACGTAAGAAAAGTTTAGAGAAATTCCGGAAAATCTTATAAAACTGTGAAAGGAGTTATGAAGCCAGCTAAAACACTTAATGCACTTGAATGGCCATGTCCGTTAAAATGTCATCAGCATTTTAGTGAGAATAATTTGCGAAGTATTTTTGAAAATTTTTATAAAATTTGTGATCATGATTCGCAAAATGCTTATTTATGTGGACAAATTGCAGTAATTGAAACAAGAAGATCTTATAAGAAGTTTATTGGCGAAAGCCGAAGATCTAGTACAATAATTTACAAACTTCCTGGAGTAAATAATGTCGGAATGCGTGTTTGCAAAACATATTTTAAGCAAATCTTACAAATAACCGATGGTAGTATTACACGTGCACTTAAGCATAGAGCACCTGGAAGTGGCACAACTACACCAAAATTGGACCAAAGAGGAAGACACCCACCTCATAATAAGACCAGCGTTGAAGCTACAGCAATCGTGAAAGAATTTATCAATAAATTTCCGAAGTGTAGCTCCCACTATTCAAGAAATAAGAATTTCAAAGAGAATTTCTCGCACCTACCTTAAACATATCGATTATGTACGAGCTGTATCGTGGAACTGTAGAAATGGACAAAGTTGTATCTAAATTCGTTTTCGCCAAAATCTTTTCAGAAAACTTTAATTTGCATTTTCGAGCTCCAATTTCCGACAGCTGCAAAAAATGTGATCCTTTTAAAGTAAAAATCGAAGCCGCAGGTGATCCTTTTGAAAAGGAAAGGATTACGAGCGAAAGAGATTTACATCACCGAAAAGCTGAATCAGCTAGAACTGGGATGCAATTGGACTTGAAACTTAACAAGGAAGAATATGCAGTTATAGCATTCGATCTTATGAAAACGCTGCCGACACCAGCCATTTCCACAGGGGTAGCTTACTACAAAAGACAGCTATGGACCTATTGTCTTGGTATTCATGACCTTATCACGCACAAATCATTCATGTATACCTGGAATGAGGGAATAGTTTCACGTGGCCCACAGGAAATAGGGTCTTGCATTATGCATTACGTGAAAGCCAATGTCAAATGTAAGAACTTAATAATATATAGCGATCAATGTGGTGGCCAAAGCCGGAATATAAGAATGAGCACTATTTGCACATACATACATGGTGAATAATTCGACCTACCCAATGGAACAGATAGACCACAAATTTTTAGTATCTGGCCACTCATTCCTACCATGCGACAAGATTTTGGTCTCATTGAAAAGGAAAAAAAATATTATAAGGACGTTTTTACGCCTGATGATTAGGATCGTGTATTCATCACGGTAAAAAAAAAGGGAACCATTTCACTTGGTAAAGATGACGGCAGATGATACTAATACTATACTATCGAGAAACTAGTGACAAACAAATAAATCTCCGCAGACAAGACTTCAATAATTGAATGGCTTAAGATTCAGTGGCTTCGATTCCAAAATGTGAAGTCATTTATAATACAATACAAATATTCAAATAACATAGATGTTTTATTTCAAGAAGTTGATATTGCAAAGAGGAACTAAAGCAAGTTCGTAGATTTGGAATTTGAACCTCTTTATCCTGGAGGAAGATTCATTGAAGCTGCAAAGTTTAAGGATTTACAGGAACTCAAAGAGTTCATACCTCCTATAAAGTATGCATTTTATAATAATTTAAAAACAAATTCGAGAGCCGAAGACGAAGATATTCAGGAAGAAGACGAATAATTGTTGTTATAAATTTGTATTATTTAAAACGCTAAAAATTATTTTTATTATTTATCTGAAGAAATTTTGTATGTTCTAATAAATGGAGCCAAAATGGCCTAACCCTCAGTTCATATCAATATAGTTTTTTTTAAATGGATTCCAAAATGGCCTAAGCCACTTTAATTTTTGTATTAACTGTTTAAAACAGTCTTTATCTAAGTTAATTAAGACCCAATGATTAACCTAAAACAAATATTACAACTAATATTTATTTACGATTAATAAAAAAAAAATAAAAATATTTTACAAACTTATGTTTTTTAACTTCGTTTTTCTCAGAACCATTTTTTTTTATCTTAGGCCGTTTTGCTGTTTAAAATCTTCAAAATCCTCGAAATTTTAATCAAAATGTAAAAAAACTAGGAATAATATAATTTTTTCTATCTTGTTCTTGTCATTGTTGTTATTCTAATATTTGTAATTTTTGTATAGTAGCTGTAATTGTTGCTGTTGTTGTAGTTGTAGTGTTTGTGGCATTTACTTAATTAATATGTCATATTAGTTTAGGCTGGTACTGCCACACTTTTTTTAAAGTTACAACAAATACAAAAAATCGCCAATATGAAAGAAAAATAATAATAAGAACTTTACATATTCTTAAAAAAGTTCGTATTTATAAAAAAATTAAATAACTATTTTGTGACTTTAATAAACATAAAAAGTAATAAGATTTTCACAATATATCTTTGAAGCACTTTAGATGTCAGCAGTTATCTTTTAGGAACTCTAAATTTGAACTTATAGAAAAATTGCAAGTTTTTTCATTTGAAAACATATCCAGTTTTCGTAATTACTCTGAGATTAGAAATTAAGCATTTTAAATTTATTTCCTAATAACTAAGTTTAAATGTCGCATTTACTTACTTAAAAAAAAAGATCACTTGGTCTGGTAACCCTTGTTTTTAAAGAGTATACACATATCGTCTTGCCAGTGCAATACTGTAACAACTCTAAATGTTACTGTTTTCCGAAAACTGTTCTACTGGACTCAGAGAGACTGAAAGAATCAGAAATATTATAACATCTCATAATTTTACTGTTTTCAGTGAAATTACAATACATATTCTAATATTACTCTGGACAAATTGTACTGAAGGATAATATCTCAAAACTACCTATTTACAGTATTGCACTGGCAAGACAATATATTCTCTAATTATACCCTGTACCACATAGTGGTATAGGGTATAATGACTTTGTGCTGCTGTTTGTAACAACCAAAAATATTTGACCTACACCCACCTTTAATTATACCGATCGAATCAGAATCACTATCTGATTCGATTTAATGATGTCCGTCCGTCCGTCCGTCTGTGTGTCCATGTAAAGCTTGTAATCAAACTGCAGGTCGCAAATATGAATATATATTGATGAAATTTGGTGCGTGAGCTTTTATCAGCCATGGGATGAACACTATTGAAATTGGTGAGAATCGGTCCATGTTCAGACCTAGCCCCCATACAAATTACCCCTATGAAATCAACATATATTGCCATAAGATCCAAATTATCATACAAATCTTAGTCAAATTGGGTTTGTATGTATATATAACATCCACTATTCAGTAGTCCAAAAATGATACCTATTGGACAACTCTTAGTCATAGGCCCCATATAGAGCTGCTTCCCGATCTTCACCTAAATCTAACAAAAAAACAAAAATATTGCACTGATTCTTCTCAAATTTTGTTTGTATATATTTTTGCAAAATACAAGAGTCTTTACCAAACATGGTCAGGATCGGTCCATTTTTGGGCCTAGTCCCCATATAGATATAGCATCCGATATGAACTTTTTCATATCTGCAGCCGAAAAAATTAATAAAAATCCCACTCAAATTTGGTTTATGCTTATTTTCTATATTCAGTTAGTTGGGCCTGAGAGATAGGGTCTCTAAGCGCATGGTATAGGGTAACGTATAGTCGGTCTAGACCGACAATAATTTTCTTACTTGTTTTAATGTTACTATTAGGATTTTTATACCCTATATCACTATGTGGTCAGGGTACGATGAATTTGTGCTGATGTTGTAAACTCCATGTAAACTTTGTAATCAAACTACAGGTCGCAAATATAAAGATATATCGATGACATTTAGTATTTAAGCTTCTATCGGCCAGAGAATGAACGTTATTGAAACTGTTGAAAATCGGTTCATGTTCAGACCTATTCCCCTTGCAATTGACCCCTATGAGATCGAATTAAATTGCCATAATATCCAAATTATCATATAGATCCCGGTCAAATTGGGTTCGTGACATCCGTTCAGCAGTAGTTCAAAAATTAACCCTATAAGGCCATTCTTATGCATAGCCCCCATATGAAGCTCCTTCTCGATCTTAACTTAAATCTTTCAATAACATAAATGTTGCACAGATTTTTCTCAAATTTGTTTTTTTTTTGTACAAAAAATAAGTAACCTTACCACATATGAATAGAATCTGTCCATTTTTTGACCTAGTCCCCATATAAATATAGCATCCGATATGAACTTTTTCATATCCGATTGCAAAAAAATTCATAATAATATCACTCAAATTTGGTTTATGCTTATTTTGTAAGAATTAAGAAATAGGGTCTGTAAACCCTACGTATCGTTTAGTCAGTCTTGATCGACTATAATTTTCTTACTTGTTATATTTTATATAGTCTTTTTCCTCAAAAGCTCTGTCAACATTAAAATTTATTATAACAATTTGAAAAATTAAGATTTTTTATTTGTCGAATATGCAAAACTAAAATAAAATAAACTAATTAATTAGAAATTCTGTTTGCTGAAAATGAAAATACTTTCATATGGGTCTGATTGCGTTGCTAAAAGGCCGTCAAATTCTTTTAGCTTTTCCTCTGTGATTATTGAAAAAATATACATTATCTTTTCTATGATTATTTTTTGAGAAAGAACGCGGTCCAGCCAAAATCTTAATTACCATGGAAAGTTTGTTTTTGAAACTTCTTCGCAGCATATTGGATTATTGGATTAACTGGAAAAAAAATATAAAAAACGGTACAATTTATAATATTAAATAAATTCAACCCACTTCGTTTTCGTTTTCTACCCGCCTACTTTTAAAATACAATATCTTTTGATTAGCGTCATTAAATTAAATACCGTTTAATTAAAATTAAAATTTTGTAGAAGATTTGTACAGTAGTTTGTAACTCAACATCATTAAATTTATTTGTTTTCTGCATAATTAAAATACAGGATCGGTAAAATGTAATATTTACTAAATGGAAAATATTTAATGAAAAGATAAAATAATTTATAATTTTTATAAAAATAAGGTAACAAAAAAATTTTGAGATATATCCAAAACAAAAGTTAAAACAATGTATATATCATATGAAAAATTGGAAAACTAGTTCCGTAAAATATCCAGCGTTACTTAAATATTGTAAAGTTGGCGGTAGCAAGTTCCAAATTTGAATTATAGAATTATTTCCTCTTGAATTTGAAAAGGATAACCGATAAAACAGATTATATATCTGTTCATGTGTAAATATAATCTTATCCTCAGTATCAATGATCCTGTCTTCAAGAGATCGTAAATTTCGTAAATTGTTCGTTTATACGGTGGTGTGTGGGATCATCTTTTCATCTGTTTCTTTTTTTTTTTTTAATTATTGACTAACAGATGCAGTGTATTGTGTTGATTTTAGGAAAATAGGTTATGGGAAGGAAGAAAGAGGGAGTAGTGTTTTTGGATATTGAACTTAAATTTTATTAGATTGTAACTGTCAGGAAAGACTTGTGCGATGAATTTATTCCACATACGGCTAGTTCGACCGATAAACGAATTTTCTCTGTAATGCGTTGTGCGGTCAACTGGACAATAGACTACAAACGGATGTGATCTACTAGAGAATCGGGTAGAGCGAAGTGAAAGTCGGGCACTTGGAATGAGTTCGCTAATCTCAGAAGAACATTTCCCATGGCAGTATCTATAGAACAGTACTACAATATAGAATTGAGCGTAGTTGTTAATTTCCTAGAACTAATAGAATCACAGCTAGCAGATAGTCCACATCCGTAGAACAAAGTTGGAATGAGATAGCTTTTTGCAAGTAGAACTCTTACATAGACTGATATAAGGTGTGGGGTTATCCACAGTGTTCGAAGCATTAAATATGTTTTTGCCCAAGCGAAATTGATATGATCAGGCCAAATGAGAGTTTTAATGAAAATAATTCCAAGATTTTTGGTTTTTAGTGTAATATCAATAATTTGGCGGTTAAGAATAATATCTGGTATAGCAGGTGGAAACACAGGTTTTCGGGTAACAAGATGGAATGATGAATTGACTATAGTCCATTTACCATAGCCCATATATGAATTTGTGGATCCACATTTAGGTTCACAACACAGTAATTTAATTCTTCAAAACAACTACAAACGTAAAGTTGCACAGCATCAACATACAAATAAAATGCTCATATACGAAAGTTGTCTAGGCAAATCATTTTTATATAGCAAACAAAAAAAAGTAGCGGTCCTAGAATCGAGAAGAGAAATATGAAAGATATTGATATTTACTGCAAAAAGACTAAGCCAAAAATGAACAACATGTTCGTTACAATTTTGGACAAATAAGCACACATCTCTAAATTAAACGGGAACATTAAGGTTATATTGGGTGAATTTTGTATTTTTATATATGATAAAAAACACGCCTGGTCATCGGGAAAAGTTATGGCCCAAAATAATAATAATGATGGTGAATTTTTAAAAATATTATTATCTTTGCCGGGATAATTATGATGGCTCTCCTACCAACACAAATAATTCACGACAATAGCAAAATAGCAAATGTCATTTAATATCTTACAATGTAGCTTATCTTGCCAGTACACTTAATTTTGGAAACTTTGTTACATATTTAATATTATTTAATAGCTGGAAATTTTTTTTTTTTTAAATAGAAAAATCATTTTAGATGAGTTTACTTAACTATTTACTAATATTTCTCAAAAATTGTGATATTAACGTTAAATACAATATATTTATCTCTCTTTAATAAATTAAAAATGTATTAGAAACAAATTAGATCAAAACAAATTTTTACCTGAACGTAAAAATGAATTTAAATATGCTTTAATTACCAATCTGGCTCTCAACAATTATGTTATGCCAATTATTGAAGAACTCTCAATCCTTAAAAATGTATTATATATTTAATGACTTTGCGCTGCTGTTTGTAACTACCAAAAATATTTGACTAAACCCATCCTTTATTATACCGATCGACTTCGAATCACTTTCTGAGTCGATTTAGCGATGTCCGTCCGTCCGTCCGTTCGTCTGTGTGTCCATGTAAATATTGTAATCGAACTACAGGTCGCAAATATAAATATACTTTGATGAAATTTGGCATATAGGCTTATATCGGCCATAGGATAACCGCTATTGAAATTGGTGAAATTCGGCCCATGTTCAGACCTAGTCCCTATACAAATGACTCATATGAAATCGACATAAATTGCCATAAGATATGTAATAAATTATCATACAGATCTCAGTTAAATTGGGTTTGTATGTGTTCATTATATCCATTAATCAGCAGTCCAAAAATAGTACCTATAGGAAAATTCTTAGTAATAGGACTCATATAGAGCTGCTTCCCTAATGCTAATGCTTTTAATATAATTTTTGAAACTGAAAAAGCAGACAAAGTATTCGAAAGCAGCATTATCTTCCCAATTCATAAAAAAGGGGATCTTAACTGTACAAATAACTATCGGTGAGTTTCTTTTATGAATTGTGGTGCTAAGCTCTTAATGGGAATCATAAACTCCAGGCTTACAAATTGGATTGAACAAAATAGTATTTTAAACGAGCTTCAAGCGGGGCACAGTGGCGCCATTTGAGTTTTTTCATTGCAAAAATCACATCTTTTGAACCGAATAACGTAATTGAACAGTTTAAACAGCATATGATAGATAACTGTTCAGCCTATGAAATGAGCTTTTGGAAAGGGTGCTACGCTTTGTAGGGGCCTACTTATGGGTTATCAAATTTAAAATTTGTTGAAAAATCAATTTTATGGAAACTAAAAAAAATTATTTTTACATTTTTAGATTGTTTTTATTTTTTTTTTCTTTAGGATTTTATGTTTTAAATTATTATCCAACAAATTAAAAAAAAATTACTTCTTTTTTAAATTTATTTTTTCAATTTTCTGTAAAATATTCATCACAATTCGTAGGAGAAGGTATATCTTAAAGACTAATCATTTCTAAACTATAATTATTTTCTAACTCTATTAGTGACTTCACATGCAGCAGGGAAGAAATAAGTGGATCGGAAGATGCTGCCAACATGTTGAAGAGGTCCTCATTTTGCCTTACCCTTGATGCTTTGAATGTGTTCTGCAATCTATATTTTTTTTTATAAAATTTGTTAAGAGACTCCTGTGCTTCTTCAGAAAGCTCTCCAATTGGCAAAGACTGGTACTCAATTATATCTTTGCCATGCGCCAATATTTTATGGACGGTCGGGGTCAACTTCTTCTGTGGATACATTTCTGCTAAAAGAGATGCAGTTTGCGATGCATATTCTCCATATTTTGTAGAATTGACATTTTCTTTGCAGTTTAAAACATTCAAGATCGTTCCCATCTTTTCACGATTTGATTGTCGATTCCAGTGATTCTAGTTACTGCCTCATCATTTTCAAAAAATCTCCTAGAAGTGTTTCCATCGTTTGAGGTACAGTATCCGTGCTTGGGACAGTCTACTTTTAGTCCAACTTGTTTAAAAAAAGCACCCTGTATTTGCTTCTTTCTGATCTTTTCCTTATCCTTTATTGATGTATTTTCATCGAAGTTTTCCTCCTCTTGTTGTAGGGTATACGCCAGTTTTAGCAAGAACTCCATACACCTTATCCTTGCATGCAATGGTGACATTCCATATTCGTAATTCTCCTCGTTTGTAGAATCGCTTAAATTACCAAAGTACTTCTGACTCTTTTTGCAAATCGCGCATGGCAATGTTGAGGTTGTTCGTGTCAGTTCGTTTACGACTTTTCCATCAACCATGGTCAGGTGGAACTCGTAATTGCATTCAATATATTTTCCTTCTCCAATTTGCAGCTTTGTAGTCTTAACCTTGCTTATTTGTTCTTCAATGTCCTTCACCGTGATCCTCATGAGTTCTGCCGATTCCCTTGCAAACTGGAGCATCATTGGTCGGCAATAATGCATTGATGACGGACGTGGATTTTTCCAGTGTAGGGAAACATCAGATTTTAGCCGCAAAGGAACAACAGATGCCATAAACATATTTCCGTCCGATATTGTAGCGTCATCGGAAGATATCCTTTGCTTATAAACGCTTTGTCCGGATGATCCATCGCAGCCCCATTTGCTGATCAATGTCAGTTTCTCAGGAAGAAATTTTACCTCATTTTCAGGAAGACTCTCCAACAACCGTTTTGCTGTATGGCCCCTAAGATCCTGCAGATTGGCTTTCACAGAGACTTCCGTAAACTCCGTATGCAGTGGTCGTGAATTTATTTTGGCTTGCATAATATGCTTGGATCCTGGTCAAACGTCAGCTCCGTGTCGCATCAAGGATGCCCGTAGTATCTCATATTTTTCTTTGGAAAGTTGTAAGTCCATATTAGAGTGACCGCAACTTATATGGGGCAAAAAAAATGTCGGAATCTTGTTCGTCTTAACCCCACAAAACGAATCCCCTTTCCAGATATTGGGATAGCCAAAATTTGAGCCCGATTAAACGACGTTAACACGTGCCGCTCGTCGCTCAAAATTTGAAAAAAACGAATTTTTTGGCCAAAAAGTTGACGTATTGAGCCATAACTCGAGAACGGTAAATAATAAAAACACGCACGATATCACAAAAGATAGCTTATTTTGTTCTTCAAAATTTATGTTATGAACAGAATTGTTGTAACTCTGAGTCAAACCGAGTTACGGCAGCCTTTAGCTCCGAAAACGTGACCTGGTGCCACCAGGAGCATACTTCATATATTATGTTATTATGTGATAAATTTTTAAATTTAATTAATTTATTTAATTTTTATTTTATTTTTATTTTTATTTTTATTTTATTTTTATTTTTAATTAATTTATTTAATTTTTATTTTATTTTTATATTTATTTAAATATATAGAAATCAATTTACCTAGACTCTGAAATGGCATCTACATCAGGTGTACAAAGCCGGTCCAAGGATAAAATATTTCTTGTTGGCTTTCCCATTCACCAGATCACAGGTTGTAAACTACCCTCAAATCGACAAGTTTTGTGTGCTTTATTTTATAATTTACGTACTGTAAAATTAACTCTAAGAGAATCAGCAAAACTTACTATACGAGAGGTGTTAATTTTTTGGCAGAAAGTTCGAATCCCGGCTAAAGATGAGCAAAATGCAATAACAAAGCTTGAAAAACTTCACGTCGAGTAGAGAATTCTTCAAAAAGACAGGAAGAAAACATCGGAAACGATCAAAACAGTTTGTTGAAAAGTTAGACGATATTTTTGATATTGCTCGACAAGATGCCTTGACTCTGATGAAATCGGAAGTAGATAAGGCTTTTCTCGTGAAACAGAGGCAGAAGGGCCGTCCAGGTTGCATGTCTGGAGTAGATTGCAAGTTATCTAGAGCTGAAGAAATCAAGGCGCAAAAGGAACTTGAAAGAATTAACCGACAAATCCAAGAAGAATATTTTGATATTGATGAGTTTTTTATATTATTATTCCAATTTATTATTATTATTTTCTTGATGCTTCTTAGGGACGGATGATGAGTACAATTTCGGAGAAGAAGAAGACACTCAAGAGGACATCATCTACCAGGAGCTTGAAAACTTGGAGGCAATGGACATCCCGGAAGAAGCTGCAGAAGATCTACGTCCACCTGATAGAAAAAGGATGAAAGTTTCGTATGCAAGAGGCGTTCACGAGATTTTAAAATTTACTGTAAAGCTTGGTTCAATGCTCCAAAAGCTCATCTAGCGCCAAACCAAGATTTAGACATTTTGCATAGTCTATTAGCCTATAAAGAATGTGACAACGACATCGCAGAAATAGCACTCACTAAATTTTCGAATCATTTGTGGTATTTGAATACAGAGTTGGTTGGATTGTCGTTCTTTGATCCCACCATTACAGACGATGAAAAGTTATTAATGGCTAATAAATTGCTCAGTAGCACAGATGAACCATCAGAGCACGCTAGGGTTGTAAATCCAAAAGTTAGGAAAGAAAAGTTAGAAGAGTTGGTTGATGGAGGATTAATTAATTTACTTTCCAAAGAAACATTTAATTTTTTTGACCGATTTAATATAAAAATAGATTTTCGTAGACAAAATCCAAACACCTGGCCTCAAAATAATAACTTCCAAGAAAGATTGAAAATTGTCAAAACATTAAAAGTAGTAAATGATATGGCTGAGCGTGGTATTAAATTAATAACTGACTTCAACAACCTTCTGGCAAAAGATGAAGAACAAAAGCAATATGTCCTGAAAGTTGTAAGCAAATGCCGAGCATTGTATCCCGACGTTTCAAAAAGTACTTTAACAAAAGCTCTAGAATAAATTGGATAACTATGTAATATTATCGAATATATCCCTGATTTTTATATATTACAATAATAATAATAATAAAAATGTTCTTGAATTTAACTGTATTACTTGTGTTTTTATTACATTTCTACTTTAAACTCAAAAATATACCAAAAAAATTAAAAATTTATCACATAACAACATAATATATGAAGTATGCTCCTGGTGGCACCAGGTCACGTTTTCGGAGTTAAAAGCTGCCGTAACTCGGTTTGACTCAGAGTTACAACAATTTTGCTCATAACATAAGTTTTGAAGAACAAAATAAGCTATCTTTTGTGATACCGTGCGTGTTTTTATTATTTACCGTTCTCGAGTTATGGCTCAATACGTCAACTTTTTGGCCAAAAAATTCGTTTTTTTTCAAATTTTGAGCGACGAGCGGCACGTGTTAACGTCGTTTAATCGGGCTCAAATTTTGGCTATCCCAATATCTGGAAAGGGGATTCGTTTTGTGGGGTTAAGACGAACAAGATTCCGACATTGATTTTTGGCGGTCACTCTAGTCCATAAACAAGGCCAAGGCTTCTTCGGAACCATACTTTTTAATGTTTGCGTTTGTGGGCGTGGGAATGCTTTCCTTAATCCTTTTTAGTCGCAGTGGGCTTGCATCAGCAACAGATTTTGTAATCTGTGACCTAACTCTTTCACTATCCTTTGTATATTTAATAGACAGCGCATCCGATAAATGCTTCGTGGTCAAGTCATTGGTGGCATCGGCAAGTTTCCTCTTTCTTGTGAAAATTGAACACTCCTCAATACTTTTTTTTGGCCTTCCTTTTGCTCCTCTGGTTGATGTGGTGGGTTTATCTACTGCCAATATATCCAGGATGGTGACTTCATTAAGCCAGTCCTCGTATTTGAAGTTGAAGTTCTGAATGGTTCGATTAGATTTCACCCATTTTGCCTTAATATTTGCATATATCAGATAAAAATTATTTTTTATAATTTCGCTTCTCTCAATATTTCCGTATAAGCTATCAAGTTCTTCTAAAGCAGCTTCCGTGAAAAACTTTGGTGTGGTTGACCTTCTAAACAGTTCAAATAATTTTAAAGTGTTTAACGCCATGGTTTCAGTACTTGTTGCGCCAACTTTCAGTCGTAGCCTAATCCAGGCATTATGCTTATTTTGCAATATATAGGCTTATGCTACCATGCCTAAAAATTTACCTGTTCCCTGCATACATATGGATTTAGGCTGAATTATGCAATTTTGATATTATGCTCGTCTCTAAATAAGATTTGTGCCTACCTGGAGTGACCATAAGTCAATATTGTTCTTGACCATTTGTACTCCAAAGTAATTTTTAAGTGAGGTGCGTACCTGCGAATTTCAGTGAGTAGTTTTTTGTGCATCCTGTGTCTGTAACAGAATATTGGGAGTAGACTTTGGCAGAGGCTCACAGGTAGGCAACCGACTTAAAATGCAATTTTCAAACTATTAGATCAAACTACTGTCAGTCAAAACATGTTAGGGATGCACGCCATACAATTTCTGCAACCATGTCTTTTTAACCCTTTTTACCTCTAGAAGCCAAACGGGCACGTACGGGCAGATAAAACCTTTTGAATTATGTAAAGAAATAATCAAAGAACACGTTTCGCAAATATGGCAAATATAGAAAAATATAGATTTTTTTTATTTTCCGTCAATGTTGAAAAATAGTGAAAAAACGGATAGTTTTTAAATAGTGATTTACCAGGAGAAACACAAAGCAAATAGTTAATTTTTTTTATCATTATACATTTAATAAATACATCAATCAATACAAATAAAAAATAAGGCGATTCGTTACCTATTTTTCGTGATATTACACCTGACATCGCAACAAATTGACTAAAAATTGTGTGTTTTTTTGAAAACCGAAAGTCGGTCAACTTTGAACGGTTATATCTTCTAAATTAAAAATGTGGTATTATTAAGAGTAGCATATTTGATATCGTTGAAAAGTTTCCTATAACATGGGTTTATTCAAAACTTCGTCGGCGCACATGAAAATTTTGATTTTTGCTCTACGGGCGCCACTGTGCGGGGTTCAGACCAAATTATTCAACGGTAGATAATATCTACAATTTATCGGCCATAGCGCATGCAAAATTTAAGGAGAAGAAGAAAATATATGCTTTTTTCGTTGATTTTAAGGCAGCCTTCAATAAAGTACCTAGAAAGCCTCTCATATATAAATTACATCGGATTGGTATGTCAACAAAAGTTGTAAATCTGATAGAACATATTTATAATGATACCAAGTCGGCCGTGTGGACTGGTAATGACTTCTCGGAATACTTTGAGACGTATACTGGAGTTAAGCAAGGTTGCTTACTGTCACCACTGCTTTTTTTTATTTTACCTAAATGATCTTCATGAACATTTAGGGGGTGGTTGGTAATAAACGGGGTTAATGTGCGTCTGCTTCTTTATATGACATTGTATTGCTAGCAGACGATATAGACGTTATGCAAAATATGGTTAAAAATTTAGAAAGCTACTGTGATCAATGGAACAATGGAAGTTAACATGTTAAAGTCAGAACTGATGGTATTCCGGACATCTGGCAGACGAGAGTTAAAAGTGTATACAAAAATCAAGAAGTAAGAACAGTGTACGAATACAACTATCTGGGTGTAATCCTGACACCAAAACTGAGTTTTAAAAAACATGCTGGGAAGAGAAACATTTCATCAAAAAATAGCATTAATGCAACGTGGAGCAGCTTTATGAATAAGCCCAACATAACACTAAAAGCGAAATGAAAACTCTTCCAAGCAGTATGTCGTTCAATACAAGCATACGCTGCTCAAGTCTGGGGCTACTGTTTGTATGATGAAGTAGATTAACTTCAATGGTACTTTATAAAAAGAATTTTAAAACTACCGGAATTTACACCAAACTATTTATTGGCACTTGGAACAAAAGCAGAATATAGCTATTTTTACACGCTTGAATTGCACATGAATTATATATACAAAACGATATTTAAATATAGACAAAATCGATTGCCACATAAATTGTCTTTGATGATGTTACAAAATAATTTATTTTGGGCAAAGGAAATAAACGAAATGGGCAGAGAATTCGGTATAAGTTTTGAGTCTGAAGAGGTTTTGGCTCAAGAATGGGCTCAAAAAGGAACTTTATTGCTACAAGAATTAAAATCAAAAACACTTGAAAATATGAAACAACAAGCTTCAAACAGTATATCGCGGTTTTATAAAAATTTGGACCATAACTTGCCAGTAAATTATATCGATAACATAAAAAACCAAAGGCAACTTGCAATAATTGTTAAAACAAGATCAGATTTGTTACCATTAAACGCAAATAAATTTAGTACAACTGAAAATAAAACTTGCACTTTATGTAATACTAGAGAAGACGAAAATTTACAACACTTTATGGTAAAATGCACAATACTTAGGGAATTTCGAAGCAGATACTCAATGAAAATGAACTTATAAATATTTTGAATGGTAACATACCCAAAGGGTGAAATAGGATTTATAACTATGTCGAAAATGCTTTAAAGTATAGAAAAATGATAATTGAAAAATTTGTGTAATTATTTACTAAATTATCATATCTACTGCAATTATATATATTTTGATCATATCTACTGCAACTATAAATCTTATATATTAAAAGAATTTATGAATAAACTTTGCATTCAAGATTTTTTTCAATATTTTTCTTCTCTCAAACCTCTATAACTAGAGTTCTAATTAACGTAGGCTGTTGACATAGGTCTAAGAACACTCAGTGGATCAGCTCCTTCTTTTAAGCTATTAACTGGTTAAATTCGTTGGGTTTGAGGAAAGTATGCGTGGAGAATCAACTTTACTTTTAGTGTACGTTAACTTATCTTGGCATATTTTGGCATTACTGTACGTTAACTTCTCTTGGCAAATTCGTTGGGTTTGAGGAAAGTTATGCGTGGACAATCAACTTTACTTTTACTGTACGTTAACTTCTCTTGGCAAATTTTGGTATTATATTATAAAAATTAATATAATATAATATAATGCTGCGGAGGAGCAGGGGTCCTCTAGTATATTTTGAAAAATGTTAATACATACTTATTTATTATTTTAATTTTTATATAACAGACGACTATATGTCATTGTTATTTAATTTATTTATTTGTATAATATCTTAATATTTTTTAAAAATAAAGAACATACATACATAGAGCTGCTTCCCGATCTTCACTTAAATCTATAAAAAACAAAAATATTTCACACATTTTTCTCAAATTTAGTTTGTATATGTTTTTTTGGAAATATAAGTGACTTTGCCAAATATGGTCAGTATCGGTTCATTTTTCGACCTAGTCCTACTATAAATATAGCATCCGATATGAACTTTTTCATATCTGCAGCCAAAAAAATTAATAACAATGCCACTCAACTTTGGTTTATGCTTATTTTCTATATCGAATTAGTTGGACCGAAGAGATAGGGTCTTTAGACCATGGTACAGAGTACTGTATAGTCGGTCTAGACAGACTATAATTTCTTACTTTTTATACCCTATACCACTATGTGGTTTGGGTATAATGACTTCGTGCGGCTGTTTGTAACAACCAAAAATATTCGTCCTAGACCCATCTTTAATTATACCGATCGACTCAGAATCACTTTTTAAATCGAAATAGCCATGTCCGTCCGTCCGTCCGTCTGTGTGTCCATGTAAAGCTTGTAATCAAACTACATGTCGCAAATATGAATATATTTTGATGAAATTTGACATATAAGCTTCCATCGGCCATGGGATGAACGATATTGAAATTGGTGAGAATCGGTCCATGTTCAGGCCTAGCCCCCATACAAATGACCCCTATGAAATCGACATAAATTGCCATAAGTTCCAAATTATCATATAGATCTCAGTCAAATTGGGTTTGTATGTGTTTATTACATCCGTTAATCAGTAGTTTAAAATTACTCCCTATAGGAAAATTCTTAGTCATAGGCCCCATATAGAGCTGCTTCCCGATCTTCACTTAAATCTATCAAAAAAACAAAAATATTGCACAGATTTTTCCCAAATTTGGTTTGTATACATTTTTTCAAAGTATAAGTGACTGTACCAAATATGGTCAGGATCGGTCCATTTTTCGACCTAGTCCCCATATAAATATAGTATCCGATATGAACTTGTTCATATCTGCAGCGAAAAAAATTAATAAAAATGCCACTCAATTTTGGTTTATGCTTATTTGCTATATCCAATTAGTTGGACTGAAGAGGTAGGGTCTCTTAACCATGGTATAGGGTATCGTATATCGTATAGTCGGTCTAGACTATATTTTTCTTGTTCATATCTGCAGAAAAAAAAAAAAAAATAATAACAATGCCATAAAACATAAGAAGATGAAGGAGCGAATTTTCGAACTGACTTTTTAAAATCTTCCAATACATAAGGCAATGCGATTCGTTATCTAGAAAAGATTGTATAACATTATTGGATCGACAATTATCAATGGTAAATTCAAAGTAGAGCATATTATTCTACCAAGATTTCTATGCCATGCCAATCAACAAATCGCACTCTCAGTTAATTCAAGTCCACGACTTGGATTTGGAAAATTCATGCTTCGGTCATGGTCAAATATATTTGTGGTCACAAGCGATAACCGCCTAAGTCGACTTAAGAATGATTTGAATTATATATGCTATCATATTCTACTAAAAATGCTTTATATTTACGTGAAATCCCCATTTCTCTATCACTATTTAATAAAAAGTTATTAATGAAAACATGCTGACCTAAGTCGTAATGAAGCCCCATTACATTTATATAAAATGTTATTTTTCTCAAAAGCATGATATTCGATGATTTGGGTTATGTATGCTATCATGTTCTACTAAAAACGCTTTATATTTACGTGAAATCTCCATTTCTTTAACATCATTTGTTAAAAAGATATTAATAAAAATATATTGACGTAAGTCGTAATGAAGCCTCATTACACTTATATAAAAAGTTATTTTTCTCTAAAGCATGATTTTCGACTTAGGCGGTTAATGCTTGTGACCACAGATATATAGCCTGCTCCAGAGTTTGTAAGTCAAACGATTTCATTTTATACGCCGAAAATGGAGAAACAAAAATATTTTCCATAAGATCAGACGAAGATAGTAATATGTGAAATAAAGTTAAATTCTTCTTTCGATAACATCAACAGCATCGGATAAATCAATTAAAGCATAGTGTCCGTTCACTTCGGTGTAATTAATAAATTGGATCTGTTGAAATTCAGCTAAACAGGTTAATAAGATCGAAGTTGTCTGTCAGGAACATTTATATATATTTTTCCAAGAAGGCATTCAGAATCAATTTTACCATGAACTAAGCTGAGGAAGAATGTTATATTAATAATGATCCTTCTACTTTTCAACGTTGGAAGCTTTATTGGAGTAAAACGACTGCGATATAGTGGGAGACTCAATTCCGCATTCCACCGAAGATATCGAAGACAAAATAGTAAGATTTGTTTCTCAACTGATTCTAGTTTTTTGGTGAAAACATTGCATGTGGATGCCAGATTACTGAAGCTTATTCAATTACCGGCCTGACCAAAGACGTGAATAGATTTTTTGTTACATAAGGATCATTAAATTCCTTCCCAACGTTTTATAAAACATAAAATACCATTTGCCTTATTAAAAGTCATTGTTACATGATAATTAAAACTTAGTCTTTTCTCGAAATGGACTTGCAAATCTATGAATGAGTCAACTGAATTTAGTTGTGTGTCATGGATGACATAGTCGTTCGAAGATGGCGAATATCTAGAGAAGGTCATAAACTGACATTTTTTAGATTTAATTCTACATCGCACCATTTGCAGAAGCTATTTAGGTCAGACTGTCTTCATTGTTTGTGAGAGTTGAGTAGATTTTTACTTCGTCGGCATATGTAAGGCATATTACTTTTTTTTTTTAAGCCTAGTTCCGCGAAGCCGAGTGGCTTGTCTGCAGATTCTAATTTTTTTTGGCTTGTTTTTTTTTTTTTTTTTTTTTTGCAGCGACACACCAAAGCCTCTGGTGGGAATCGAACCCACGACCCCCGCATGATAGGCGAGCACGCTACCTACTCACCTACCGGCGCTGTATGGAATTGACTGTGGAAGATTATTAATAAACAGCAAGAATAGGAGAGGTCCAAGGTGACTACCTGGAGGGACACCGGAAGTAACATCTATATATATATGGATTTAGAGTTATTGGAAATTTTACATTGCTTACGATGTTTTAAATACGACCGTATCCCGTTTAGGAAGTTGTCGGAGAAGCCAATAATATCAAGTTTTGCTAGCAATAAATCATGGCTGGCTTTATCTAAAGCTTTGCGAAAGTCTGTGTATATAACAGCAGTAAATTCCATTAGATTAGTAGTCGTATGTACATAAATTTGCAATATATATTTTTTTTTTTAAATATTGAATTTGTATATTCCCTTTATTGTCAAATGAAGTTAAATATGAATGTACACGTATATTGAATATAACTTTTATCGACCTTTTTTTGTAAATATTTGTTCATATTTTTAGAAATGTGTAAAGTGGGCTTTTAAGGTAATTTGTTTTCTAAATAAATAAAGGACTATTTATTCATTATTCATTCGACGTTTCGTTGGAGATTCCCAACATTCTCAGGGATTATTTTATTAATAATATACTCTTTTTTGTCAAATTTAATACATTTAATAAACAATATATTATGTTTTACATACACAACATAAAACATAAAATTAATTTTAAACTAATCTAGAAAATAAATAAAAGTAAATATCATAGTTAAAACCTTCAAACTATTGTCACAACTGAAGTTATACGAGCAGTGGCGTAGCGAGCTTAATTCGCGCCCGGTGCACCATACTTTTTTAGCACCCCCCCATTCAGAAACCATATAAATATCGAGAATTAATATATAAATAAAGTACTCTAAATATAGTCATGGGCTCAAACTAGGCTTTAAATTAGAGGCAAGATATGTAATTGAGAAAACAAGACTAGATTTTGAATAGTATATGATCATCTAGACTTTGTTCAAAAGATACCTATTATATATTTTAAAACAATAAAAAAGTAAATATTTATTATCTCTAAGGAGATACATATATTTAATAATAAATATGATTATAGCACATTAATAACACCAACTACTATTTTATGTCTACATTTTCCTTGATTTTGATGAAGCAAATTTATCAATAATGTCATCAAAGTTGGTCATTTCAAATTTTTCTCTTTCCACACTTAAAAATGCTAGGTCCCTTAGGCGATCTTGTCCCATCGTTGATCGTAGATATGTCAAAATTTATTTTAATTTGCTGAATGAATGTCCACAGCTAGCAATTGATACTGAGATAGTCAGGAGCATTCGAAGTGCCACTCTCAGGCTTGGCAAAACATCTTCTGCATACGAGATTATAGAAGTGAGAAAATATAATAGAGTCTTAGGGTCAATTTCGTTTCTACTGCGGAGTAACATTTTGCAGTCACATTTTTCGATAAAGAGTTCTATTCCGTTGAATTCTGTATTATAAAATTCACCAAAATTATTAAAATTTTTTGAAAATCGTTTCAACATTGTCCTTGTTTAATAAATTTTCACCGTCTAGTAGAAATCTAAATTTGAAATTAAGGTCACTTAGTCGTGTAAATCTTGTACATATTTCTTGTTGGAGACGATCAATAACGCTTTTGATAATGCGAGAAATTTCACTTTCTACGGGCAGGCCAAGATCTCTAGCCAATTCTCCGGGAATTATGCGGCGTCTTCTTACACGAATTATTGTATCAATATCCCATTATTTACAAAGAGACTTCGTTTTTCTATTGCCTCTTCACAGAGGTTGTCTCGAATTTCGGCTAGTTCAGTCGCAAATGATTCAAGATTATGGAACGCTTTTCTAAAATTCATTCTAGGATCTTGTAATCTGAGCTGAACACGATAACCTCCTTAAGATTTCATACCAGATGTGAACTAAAGTTATGAAACTTAAAGTTAGTATATTTTGAATGAGAATTGTAGCTTCACTTCTGGTGTTACTTGTAGTGGAAGTGTTCTCTGCTAATTTTTCTAATAGTTCTACTATAGTCTCTAGCCCATCGACGATAACGCTAATCGCTTGTATTCTGGCGGTCCACAGCATGAAAAGTGAGGATTAATTCAGGGAAGACGTAATTTCAAAATATTGTTAATTTTTTTTAATGGATATTCATTAATGCATAAAAAACCACCATTAAAAAAAAAAAAGTGGAAAAAAAATTTGTTTTAACCCGTTAGGAGCTTTTTTGTGTTTTGAAAAAAATGATCTTTTCTTACAATTTTCGCTGTAACTTTGGAATAAAAAGCGATAATTTAGTAAATGAAATTGCAAGTTACAACTTAGTTAATGTGCTTTTAGAAAAAATAAAAATTTTTTTAAAAATAAAAAGGGAATAAATATTTAATATGTATTTATATTATAAAAATTGAATTTTAAAATCCGATTTTATTTTCCAAATTCTACAATTCCACAAATTTAACTCAAAAAATTCACATTATAAAATAATATTATGTTTTTATTGATGAATAATTATAAGCACAAAACAAACAACCATTTCAGAAAAATTAAAAAAAAAATTAAAAAAAATTAATTCAATTAATATTGAATATATTGCTACATTTATAATTGAAAATTTTGTATGCATTTATTGTTATTGTTTATTTTTTATTTTATATTGTTCTTCTTTAAGAGAACCTTAAATATGTATACATATATATATATATATATATATATATATATATATATATATATATATATATATATATATATATATACAATTAAAATCAAGGATCCTCCGTATTATCATCACCTTCATAAAATAAATATAATCAGCATCTTCATAATTATCATCATCAATATCTTCATTAATCTCTTCTTCATCAGAAATCTTGGGCAACATTAATAAATCTAGTGCCATCTGTGGTATATTATATATTTTTTTGGCATAATTTTTGCTTTTATTGGTAATTAAAGGATCCGAACTAAGAAGTAACCTATTTTACGTTTTTTTATTTGGGTACATACATACATTAGAGTGGACTGAAAAACCATTTGGCCTAACTTTATATAGAATACTAGCTGTTTTTACCCGGTCTTGCCCGGAATAAAAAGGCCTTTGACTTGAAAAATGGTTCACTATGCTTACCAGGCGCTGAGTACTTAGTCCCCAATTAAAAAATTCCCCAACAAAATGAACTTTCTCCCCAAAATTTGTATGGGCAGTAAATTCATTTTTTATTTCAATTAAAAATTTTTTGATTTTTTAATTTAGAAGTTTTTTATAAGATGCTGCAGCAAAAATGCTTCAAAAATAAGCGGCGAAACCGCTTTAAGTTTTTTTTCAGTTTATTTATAAACATCAAATATAACGGAATGGTTCGCAAATTAAAGGAATCGGAACTTTAAAAAATTGAATTACTTCATTCAATAAGTGATCATCATTGAGCAGAGACATAAAATTCAAGTTTCAGAAATGAAAGACTAATGCGACGTTTAATATTGTGTCGCAAGGTTTCTTTAAGCAACTGCTTATAGTATATGTGTGGCCTCTTTTGATCAACAGGTAATTATTTCACATACGTAGATAAAATTTATCATACGACATTTCACTATGCTGTGTTCCGCGAGCGAGTCGCGTCCGCTTCCGCGCGTTTGGCAGCCACACCCGTGCTGCCGCGCAGTTGTTGTCAACTTATTTTAATCGCCAAAATATATTTTTCAGATCATTGCAATATTTTAGCTGAACTGTGTTCCGCGAGCGCGTCGCGTCCGCATCCGTCGCGTCCGCGTCCGCGCGCCTCGCGCCGCTTCCTCGCAGCTACTACCCGTGCTGCCGCTTAGTTCTCGTTAACTTATTTTAATTCCTAAAACATATTTTTTAAAGCATTGCGATATTTTAGCTGAGCTGCGTTCCGAGTCCGCGGTCGCGCGCCGCGTCGCGTCCGCGCTCCTCGCGCCGCTTCCTCGCAGCTACTGCCAGTGCTGCCGCTTAGTTCTCGTTAACTTATTTTGATTCCTAAAACATATTTTTTAGAGCATTGCGATATTTTAGCTGAGCTGTGTTTCGAGAGCGCGTCGCGTCCGCATCCGTCGCGTCCGCGTCCGCGCGCCGCTTCCTCGCAGCTACTACCCGTGCTGCCGCTTAGTTCTCGTTAACTTATTTTAATTCCTAAAACATATTTTTTAGAGCATTGCGATATTTTAGCTGAGCTGTGTTCCAAGAGCGCGTCGCGTCCGCATCCGTCGCGTCCGAGTCCGCGGTCGCGCACCGCGCGCCGCTTCCGCGCATTTGGCAACCACACCTGTGCTGCCGCGCAGCTGTTGCCAACTTATTTTAATTGTCAAAATATATTTTTCAGATCATTCCGATATTCTAGCTAAGCTGTATTCCCCGTGCACATAGCACATGCACATTTTAAATGCATTTATTGTAGGACATATATTGAGAGCAGTATGCAAATGTTTACTAAAATAAATATTTAACAAAATTCATTAAATAAAAATATGTAAAAATTTAAGAATGAATTTGGGGAGTAAGTTCATTCTTTCCTCCGATTAAAAAAAAGGGGAATTTGTTCATTTCTTTTGGGTGCCTTTTTTTAAGTTTGGGGAATTTGTTCACCGTGTAGTTATTTCCCTGTAAACCAAATTTCAGAGAAATCCGTTGAAAAGTACAAATTTGTATAGGGAAGAAATATACCACATAACAAAATATGAATTTTATATGAAACTTGGGCGTAAAAGTAGGCGTGGTCGGTAAAAATCATATGACGACCTTCCCTGGAATATGTACTCAATTTCGGAGAAAGCCATTGAAAAATAAAAGTTTGTATAGCAATCAAATAAAGAAACAAATAAAAGGATAAAATAAGTTTTATATATAAAGAAGTTGGCGCAAAGAAGGCGTGGCCTGTAAGGAGCATATGGCGACCTCTCTGGAGTACAGAGATCGTGTGTAGCAAATTTCAGAGAAATCCGTTTAAAAAAAAAATTGTGGAGAGAACAAATGTACCAAAAAACAGAATATGAATTGTATACAAAAAGTGGGCGTAACAGCAGGCGTGACCGGTACGAAGAATATGTCGACCTTCCCTGGAGCAGAGAGATCGTGTGTACCAAATTTCAGAGAAATCGGTTGAAAAATAAAAAGTTGTATAGCGAACAAATATACCAAAATACAGAAAATGAATTGTATATATAAAGTGGGCGTAAAAGTAGGCGTGGTCGATAAAAAGTATATGGTGACCCTAGCTTGAGTACAGGGATCGTGTTTACCGAACTTCAGAGAAATCTGTTAACAAAATTAATTTTGTATAAAAAGTGGGCGTAGAAGTAGGCGTGGCCGGCAAGAATCATATGGCGACCTCTCTGCAGTACAGAGATCGTGTGTACCAAATTTCAGAGAAATGCGTTGAAAAATAAAAATTTGTATAGCGAACAAATATACCAAAATACAGAAAATGAATTGTATATAAAAAGTGGGCGTAAAAGTAGGCGTGGTCGATAAAAAGTATATGGTGACCTTAGCTGGAATACAGTGATCGTGTTTACCGAATTTCAGAGAAATCTGTTAACAAATAAAAATTTGTATAGTGAACAAATATGAATAAAACAGAAAATGAATTTTACATAAAAAGTGGGAGTAAAAGTAGGCGTGGCCGGTAAAAAGTATACGGCGACCTTTCCTGGGGTATAGAGATCGTGTGTACAAAATTTCAGGAAAATCCGTTGAAAAATAAAAATTTGTATAGCGGTCAAACAAACAAACAAACAAACAAACAAACAAACAGAAAATGAATTTTATATATATAGATATATAAACGTTGTCGTATCTTGCTCATTTTTTAAATGTTATGTATCAGAGTTTAGACAAGGACATCTTTTTAAATTGAAAACTTTATTTGCAATCTGTCTTAACACTTTTAGTTTCCTGCAATTTTTTAATATTGTTCTAAAACTTTTTACCCGAGAACATTTTGTAATTTCAGAGCTTCGATTTTTCGCTCCACTATAATCTTATATATATTTACGCTGATCCCTGACTCACTGACTGACTGACTGATTCTGTAACGCTGAAATAATACACTTAGCACTCCCTACAAAGCTATGCGAAATACACAAACAAAATTTAATCTTTCTCATTTTATACAAACCCACACACAATTTTCTCTCTTCTATGTTACCAACCAGTGCTGCTAATAAAATCTTCTGAAAATCGACAATTTTGGAAACTAAATAGCCAAAATCGTCATTTTGAAAACAAGAAATTGTCAAGATAATAAAAATAAAACTACAAAATATTACAAAAGGAAACAATCAAATTTATTTATATCATTCATATTACGAATATTATTCAGCATTGGTTATTTTTAATGTATTAGTGGTGAAATTTCAACGAAAAAAATTTAACACACCAACCAACTAAATAATTTTATTGACATGTATCTATAGCTGAAACATGTAATATAGGTTTAAAGTATCGCCGTAATTAAAATTTAAATCTTAAATAGAGATGCTATCCAAGGTATTTCCGTTTTGAAACGACTTGACCCAGAATTAAATCTATACATACTTTGTAATTTCCATTTACACTGAACAAAAACTATAATTTTTCGATAAACAACCCATTAATTGGTAACCCTTGAAATCGTAATTTTTATACTACTGATAATTTTAAATCTTCAATCATCATTTTTACAAATTTAACAAATCATTTTAACCAATTGCAAAATCGTCGAAATTACAATAAGTTGTCAAAATTGGCAAAATTGCAAAATCGTCGAAATTACAATAAGTTGTCAAAATTGGCAACACTTACTAAACTTCTTCGTTTGTCTGTTTTGTTTTTCATCTCAAAATTGTTTTGTATTGTTAAGAGTACTTTCGCTCAGTTCATTGATGGCCAGCACTTACCAAAGAGCATGCTTTTTTTGATAAATATTTGAGAAAAAAAGAAATCTTCAATGTGGATTTTGTTGTTGTCCAACGTATGATTTCGTTTATAGCTCTGTATTGAAAAGCCCTTGAAAAAATAGTGCAATATTAAGTTTAAAATTTAAATTATTGTAACTTTGCATAATTAAATTACATTGTAATTTTGGAAGAGAGGTGGGAAAATAATTTTTTTTTCACTCATAATATTAATTTTTGCATAATATGCTTTTAAAAAAATTTGGACAAACATAAATTACGTAAAAAGGTATATTTAAGATTTTAATTTGAATAATTTATTGAAATTATAATGGAAGAATTAAAAGCGATTTTTTTTTTGAAGTAAAACTAATACGCGCGCATTTTTTATTTTTTATTTTTTAGATTTATAGATAACTTTGCAAAAAATGTAATTCTCTTTTTTTTTAGTTTACATGTATGATGAAATATGAAATATTTTTTCCTTTTTTGTGTACGTTGGTGTATTGGTGTTTGCATTTCCTTAAGGGGTGGTAGGTTTTAAAACCTTTTTTTGCATTTCTCTTCCTGAATGCACAACATGTCGAGAGTGTTGTGTCAAAATTTTAAGTAAATCAGAGCAAAACTTAAGAAGATACAGCGTTTCCAGCGACCGGCCTCATACGGTATATAGTATACAAATCAGTTTTTAAAAAACTTTAAACCGATTTTCTCGCAAATAAATGTTCGAAGTCCGTGAACATCTTCTTGACCGATTCTTTTGAAATTTTAGACACATTTTTTAATTCCCGAAATTGTATAGCAAAAATCGTTTTTCACTTCAAAATGCTGCAAAAAAAAATTGAAAAACTCTTCGTCACGACTTCAGGAAACATGTCACCTTTTAAACGCATTTCGATTTTTTTTTTCACATGGTCCGGTAACGAGTTATGATGTTCACCGCAAAACAACAATGCCTCCGGATATTGGCTGTCACGGACCTATTTATTAAAATTTTTAGTTGAAAATTTTTTAAAAGATTTTTTAAATGTTATGCTATAACGTGTATTCATGTCTTCAAAAAAGAATTATGCAATTAATTATTATTATTAACTTTTAAAACCTTTAAAACCCCCCCCTTAAGAAACTTTTATGAACCTTGCTCTTAAACGTTTTTTTTTTCTATGCTATTCTATTTTTTCTACAATAAATGGAGTTGGCCGGTCCCGCCGAGTTCGTTATAACCGTAGTATTTTTTGTTTGTTTTGTCCGAAAGGTTTAAAAATTTTTTTTAGTTGAATAAGTTTACTTATTTTGATGCATTTTAAAAAGTTATAAAACATAAATTAAATTATTAAATTATTAAGACTAAAATTACCGAGTTTCTATCAAAATAAAATATTTTTTTAAAATCATATAATATTAAAAACTTCTTATGTATAGAAGCAGAAAATATAAAGCAAAGGTTGGCTACTGGCAAACTTATGCGAAAATATACATTAAAGGACCTTTTACAAAACTTCATTTGAAAATCGAAGTTTTTGGTTTGTATTTTTTACAACTGTTTTCCGATTTTTTTTTTTTTTTTTAAATTTTAAAAACATTAAAATTAATCTTTTTTAAATATATAAAATATAGGAAACTTTTGAAATGGAAAAAAAAATTTGTTTGTTAAAGTCAAAATAAACGGGCGCCTAGGCGCCACACAATCCACTAGTGTATAATACTAGGTTACACATTTACAACAGCAACAATAACAATCACAGCTACGAAAATAAACACAAAAACTAAAAAAAGATTTTTATACCCTATACCACTATGTGGTTTGGGTATAATGACTTTGTGCTGCTGTTTGTAACAACCAAAAATATTTGACCTAGACCCATCTTTAATTATACCGATCGAATCAGAATCACTTTTTGAGTTGATTTAACAATGTCCGTCCGTCCGTCCGTCCGTCCGTCCGTCCGTCCGTCCGTCTGTGTGTCCATGTAAAGCTTTTAATCAAACTGCAGGTCGCAAATATGAATATATTTTGACGAAATTTCGTACGTAAGCTTTTATCGGCCAAGGGATGAACGCTATTGAAATTGGTGAGAATCGGTCGATGTTCAGACCTAGCCCCCATACAAATTACCCCTATGAAATCGACATAAATTGCCATAAGATCCAAATTGTCATATATGTATATCTTACTCAAATTGGGTTTGTATGCGTTCATTACATCCATCCATGAGTAGTCCAAAAATGATCCCTTTGGCCCCATATAGAGCTGCTTCCCGATCTTCACTTAAATTTATCAAAAAACAAAAATATTCCACTGATTCTTCTCAAATTTTGTTTGTATATATTTTTGCAAAATACAAGAGACTTTACCAAATATGATCAGGATCGGTCCATTTTTGGACCTAGTCCCCATATGGATATAGCATCCGATATGAACTTTTTCATATCTGCAGCCAAAAAAATTAATAAAAATCCCACTCAAATTTGGTTTTTGCTTATTTTCTATGTCCAGTTAGTTGGGCCTAAGAGATAGGGTTTCTAAACGCATGGTATAGGGTATCATATAGTCGGTCTAGACCGACTATAATTTTCTTACTTGTTTCTGTTGTGTTTTCAAGCATTTTTTTTTAATTTTATACTGGGGACTTTTAATAAAAACTTGAATATTACATTCGTTGGCAAGTATTGGCAAAATGTTTTTTTGGAATACATAAGTAGAAATCCCATATTTAACTACAATGTAAATAATTTTACCCGATCTCATCTAGAATTACGTTGAAACTCAATCTCTTTTTAAAAAATACCCTATTTTTAGGACAATTTTCAAAAAATTATTAAAAATATTTCTAAAACATTTATCTAAAAATTTTTCTTTAATAATACAGTCAAATACCTGAAGTTGATGCATCCATTTGAAAAAAGTTAGAATTTAAAATGAAAAAAAATTAAACTTGAAATATCTCGTTTTTCACTTTTTACCACTTCGAGCAAAATTAAAAAAAATTATTGAACTTTGAGAAGGTATAGCAGGAAAAGTAAACAATTTAGAACAATAATTTTGACAGTTGGTGATGACCCAATTTATACTCTGTTACCCGGTATAAAAATTTATTACAAAATACTTATTTCAATTTTTGAATTAATCCTCACTTTTGACCCTTTTCAACCCAATGTGCGTTCCATCGTGTTTCAGATTCATGTTTGATAGTTTTTGTTAAAGCATTTTTTGAAGGAAAGAATGTTTGTACTTTGTACATAGCAAATATTTATTATAACATATTATTTTATCAGACAAATCAAGAAAGGAGATAATTTATGTAACCACACAGTGTAGATGCCATAAGGAAGTGCTGACAGACAGAGGTCGTGTCAGCCCTGCCAGTAGAAAATACGTTTCATTTCTATTATGAATATATACAGTTTGATTTGGACTATTAGTGTTTCTTTTTTCCCTTCTTATTTACGAATAAACATTTATTATATTACACAGGCACTAAATTTAAAATATATTTTCCAGAAGTCAATTATAATAAAAATAAAAATTATACAGCAATTTTTTGTTTTGGGGACCATTTGGCGCCCTTTGTGAGTATCGCCCACGGCATGATACACCCTGTGTCCCCCTTCGCTGCGACAGTGACTACGAGGCCACGTACGATATCACTGGTAAATGCCGTGCTTGCCTGTACTTCAAAACCGCAACTGACCTTTTCATATACTCGAACAAGTTCTGAAAATCTCTTCTTCTCTGCCTTTGACGAAAGAATTATTATGCCTTTTTGAATAGCAGATTGATTTAAAAAAATATTATTATAAAAACCCAAAAAAAAAAAAAATCAGGCCATGTGGACTGAATAACATCTCATTTCTTGTCCAGCCCCCGACAATCAATTTTTTTAAATAATTTTAAACCTTTTTCCACGTTACGAAATTGAATTATAAAATTAAATTAATATATTATATTGATTTAGTTCGAAATTAATCAGGCTCAAGATCAAACGTTTTTACTTTAAATAAAGCAAAAACCATTGCCACATTTGTTTCAAAAATGGATTTTGTTCTGCATGACAGGTTATACAGCTATTTCAGGATGAGTCACCAACCCTCAGCTGTAACCATATATACTATATATTTTTTTTTGTTATTTACAATAGTAGTTGATGCCTGAAATTTCCTTTCGCTTAAAAACACCAAAAGATTTTAACCTCTTTTGGGTTTCTTTATTATAATTGGAAAGACAGTTCTTAATACAAATTCTATATGTGCAACTTTCGCAAAATATTAATTACAATATCTCTTAAAACATTTTCGGTTTGAAGTATGTTGCTCTAATATAATTAATAGTTAAGTCGCCAATTGTTAGGATTGATTATTGTGACACTAAATTTAAAACTTTAGTGTGCAAAATTTGAGCCAAATGGGACAGTGCTTTTTGGACGCGCATTGAGTTCAAAGTTCAAATATGAATTTATATTTAAAAATTATTTAAAAAAAAATCGTTTTTCACACAAATTTTGATATTAATAATTGCGCTTCAATTAAATTAATTGATAAACCAAAATCTGGAGTAAATTATCTTTCTAATAAAACAACAAAATCTATTATCGGTTGAAAAACAGCCAAGTTATATCAAGTTCCCCAGTCAATAAATGCGTCGCAGACCACTTGATTAAGAAAATCAAGCTCAAATTTTCCAAGACAGAAATAATTTATAACAGCAACATTTTTGCATTCCCCTGATCTCAAAATGATCTTATATAAAGTATTTTTCATCTCGCCTATTGTTATGCTGTTCTAAATTAATGTCAAAACATATTTTTACGTATTTTTTAGCAATATTTTAAAATCTCCAATTTTACTTTTTCAAAAATTTTGTTAAAGAAATTTTCCGAAATCAACGATTGGACATTAAGGTCTTATTAACAAAATATATGTGATTAATAATACCAAACATTAATTAATCTAAATATTTTCATAAAATAACGAATAAATTTGTGGAATTTTTTGAATACATTAAATTAAAAAAAAAAATCCTGATGAAGATAATATTTATAGATTTGCATATAGAGTCAATTTGACATCAAGAGTACCCCAAGAGTTAATTTCCGAAAAAAAGACCAGAATACTACTTTTTAGAATTATTTAAATATTATTAACAACTTTTATCGAAATCCTTCCACAAATATATATATTATTTCGATATTTTGTTTTAAAAAAATGTAAATATCCTTAAATTTGATTTTGACCTTAAATGGGGACAATTTATAGTGTCTAATTTTAATCTTAATTTACAGGATTGAAAACTTGTGTCAAGTAGTATAATATTTCGACAAAAGATATTTGAAATATGAAAACACCAAAAAGATGTAAAAGTTGAAAAAGTATGAAAAATCACATTTTTCTTCAAATCCGCTGAAATCAAAACGCTGCCCTTGCCAAATTAAGAACAGAATACCTACAATATTTGCCATTTTTAATCACATATATCTTGTTTATAAGACCTTAAAAACCTATCGTTGATTTCGGAAAATTTCTTGAACAAAATTTTTGAAAAAGTATAATTGGAGATTTTGAAATAGTGCTAAAAAATACGTACCCTTTTGACATAAATTTAGAACGGCATAACAATAGACAAGACTCAAAATACTTTACATAAGATCATTTTGGGATCAGGAGAATGCAAAAATATTGTTGTTGTAAATTATATCAATGTCTTTAAAAATGTGAGCTCGATTTTCTTAATCAAGTGGTCTCCGGCGCATTTATTGCCTGGGGAACTTGATATAACTTGGCTGGTTTTCAACCGATTATAGATTTTATTATTTTATCAGAAAGATAATTTACTCTAGATTACGGTTTATTAATTAATTTAATTGAAACGCAATTATTTATATCAAATTTTTTGTTAAAAACGATTTTTTTTTGATAATTTTTACATAGAAATTCATATTTGAACTTTGAATTCAATGCGCGTCCAGAAAGCATTTATCGGATTTGGCTCAAATTTTGCATACTAAAGTTTTAGATCCACTGTCACAATAATCCGACCCGAACAGCTCAAAATTCGACTAAAAATTTTTTTAATACAAACCGCTCTCACCCTAATATAGGTAATCAGGAACAGTTTTTTTAAATTCATATATTATTTTTGGCAGCATTTGGAAGTGAAAAACTCGATTTTTGCTGTAAAATTTCCGTGAATTAATTCTTAAAAAATGGAGAAAAAATGGTTAAAAAACTCTTCCTGATTACCTCGGTAAACATATTTCCTTTGAAACCCATTAAATTTTTTTATTTCACATGATCCGGTAGCGAGTTATGATGTTCACCGCAAAACAATTTATGCATAGAAATAGAGTATACAATTTCAAAAGGATCGGTCAAGTAGATTTTGAGTTGCGATATTCACTCAAAAAAGTTGTTTGCGAGAAGATCGATTTAAAATATTTAACATATACGATGCAAAAAATGCAAAAACAAAACGTTTTACCCCATCCCTCAAACACAATTGTATTTATCAATGTTTTGATCTTATAATTAATAATTATAAAATAATCGCCAGAATAACGTATTCTGTCACATTTAAAAACCAAAATAATAGATAATTTTACTGTTCGTCTCAAGAAAAATAAAATTTGTGAGAAATATTCTATGAGTAAGTCCATAATTCAAAAATTCTCAAGAAATATTGTCAAAAAGAGAGGTAGGGTTTCGACTTAACACTTAAGCGGCAGGCCCCGTAAGACAAGTTCAAAGTCGAGATAATTTAAAGTAAAAGCATTTAAAAAATGCAGAAATGCTGCCCAAAGAGGTCATTAACAATCTGGAACTAAATATATGTGCCAGAACTGTTTCTCGACAAGTAATTGAGACTGATCTTGCATAAATTTTGCGAAAGAACACATGAACTGCTCAACACGGAATTGGAATAATATTCTCTTTTCAGATAAATCCAAGTTTAATTTAAGAGGTTATGATGGAATACCGTTTGTACAGTAACCAAAGGGAAACAGAACAGACCCAAAATATCTATAATATTAATAGGCAAGGCGATTTATTGTGACCTATGTTTTGTTCTACCGTTTTATACCGATTTGGACCAAACATTTATTATTTGAAAGGTATTTCTTTTTAGCTGTTCACCAGATTTACAGATTTTTAAATTTTGTCCTTTATTTTGAGTAAATTGCATTTAAAGTTGCTACTAACGCATGCATAAAATTATAGAATGATATGTGTGTGTTTATTAAATTTGTTAATATGTTTGTAATAAAAATAAGTTTGTTTTTTTGTTTGTTTTGGTTTGTGAATTGTCTATTATTGATTAGCATTCTTTTAGGGTCTTTATTTAGTGAAAAAATTAAATTTCCTAGAATTTCCGCTGTAAATAAAAGTGTTAAGTTTGGAGGTGGCAATATTATGGTATGTGATTGCTTTTCGGGTCCAATTCATGTGGTAAAAGATACTCTAACCGGAAATTTATACAGGCGGAGGAAAATATGCCCCTGGTCTGGAAGTTCTATCATGACAATGACCTAAACCACACATCCAAAGTTTTAATCGAATTGCTACATTCTAATGCTGTTCGTGTTTTGGAATGACCAGCCTAATCACCAGGTCACAATCCTGTAGAAAATAAAGGGTGTCCCAACAAGAACGCAATTTTTAAATCTGGCAACATTCGAAGTGTCATTGTTTGACATTTGAACAATTGTTATTGTTTGCTAGTAGAAGGTACGAGGTTAGTAAAAATGGAGCGCTACACGAATGAACAACGCATTCTCATTGTGAAATTGTTTTACCAAAATGGTGAAAGTTTTGCGGCTACAGTTCGCAAATTGCGATCAATTTGGGGTCACAATAATGCTCCAAAAGAGTCAACTGTAAAGAGATTAATGGATAAATTTGCCGAAACTGGGTCTGTTAGTGATGTAAAGACAACAACGCGCCATCGACCAGGTCGATCGACCGAAAATGTCGCAGCTGTACGTGATGATGTCGCTCAAATTCCATCCACCTCCAAATCCACTATGCAGCGAATTTTGACGAAAGATTTGCATCTTCATGCATACAAAGTTCAATTGACTCAGGAACTGAAGCCAGCTGACCATGGACAGCGAAGGGAGTTCGTTAATTGGGTATTGGAGAGACAACATGAAATTGCTGATTTTGCCGCTAAAATCATCTTCAGTGACGAGGCCCATTTCCATCTTGATGGCTTCGTCAATAGGCAGAATTTTCGCATTTAGGGTGAGGAAAATCCTCAAGTGATTCACGAGAAGCAAATGCATCCTCAACGTGTCACTGTGTGGTGTGGTTTTTGGGCTGGAGGAATCATTGGACCTTTTTTTATGAAAATGAGGCAGGTCAAGCGCAAATAATCAATGGTGTTCGGTATCGTGAAATGATAACCAGTTTTTTCTTGCCTCGAATTGAAGAAATTAATGTGGAGGGCATGTGGTTCCAACAAGACGGCACCACATGTCATACAGCCAGAGAAACAATTCAATTGCTGCATCAGTCACTTCCCGGTCGTGTTATTTCGCGTTTTGGAGATCAGAATTGGCCGCCTAGATCGTGCGATTTAACACCATTAGATTTTTTTCTTTGAGGTTTTTTGAAGTCGATGGTTTACGCGAATAAGCCGACGACGACTCAAGCCTTAAAAGAGGAAATTGGACGCTGCATTAATGAAATACCGCAGCATTTATGCAAAACGGTTATTGAAAATTTCATTAAAAGATTGCGTGCATGCCAGCAAAGCCGCGGCGGCCATCTGCACGATATATTGTTCCATACATAACCTCATTCTGTTACTTTACGATATAATAAAGTTTCACGATTTTTTTTTAAATATCTGTGTTTTATTTAAAATGTAAAAATTGCGTTCTTGTTGGGACACCCTTTATATGGGAAATTGTTGATCGGAAAATACGGACACGAAATTATGGGTCTCATAGAGGCAGTTAATTCAGAGTGAAAAAAATGTAGTGGATATCATCAAAAATTTAATTGACTCCATGCCGCGGCATTATGGTGCAATAGTAAAAATAATGGATACTTAACAGAAACCAGAAATGAAGGGAACGTTTTCAATTGCTGTATACTAAAAGTTTCCAATTTTTTGTCAACATCATCTATAATATTAATAGTTAAGGCGATTTCTTGTGACTGATGATTTGTTGAACAGTTTTCTTCCGATTTTGACCAAACGTATCTTATATGAAAGGTATTTGTTTTTAGCTGTTCAACAGATTTACAGGTTTGCAGCACCTGGTACATTTTTTTGAAGTAAAATGCATTTAAAGTTGATACTAACACATATATAAAATTTGTAAAATTTTTTAATGTGTTTGCAAAAAAAAAAATTGACTTTGTTTTGTTCATTCACAATAATAATTGTGTTGAGTGGAAAAATAATTTTGGACATAAACCAATATATAAAAAATTGTGTACCTTTAGGGTCTTTATTAAATGAGAAAATAAAATTTTGTAGAATTTGCTCTCGAATTTCGAGGGCTGGGATGTGCTACTATAAATGAATACTTTTAAGATTTGTCACTTTTTTCTGTAGTTTAGCTATATAATGTTAATATGTTTTTTATTTAAATAAATAAAACATACAGATTTCTAAACTAATAAAAGAGTTTTTAATTTTTGATACAATTGGTTGCTATTGACCGTTCAAGTCGTTAAAAATATATTTTGATCAAAGTTTTCATTGTATTGTCACTCACTGTATATATAAAATGAATTGCCATTGTCAACGTACGGAATTATATGTATGTATATTACATAATTCAATAAGCACAAGAGAATACATATAATGAAAAATCCTGGGACAACCAAAATTCGATTGCAACAACGAATTCGTTTTCTGTGTGCTTCTTCAGATTTCAATTGCGAAGCGAAGGTCTTGAATTTTTAAACTTCTGTAATGCTTTTCTATTGATATTAATGTTCATTTAGTAAACTAGTGTCTAGTTTTAAGTTCCAAAATAGCAAAAAGTAAGCTTTTATTAAGAACAAAAAGAATTGACAAACGGAAAAAAAAAATTCGCCAACCGAACTGTTCTAAAGTTGAAAAATGCAAATTATCTATTGTAATAAAAAATTGTTACTGTTAAGACAATTGTATTGTAATCATAATCAACACAATATTCGGTTACTACCTAAGTTCATAGCAAGTCGGTTACCAATCAATTTGGTGGCCACAACGAATCTGTTTTCTGTGTGAAGGAAAAAGCAGATACTTTATAGGTAAGAGTTGCTCTCATAGAAATATCAAGATCATTAAATGCTGTTTTCAAAAGTATGAGCTTAATTATATAAAATTCTAATGTGCTAGGAAATTAATATGATTTATTAACGCAGATAAATATTAATTGCCCTTAGTGTAAAAAATGTAAGCTAATGGTTATAGTCACTTAAATTAAAAGCAGCAATAAATTACTTAAACTAATCAAGCAACAAACTGACTGACTGGCCTATTGGCTGTTTTCGTATTCACATTAAATATTGTTATCGCCATATTCAATTAAAACAATTTAAATTGGTTAAGACGAGTTGAGAGTGAAGGCCGACATACCAACAGATAATAAATATAAAATTAACATTACATTGTATGAATAAAAAGAAAAACAAACAAAATCATCATAAAATTTAAAAAAAATACAAATACACACAAGCACACTAAATGCAAAAAATAAAATGAACACACAAAACATAATTCGTTAACGAATCAAAATGACACATATAAAACCACAATAATCAGTTCAAATGTTGGCTGTAAGTATGGCACAAAAGAAGGGCGTTCACAAAACAATTTAAATTATAGCAACAGTGGCAGCAACAACACAACAAGTTCGTTTTTTCTTCTTCTCGATATTTGACAAAAAAACAAAAACCGAAAAAAACAACAAATAAAATGTTTGCACAAAAAATGGTAGACAAACAAGCATTAACATAAAAAACAACAACAATATCAAAAAAAAAAAAAAAAAAAATGAAAACAAACACGCCCACTATACAATGGAATTTTGTGAATAAAAATTTTAGCAAACACTTAAAGTTGCTCTTGTATACATTGTTTTTGCTTAGTTGCAAAGAGAAATGTGGTTTTAAGAGAATTTTCGGCCAGTGCACTCATTCAAAAAAAAAAAAAAAAAAATTACCACAGAATAATAATAGTGAGTGAAAATTGTTAGATATTTATTCGAAAGCTTTTTCTGTTATTAAAAGTTTAGCTTTAGCTTTCAAAGGAATAGCAAGAGGATTTTGAAAAGGATTGTGTCCTTGCTATTGTTTCGAAGTTAAAAATGTTAGACAGGGTGATAATAATTAGAATTAACCAAGTTACAGTAACAAAAAAAAGTGGACCGTCCTGTCTAATTGAGAATTATATTTTATTTATTTAATTAATATTTTATAATTAAAAAAAGATGGGGTAAGCTGATTTCTGATTGATACGTCACTAAACAGCTCTTATCAATACTTTCGAATCCATCTACACCAATGCAGAAGAGATTTTTGCTAAGTCTTATTACACTTTCTTCTCTGGACTGTTTTAGAACTAACTATGTGCAAAATTTTTATGATTATAATGTCGTGCATAATTTAGTTGAATTAATAAATTATAAAATAAATAATACAAATTTGGTAAATGCTCACTGTATAGATAAAATCAATATACATAAATTTAAAATAAATAAAATAAAATTCAATAAAATCGAAATCAATATAAATAAAGGCGAAATAAATTAAAATTAAATAAAAATAAAATTTAAGTAAATAATATTTATATAAGAAAATTAAAATAAAAAAATAAAAAAATAATATAAAATCAAGTTAAAATAAATTTAACCACATAAATAAAATTGATAGAAATAAAAGAAAAATAAAAATAAAAGAAAAATAAAATCAAAATAAATAAAATTAAAATAAAACTAAATTCAATAAAATCGAAATCAAAATAAATAAAAGCAAAATAAAATTAAAATTAATAAAATTTATATAAGAAAATTAAAATAAATAAAATTAAAAAAAAAAATAAAACTAATAATTAAAATAAATTTAACTAACACAAAGAAAAATAAAATAAAAATAAATAAAATTTATATATATGAAATAAATATAATAAAATAAATCAAATTAAAAGAAACACAATTAAAATAAATAAAGTTTTAGAACTAAAAATAATAATTAAAACAATATATATAAAATGAATTAAAAAAAAAATAAAATTATAATTATAATAACCAATATTAAAATAAAAACATGTTAAATTGAAATAAAAATAAAGTAAAATAAATAAAATTAATAGAAATAATAAAATAAAAATAAGAATGGAAATTGATTGAAATTAAATAGATAAAAAATAAATTAAGTTAAAAGTAATTAATTCATTATATAAAGATCGAATATGCCAGAAAATTAATTAGTTATTAATGCAGATGATTATCGGATGCACTTATTGCAAAAAAATTTAAGCTTATGATTATGGTTACTTAAATTTTAAACAATCATTAATTACTTAAGCTAGTGAAGCAACAATCTGCCTTTCTACTAATGAAATTAAAATAAATAAAATTAAAATAAACATAATTAAAGTAAATAAAATTAAAATACATAAAATTGAAAATTAATGGAGAAAAAATAATTAAAAAAAATTTAAATGAATAAAATGAAAATAAATAATATTTAAAAACTAAAATCACAATAAGTTAAACTAACATAAGAAATTAATATTAATAAAGTTGGAATAAATATAATTTTAACCAAATTAAATTAAAATAAAAAAACTATAACTAAAATAAGTGAAATTTAAGAAAATAAAATTTAAAATTAATAGAATTAAAATAAATATAGTTGAAATAATTTTAATTAAAATAACAATATTAAAATAAAGATATCGAAAACATATAAATTTAAATTCATTAAATGAAGTTAAAATAAAAAAGGTAAAATAAAAAAAGTAAATTTAATTAAACTAAAATAACAATAAAATAAATAAAATTAACATACAAAATAAGAAAATTATACAATAAATATAGTTAAAATAAATTAACTAAAGTAAATAAAATTTAAAATAAATAGATCTGAAATAAACAAATAATTAAAATTAGAATAGAAAATTAAAAAAAATAAGATTAAAAGAAATAAAATACTTAAAATTAACAGAAAAAATAAAGTAAAATAAATGAAATTGAAGGTAAATAAAATTGAAAATAAATAAAAATAAAATATATTAATTTATTATAATAAAAGTTTAAAAAAATAAATGAAATTAAAACAAGTAAATGAAATTAAAATAAGTAAATAAAATTATATTCGATGTAATTAGAATATAGATAAACTAAAATAAATAAAATTAAAATAAAAATTAAACAAGAAAAATTTAAATAAATAAAATTAACACAAATAATCAAATAACATAAATAAACCAAAAAAAAAAAAATAAATTTAACATAAAAACAAAGAAAAGTAAATAAAATTGAAGTAAATTAAATTGAAAATAAATAAAACAAGAATAATTAAAATTAAAAAGAAAATAAATAATAAAGTAAAAATGAAATAAGTAAATAAAATTAAAGCCGATATAACTGGAATAAAGATAAAGTAAAATAAATGAAAATAAAATAAAAATTATACAAGAAAAACTTAAATATATAAAATTAACGTAAATAATAAAATATATAAGTAAAATAGTAAAATAATGTAAAAAGGAAAAAATAAATTAAATTAACACAAAAATTAAAATAAATAAAAATAAGATAAATAAAATTAAAAAAATTAAAATAAAATAAATAACTAAATGAAATTAAAATAAGTAAATAAAATTAAAGTCGATGTAAGTGGAGCAAAGATAGTGTGAAATAAATAAAATTAAAGTAAAAATTAAACAAAGCGCCCCGGAGGTCGTGGATTCGATTTCCACCAGTGGCTTTGGTCTGTCGCTGCAAAAACCAGCCAAATGGTCTTTGTTACCCGGCTTATCCCTGGACCCAAATTAGATTACAAATTTACTTTACATTGTAAATAATATAAATAAATAAGAAAAAAAAAATTAAACACGAAAAATTTAAGTAAATAAAATTAACACAAATAATCAAATAATATAAATATAGCAAAAAAATAAAATTAACATAAAAAACAAAGTAAAGTAAATGAAATTGAAAATAAATAAAATTGAAAACAAATGAAACAAAAATAAATAACATTAAAGCGAAAATAATTAATGAAATAAAATTAAAATCACTAAGTTGAAGCCGATAAAACTGGAATAAAGATAAAGTAAAATAAATAAAATTAAAACAAAAAATTAAGCAAGAAACACTTAAATAAATAAAATTAACATAAAAAATAATAAAGTTAATAAAATTGAAAATAAACAAAACTTAATATTTAGAAATAAATTAAATAAAATGAAAAAATATAAAAATAAATAAATAAAATTAAAATAAGTAAATAAAATTAAAGTCGATATCATTGATATAATGATAAACTAAAATTAATAAAATTAAAATAAAAATTAAAAAATAGCAATTTAAATAATATTAACGGAAATAATAAAATAATATAAGTAAAGCAAAAAAATAATATTTACATATAAAGTAAAGTAAAGTAAAGTAAATAAAACTGAAATAAATATAATAAATAATAAATATAATTGAAAATAAGTAAAACAAAAACAAAAATAAATAAAATTAAATACAAAATAAATAACTAAATAAAATTAATATAAGTAAATAAAATTAAAGCCGATACAACTGGAATAAAGTTAAAGTAAAATAAATAAAATTAAAATTAAAATTGAACAAGAAAAACTTAAATCAATAAAATAAACGTAAATAGTAAAATAATAAAAGTAAAGCTGAAAAAATAAAGTAAAAAGGAAAAATAAATAAAATTAACATAAAAGATAAAGTAAAGTAAATAAAATTGAAAATGAACAAAATTGAAAATAAATAAAAATAATATAAATAAAATTAAAAAAATTAAAATAAAAAATTATATTAAAATAAGTAAATAAAATTAAAGTTGATATAACGAGATTAAAGATCAATTAAAATAAATAAAATGAAAATAAAAATTAAACAAGAAAAATTTAAATAAATAAAATTAACATAAATAATAAAATAATATGAATAAAGTAAAAAAATAAAATTAAAAAGGAAAAAAAATATAATTTAATTAATTAATTGATTATATATAAGTCTAATGTGCTAAGAAAATTAATATAATTTATTATCGCAGTTAATTATCAATTGCCCTAATTGGACAAATGTAAACTGATATTATACTTACATAAATTAATAACAGCCATAAATTACTTAAGTTAATGAGGCAACAAACTGGCTGACTGTATTTCTGCTGAATAAAAATAAAATTAAAATAAAGTAAAATGAATAAAATTAAAATAAATTTTATAAAAATAAAATTAAAATACAGAATATTAATATAAATAATAAAAAAATAAAAGAAAATAAAATAATTAAATTATAGCCAATAAAAATAAAATAAATAACATTAAAATAAATACCATTTAAATAAGTAACATTGTCAAAAAAATAAAATTAGGAAAATTTTTAATTAAAATAAATAATCTTAAAATAAATAAAACTTAAATAAAAAAAAAATATAGTAAAATAATGGAAATAAACAAAACCAACTTAAATATAAATAAAACAAATGCAATTAAAATAAATTAAATAAAATTGCAAGTTAAAAAAATATAGATAAATAAAATTAAAATATATAAACTATTAGTAAATAAAATTTAAAAAATAAAATTAAAATAAATGGAACAGATATATATAAAAATTAAATAAATAAAACAAAAAAAAAAAAAAAAAACAAAAAAATTTAAAAAAAAAATTAACTGAATAAATCTAAATTTAATTAAAATAAAACTAAATTAAATATAAATCAAACTAAAATAAATAAACATAAAATAAGAAAAATGTAACGAAATAAATTTAAAAAAAGAAATTAAAATACATTAATTTAAATTAAATAATATTATAATAAATACAATTAAAAGTAATAAAATTAATATAAATAAATAAAATTGAAAATCAATAAAATTTAAATAAATATAATTAACATAAATAAAATAGTAAAATTAAAAATAAAAATATATATAAAATTAATATTAATAAAATGCTGGAATAAATTGAAGAAAATAAATAAAATTGAAAAATAAATGATATTAAGAAAATAAAATTAACAAAAATAAAAATAAAATAAACTAAATTAAGAGAAAATAAAATAAATAAAAAATAAACTCTAATAAGTAATAAAATTATATATAAAATTATAATAAAAAAATGTAAAAAAAATAAAAAAATTAAATTTTAAAAAATATTAAAATAAATAAAATTAAAATAAATAAAATTAAAATAAATAGAATTAAATTAAATAAAAATTAAATAAATTAAAACAAACTTAAAAAAAAGAAATAAAAATGAAATAAAAAAAATTTAAATAATTAGATTAAATCAAATAAAACTTAAAATAATTTACAAAATTAAAAAAAAAAACAAAATTTAAGATAAATAAAACTAAGAATATATTAAATTAGAAATGTTTTAAATTTTAAATGAATAAAAATATTTATAAATTATCCTTGAATTAAATTTATTTATTTTAATATTTATTTAATTAAAATTAATTTATTCAAATCTCAATAATTGTTTGTATTTCTAAATAAGTTATTTTTAAAGTTATTAATAATAACAAATATATAAATTTATTAATAATAATAAATTTATAAATTTACTAATAATAATTTAATACATATATAAATTTATCACGATAATAAATTAATATTATACTCTAAAAATATTTTTACTTTTAAAAATTAACAAATATGTTAATTACAGAAATAAATTAAATATATAACTAAATAATTATAAAAAAATTGGTAAATCTATTTATAATTATAATTATAATTATAATTATAATTATAATTATAATTTTTAATTATAATTTTAATTATAATTAATAAAAAAAACTAACAATGTAAATTTACCAAAGTTTTTCTTTCGTAATATGTGTATATAAATTAAAGTTTTTCATATTTTGTCTTATATATTAAATTAGAAAACAAGTAAGAAAATTATAGTCGTTCTAGACCGACTATATGATACCCTATACCATGCGTTTAGAAACTCTATCTCTTAGGCCCAACTAACTGGACATAGAAAATAAGCAAAAACCAAATTTGAGTGGGATTTTTATTAATTTTTTTTGGCTGCAGATATGAAAAAGTTCATATCGGAAGATATATCTATATGGGGACTAGGTCCAAAAATGGACCGATCCTGATCATGTTTGGTAAAGTCTCTTTTAATTTGCAAAAATATATACAAACAAAATTTGAGAAGAATCAGTGCAATATTTTTGTTTTTAATAGATTTAAGTGAAGATCGGGAAGCAGCTCTATATGGGGCCAAAGGGATCATTTTTGGACTACTCATTAATGGATGTAATGAACGCATATAAACCCAATTTGAGTAAGATCTATATGACAATTTGGATCTTATGGCAATTTATGTCGATTTCATAGGGGTAATTTGTATGGGGGCTAGGTCTGAACATGGACCGATTCTCACTGATTTCAATACCGTTCATCCCATAGCCGAGAAAAGCTTACATACCAAATTTCAACAAAACATATTCATATTTGCGACCTGCAGTTTGATTACAAGGTTTACATGGACACAATGACGGATGGACGGACGGACGGACGGACGGACGGACATTGTTAAATCAACTCAGAAAGTGATTCTGATTCGATCGGTATAATTAAAGATGGGTCTAGGTCAAATATTTTTGGTTGTTACAAACAGCAGCACAAAGTCATTATACCCAAACCACATAGTGGTATAGGGTATAAAAATAAAGTAAAGTAAACAAAATTGAAGTAAATTAAATTGAAAATAAATAAAATTGAAAATAAATAAAACAAAAATAAAAATTGAAAAGAAAAACTTAAATCAATAAAATAAACATAAATAATAAAATAATAAAAGTAAAGCTGAAAAAATAAAGTTAAAAGGAAAAATAAATAAAATTAACATAAAAGATAAAGTAAAGTAAATAAAATTGAAAATAAACAAAATTGAAAATAAATAAAAATAATATAAATAAAATTAAAAAAATTAAAATAAAAAATTAAATTAAAATAAATAAATAAAATTAAAGTCGATATAACTGGATTAAAGATCAATTAAAATAAATAAAATGGAATTAAAAATTAAACAAGAAAAATTTAAATAAATTAAATTAACATAAATAATAAAGTAATATGAATAAAGTAAAAAAAATAAAATTAAAAAAAAAATATATAATTTAATTTAATTAATTGATTATATATAAGTCTAATGTGCTAAGAAAATTAATATAATTTATTATCGCAGTTAATTATCAATTGCCCTAATTGTACAAATGTAAACTGATATTATACTTACATAAATTAATAACAGCCATAAATTACTTAAGTTAATGAGGCAACAAACTGGCTGACTGTATTTCTGCTGAATAAAAATAAAATTAAAATAAAGTAAAATTAATAAAATTAAAATAAATTTTATAAAAATAAAATTAAAATACAGAATATTAATATAAATAATAAAAAAAAAAAAGAAAATAAAATAATTAAATTATAACCAATAAAAATAAAATAAATAATATAAAATAAATACCATTTAAATAAGTAACATTACTATAAATAAAATTAATATTTAAATAAATAAAACAAAAATTAAAAAATTCAATTATTGTAAAAAAAAAATAAAATTAGGAAAATTTTTAATTAAAATAAATAATCTTAAAATAAATAAAATTTAAATAAAAAAAAATATAGTAAAATAATGGAAATAAACAAAACCAACTTAAATATAAATAAAACAAATGCAATTAAAATAAATTAAATAAAATTGCAAGTTAAAAAAATACAAAATATAAACTATAAATAAATAAAATTAAATAAAATTAAAATATATAAACTATAAGTAAATAAAATTTAAAAAATAAAATTAAAATAAATGGAACACATATATATAAAAATTAAATAAATAAAACAAAAAAAAAAAAAAAAAAAAACAAAAAAATTAAAAAAAAAATTTAACTGAATAAATCTAAATTTAATTAAAATAAAACTAAATTAAATAAAAATCAAACTAAAATAAATAAACATAAAAAAAGAAAAATGTAACGAAATAAATTTAAAAAAAGAAATTAAAATACATTAATTTAAATTAAATAATATTATAATAAATACAATTAAAAGTAATAAAATTAATATAAATAAATAAAATTGAAAATCAATAAAATTTAAATAAATATAATTACCATAAATAAAATAGTAAAATTAAAAAAAAAGAATATATGTAAAATTAATATAAATAAAATGCTGAAATAAATTAAAGTAAAATAAATAAAATAGAAAATAAATAAAATTAAGAAAATAGAATTAACATAAATAAAAATAAAATAAACTAAATTAAGAAGAAAATAAAATAAATAAAAAATAAACTATAATAAATAATAAAATAAAATTGTATATAAAATTATAATAAAAAAATTAAAAAAAAAAATAAAACAAATAAAATTTAAAAAAATATTAAAATAAATAAAATTAAAATAAAAAAATTAAAATAAATAAAATTAAAATAAATAGAATTCAAAAAAATAAAAATTCAATAAATTAAAACAAACTTAAACAAAAATTAAATAAAAATGAAATAAATAAAATATAAATAATTAGATTAAATCAAATAAAACTTAAAATAATATATATAAAATTAAAAAAAAAACTAAATTTAAGATAAATAAAACTAAAAATATATTAAATTAAAAATGTTTTAAATTTTAAATGAATAAAAATATTTATAAATTATCCTTTAATTAAATTTATTTTAATATTTATTTAATTAAAATTAATTTATTCAAATCTCAATAATTGCTTTATTTCCAAATAAATTATTATTAAATTTGTTAATAATTATTAATAATAATAAATTTATAAATTTGTTAATAATAATTTAATACATATATAAATTTATCACTATAACAAATTAATATTATACTCTAAAAATATTTTTACTTTTAAAAATTAACAAATACGTTAATTACATAAATAAATTAAATTTATAAATAAATAATTATAAAAAAATTGGTAAATCATATTTATAATTATAATTATAATTATGATTTAATTATTAGTAAAGAAACTAACAATGTAAATTTACCAAAGTTTTATCTTTCGTAATATGTGTAAAGTTTTTCATATTTTTCTTATATATTAAATTAGAAAAAAAGCACAACAATAACTTTTGATGTTGTATTTTTTGTATGTAATATTTACATGTACATACATATATTAAACAAAAAATATATAAAATCAATATTAATAATCTGCGATTTTTTATAACATCGCAAAATATTACAAATTGACACAACTATTGCAAATATCAAAATACTCTAAATAATATTCATATATTCCATATTTGTATATCCATAGTAGCCTCATATTGCAAATAAATCGGTATATTATAGTTATATAATTCAGCATTATTTTTTTTGGGGAAAATACATACATTTATTTTTATATTAACAAATTGAGTGTCATTTTGCTCAGTGTGACTATGCCACAGTAGATGGCGTCGAATTTTTTTTGTTCTAATTAGATATTAACTAATATCTAACTTGAGTTTATGATTTATATTGATTAAAATGCTTTGCAATATTATTTATATTTGAACCTGAATGTCAACATTTTCAATGTAGATATGAAACACAACAATGTTAGAACTGCACACAGCACCGAGTAAAGTATCAATGAGTTCTTTTGTTTACAAAACAGTTCTACATAGCTATATAAAATTTTTAATATGCTTTACCTACAAAGTATTTGATTGCGATCATACTATTCACAAAATGCAAAATTGCAACTTTTACAAATGTAATTAAATAAGATTCAAAATTTTCATTTGAAATTAAGAAAATATCAATTCTAAAATTTTGTATTCACTTATAAATTAGAAAATATCAATTGAATTCAGAAAATCATATTTAAACGTTGGAAATAATAATTTTAAATTTAGAAAACATTAATTGAATTTTTGAAAATATAAATTTTTTCCTAAACACAAATTGAAAAAATCAACTGAAATAAAAAAAAAAATTTTAATTCGGAAAATATTAATAGCATTTCAGGAAAAATCAACTGCTGATAACAAAATGTTAATTTAAATTCAAATATATCAAATGAAGCTTAGAAAACATCAATTGATATTTCTGTGGTCACAAGGAATAACCGCCTAACTCGAAAATCATACTTTCGAGAAAAATTGCATTTTATATAAATGTAATTTGGCATCATTACGACTTAGGTCAGTATGTTTTCATTAATAACTTTATAATAAACAGTGTTAGAGAAATGGGGATTTCACGTAAATATAAAGATTTTTTAGTAGAATATGATAGCATACATAACTCAAATTTTTCTTAAGTCGACATAGGCGGTTATCGCTTGTGACCACAGATTTAAGGACTGCGCAGATGAAAATTGTAACATAATTAGAGCGCAATAACTTTTAATCGATAGAACAAATTTTAATGAAAAGGAGTACAACAAATTGATTTTTCACAACTGTTTTGAATGAATTTTTTAAGTTTTTCAGCAAGTTGGAATAACACATTATTATTTAAAATTTTCGGGTATTCGAATTTTCTGGATTTGTTAAGCCAGTAAGTTTGTCATTCTTTTACAACGCATCGAAAAATAAATTTTGCGACCTAATAAATTATACAACTCGTGTCGATGTAGCGATGTACATGTGGTCATATGTCCGTCCGTCTGTCGATCTGTCTGTCTGTTGAAATCACGCTCAATCACAAAATAATCCACTTACCTTTCTGAACTTTGAATAATATTAATTGTCTCTATCTGGACCAGGTAAGTATTTAAAATGGGATAAATCGGGCATGAATGTACCAATATATAATCCAATATATAACACACCTCCAAAAAATGCTGAAAATTCAGAGTGTTGTAATAACTTAGCATAAAGTCTATTAAATAGTTTACTTTTTCAATAAGTCCAGATATTAATGTAAACGTAAAACCTAGGTAGAGGGTAACAAATATTCGGCATAGCCGAATTTAATACTCTTACTTGTTTTTTACCTTTTGTTTAGAATTCGCCAGAATATGCTGTCTCCACGTTGAGGGGAGTTAATTGCGGTCCTCTGAAATTTTAGCGTTATTATATATTTTAAAAATATATTATTAATTAATTTAATGCGTGACTTGTGTGAATAGTGTAGAATTTGGCGTATCATTATCGGTATGATGGAATTTTGACTTGGGTTTGCGCAACTGCCTGGATTTATAATAGTGTTTAGTTAGGTGAGGTTACAAAGCACTTTGTATTCATAAATTAGTAAAATTTCGTCTGACGTTGTTCTATTCGATTGCCAGGCTAATTTTCTATTTACATACTTATACTTATACTTATACTTATATAAGCAATGTTTTTTATATTATTTTTCATTGTACAATTTTATAGTCATAGTAGCAATATTATTAGAAAGGTATTATATTGAACATATCCATATTTAAAAATAATTAACTAAATTATTCTAAGCATTAGAGCGCCCGATATGGGACAGTATACTTTAATTAATTTATAGTAACTATTTGTTTATTTACAGTATACATATCATATATCATTATAAATAAATAAACATTTCAAAAAAAAGAAAAAAAAAAAAAAATAAAAAAAATCTATTTACATACACATTTTTTTTAAAATCAATTTAAGATAACTTTATAAAATAGTCTAAATTTTTTAAGATTATAGATTATATAAAAGAAAATAATAATAATTATTTTTATCTAATAAAATTATATTGTACTTTTCTTAATTCCTTTAGGAGATGGTGTAAATATTTGTGTTCATATTTCTCTCTGCATATACAATAATCATAATTGACACTACTTCATATGTTGATATAAGAAGAAAAAAAGTACTTAAAAATATTTTAAGGAAAAAATAGCGCTGTCAACATTAGCAGCAGCAGCCACATTCATCCTTTCCAAAGTTGTAGCTTTTTTTTGTTGTAGCTATTTGTAGTTTATTTTTTGTTCAGTTTTGCTTTCTTATCAATAATAAAAATGTATGTTAGAAGTACAATTTTCGCTTTTTCTTTGGGTTGAAAGAAGAGAAAATAAAAAAAATATTGGCGCACATTTTTTTCTGGAATTTTTTTCTTATGAAGTTTTTTTTTTTATATTTTCTTTGTAATGTATGTATAAATGTTTGTTTAAAATATATAAAAGCTATTGTAGATTGTAACACAAGTGTACACTCTATAAACAGGATAACTGAACGTTTGATTGTTAATAAATTTTCTTTTTAAATCTAGTTTTTCAACAAATTTTGCTAATACACTTAATAATATAAGAAAATATCTGGAATATTTTCTTGTAAGAAATTGACGAAAAATAATTAAGAAATTGAAAAGCTACGCATAGCACGTCGCACAGAAACATATAATATTGTTATATTCGGCTATGCCGAATATTTTATACCCTCCACCTGTGTTTTATGTTAACATTAATATCTGGATTTGTTGCACTGTTTATAACAAATGTAAACAATATATTTAAACAGTAAGCAATTTGATAAAATTAATACTAAATTATTACAACAAGCACACTGAATTTTTAGTTTTTTTTTTTTTTTTTTTTTAGAAATTTCTCTATAGCTTAGGCACTATATGGGCATAGTGATTTATACAATTTAAACAATTTTAAGTACCAAACTGTTCGAAATAATGACTAACAATACTATCTATCCTAAGCTTACCAAGGTGAATTGTTTATTTTGTGAATGACCGTGATATTAACAGACAGATGGACGGACGGACGGACAGACAGATTGATGGATATCGCTATATCGACTATAGTTGTTAAAAAGATCATTATTTGTATACCTTATGAGATTATTATTGAAGCATTACCACAGCAATGACAAACTGAAATATAACCATCTGCACGGTAGTGTAGAGGGTATGAAAAAGCGTAGAATCCCTCAATATTTTTATACCCTCCACTCCAGTGTGCAGAGGGTATATATAAGTTTGTCATTCCGTTTTTAATAATTAGAAAAAATATTTTGGACCCCATAAAATATATATATTTGTGATCCTTATAACAACCGGAGTTGATATAGTGATGTCAGTCTGTCAGTCTGTCCATCTGTCCGTCTGTGGAAATCACGATGACGGCATCAATCGAACAGCTAGGGTGCTCGTTGACATAAAAAATGATTTACTAATATCCAAAACAGTTTGCTGTTTAAAATCGTCCAAATCGGTCGATTAGGGCCCGAGCTTTGAATGAAGAACTAAAAAAAGTCTTGAAAAAATATAATTTTCTATGTTGTTCTTGTCACGATCACGATCTGAATAGGACAGCTACAGTGGTCATTTTTAGTGAGAATGATTTGCCAAATTCATGGGAAGATTTGTGTTTCAAAAATCATTAAAATCGGTGGAACAGGTCCAGGGAAATCTCTGAAAAAGTAAAAAAAAAATTAAAAATATGATGTTTCTATATTGTTCTTGTTGTTATTTTAAATGTTGTGTTGTTGTCATAGCTGGACGTGTTGTTTTTGTGGTCGTTGTGGTAATGATATAATAATAACTAACCCTTTGTACATTCTTTTATTAACTCTGGTAGAAAAATTTAAAAGTTTCCATTGTTTTGGCATCACTCTAAAAATTTGTTAGATCATTTCTGTTATAACCACGAGCCTGCCTGCAAAATTTCAGATCGAAGGGCTCACGGGAAAATGGTTAAAATCGATCCAAAATTTTTTCGACAAGCAGACACTACGAGTTAATATAAAGGGAGTAAATATTCACCAACATCTAAAGCAAATAATGCTAAAATACTTAGTTGTTGTTAAAAAAAAAAATGTAAATATAGCAAAAAAAAATTTTATATATAAATTTATTTATAAATTTTTATAAACATATTAAATAATACAAATAATATACATATATTATATATATATATCCATAACAACTGCATGTTAGAAATAAGTCGGTATATTATTTTATTTACATAAAATTCTGCAATATTTTGTAGTGGGGAAAATACATTTTTTTTTGCATTAACAGAGTGTCACTTTATTTTGGTCAGCGTGACTATGCCACAGTAGATGGCGCCACAATTTTTGTTTGTTCTAATTAGCTTTGCAATAGTTATTTCTATTTTAACATGAATGTTAATATTTTCAACTGGATATCATACAGAACAATGTTAAGAGTATACACGGGCTGGTCTTTTATTTCATACGTATTTTCATTATTCTTTTACAAATATGTACATAAGTTTTCCATATTAACTTTTTGTTGTCTTTACAAAATAGAGTTACCGAGTTCATCAATGAGTTTTTTGCTTTCAAAACAGTTCTACATAGTTATATAGAATTATTATTTTGCTTTACCTACAAAATATCTGATTGCGATTACATCTAATTTTTAAAATTGTTTATAATTACTGAAGCATTATTATTCACATAAATTCAAAATTGCACTTTTTAAATTTTCCATTCAAATTCAAGAAAATATCAATTCTAAAAACTGGAATTAATAATTTCCAATTATAAATTACAATTAATTGAATTTCAGAAAATCATATCAAAACGTCGGAAATTATAATTTTAAATTTAGAAGACATCAATTGCATCTTTAATATATAAATTTTATTCGTTAAACACAAATTGAAATTCCAAAAAAAACACCAAATATGTTTACATTTAAAAAATTTTTACATTTAAAAAAAATATTGACATTCAGGAGAAATTAATAGCTTTTCATCGCGATTCAGTAACTTCTTTTAACGATAGTCGAATCGTTAAAAAAAGAAAATTGCAAAATTATCAGTAAAATTTTTAAACGATATTCGCTATTGTTAAACTCAGCTGTTGTTGTTATCTAAAGGTGCTATTACACGATGTGTTTTTTACATCGTGTGATACATATGAAACATTGTTTATGTACAATACATGAGGAAAGTCACATGTACATTTTTGAATTAGAACAGGTTCTATTTTGGCATGACAAACATATGAAAATACAACACTGCTTGTGGCGAAAGAAAAACAGAGCAAATTATAAAGATAAATATTGAAAGAAAAATAAATTGTTTAATATTAATTAACAATTAAAAAATATATAACTTTTTTTTTAACAATAAATATTTGTAAATTCACAAATAAAATCAGCTGTTGTTTACATTTAGAGGTTATGTCATACGGAAATGCATATGCACGTGTGATAGCAAAAATTATGAATCGTACGTAAAAGACAATTTTGACAGACATGCGGAATTTCATATGCATAAAAAAAGTGACAGTACATATGTAAAAAATACATCGTGTAATAGCACCTTAAACGACAACCATTTTTGTTTAAATGTCATAAAAAAATAAAGATATTAAACATAAACATAAAATCATACCGTCAAACACGAAGTAATTTGTTTTTTTCTATTCTTTTTTGTGTTTCTCGTTTTTTTGACAGAGATGCCACTCGTTTACAATTTAACTAAATAGAAAAATAGATTTGTCGACTGTCGTTAAGATGTATGTACTTAGTGAATCACTTAATCCTTAGTGGAAACAACAATAGCTGTCGATATATTTTGCGATTTTCGAATCGCTGAAATTTACAGAATCGCACTAGAGAAAACATTAATTTAAATTCAATGAATTTTAGAAAACGTCAAATGATATTTAAGAATTGCGAACATACAAACTGTTACATAAATAAACGCAATTTGATGAGAATGTTATTTTCTATATATAAATGTTCACAATTTTTTTTGGATGAAAATTTGAAGTTTTTCAGAAAATAAAGAGAGCAAATTAATTTATTTGAAATGTTTGGGACATTTGGTTTTTTGCGTTTGGCATCCCTAATGAATATTTATTATTATAAATTTATTCTCTATGTTTTCCAAATATGGCAATATTTTAATAAAAAAATTGAGAGATTTTTTTTTTTTTGGTTATTATTTTGTTACTCCATCCGACCTATATGGCCGCAATGAAGAAATATTTGGCCAGTTAAAAGAAACTATACAGCCATCTCCAGTTAGCACGATTTAATACACAACCATTACCTTTGCAATGGAGGTTAGGGCGAGCTATTTAATTAGCAAAAACAAAAATTATAACCTAAATGCATGCTGATCAGCAACCACGATGACCAAAAAGCAAACACCAAATAAATCCGAAATAATAGAAAAGACGAAAACCAACCCAAAGAATTTGCTGAAATAATTTGGTATTAAATTTAACAAATTGTTTACTTTTTCATTTACATTTATTATCAAGACTCAAACCGAGGTGGAGAGTATCAAAGATTCGGCACAGCCGAATTTAACACTCTTACTTGTTTAATACAAACTTGGTTAAAATTTCATTTCAGAAATAGCCCAAATATTTGTTTCTTTCTAATATTTCTCTTATTCTGGGGTTTGAAAAATGGTTTTGAAAAACTCTCCTTAAAATAATATACAGTTGACTCAAAAAGTGAATGTTGACCATTAGTTTAAAAATTTAATAGGATTTTTTTTATTAAAGAAACCTGAATTATTCTGCTTCATTCTAGTAGATATTTGTGTTAATACAAAAATAGACGAATATTAGAATTCTTTTTTATAAAAGAAAAACCAAAGAACTACAAAATTTGGCCTTCAAAACCTTGTGTTCATTTTATTCTATACGACTATGTGGTCTAGGTATAAAAAGTTTGTGTTGCTGTTTGTAGCTACCAAAAATATTGAGCTATACCCATCTTTTAGTATACCGATCATTTGCTGATAGATTTATTGATGTCCGTCTGTTCGTCTCTGAGCCCATGAAAACTTTGTTATCAAATTACAGGGGCCAAATCACCGCATTCGATATTGAGTAAAATCAATGGAAATTCCATATTTTGGTTTATTATTTGAAGAAGACGGACAAACACTGGACCAAGTTCGCTTTTATTCTTAACCAGGGGCCATAGTTCTTCAACTGTGAGAAAGAAAAATTATTCTTTATATTTTTTTTTGGGGAAAGAAAAAAATGGTTTCGATCGAAAAATTTCGATAACGAATGCGATGATTTGGCCCCAGGTTGCAAATATGAATGTATTTTGATTAAATTTAATACACAAGCTTTTAATTGTCTATTGAAACAGATGAAAGTCGGTACATGTTCGACCGAGAGAGATGATGAGATCGACTTAAATTGTCATAAGATTCATATTAGTATATAGATATCAGTGAAATTTGGTTTGTGTGTATTTATTGAAACCATTAATCAGTATTCCAAATACAAACCCTGCAGAAAAGTTCTAAGTCATAGCCTCCATATAAAGCTGCTGCCATATCTTCACTTAAATCTCTCCAAAACAAAATTATTGCACAAGTTTTCCTCAAATTTGTTTTGTATATGTTTTTACAAAAATAGGTGACTAAATATGGTATAAAAATATAGCATCCGATATAAATTTTGCAGGCAAATAATTAATAAAAATTTAACTTATATTTGTTTTATGCTTATTTTCTATTCTCAATAAGATGGACCTAACCCCAATTCTCTAAACGCTTGGTATAGGGTATCGCATAGTCAATTTGGACCGACTATACTTTTGATACTTGTTTTTTACTTTATTTGGTTTTTTCCTTGTCGTAACTGAAAAATTAAAATTAATACTAATAAATCAAAAATAATTTAGTCCTAGATTGTGGATAGAAAGTTATTTGTTTTTAATAGATGTTCGACACGAAAAGAAGTCAAAAATTCCAGCAACAAAAATATCATAAAGCCTCACTAAAACCTTTAACAACCGTTTTTAACCAAGTAGCGTCCGGTATGTGTTCCCTGACGCTGGGGCGAAGAAAGCAGATGGAGAGACTTGCATTAGATAAAGAGCATCAAAGTGAGTCAAAGGGATTCTGGAATCGGACGATTTTTTAGAGACGAATTCAAATTCAATATTTTTGGTAACGATGGAATATGCAGAGCATGGAGAAAAACCAGTGAAGAATTTAAAGGAAAATATATATCCTACCTTTAAAAATTGAGGTAGATAAGTTCTAGTATGGGAATGTATAAATGCTGCTGGTGCCGAAAATTTATAGATCTTTAATGGAATATTAGAACACAAAAAATATTTGTTGAGATTTTAAAAACTAATCTTTAGATCAGAGTGCAAAGATAACTACATCTACACTTAGGATAAAGATCTGAAGCACATGCCTGCAAATAATAAGCTATGGCTTCTTTTCAATACCCCACAATTGTTGAAAGGTCCTCCCTAATTTCCAGATATTTATGTAATATAAAATCTCTGGGATCAATTGTACAGAAGGTTTAGAGAAAGAGAAATTGGGGCCCTTGGGAATTATGGTACAGGAATGACACACTCACTCAAGATCTTTTATGACTCGTGACTCGATTTTAATGCTCGTAACACCCAATGTTGTTTATTGATCCATAGACGGGCCATTGAGTAATCGTTGCCATCTGTATCTACGGGTGGTATAGATATTCAGGAGACGGACACTCTTGATGTTCTAGGCATGAAAATTCTGTGTGATGTCCGTTGGAATAAACACATTTCTCAATTTCTCAAAGCTGCGGAAGAAGCTTTCAAAAGTTTCCTATATCGGTGGATGAATTACTTGCGCCATGTTGAAGCTTCCGCACCGTGTACTAGGAAAGGCGTTGGTGCTTATCCATGACATTATGATATCTAACTCTGTGGACTCATTAGAACATCGTCGGAGTGTTGGATGTGCTACACTGTATTACAGATATTACAACTGAAAGTGTTTTGGTGAGACAAGTGAAATCATCCTAGAGGCCGTGTTTTTCTACGCACCATCCGCTCATCTGGTAGATCTCATTTATTTGCAGTCTATTTTCCAGTGGATCGCACAATACATTGTCCCAAAAATAACTTTATATCCACAAAAGCCGTATGTGGAATAAACTTCCGCTGAGGTCTTTCACTTACAATATAGATAAATATAAACTAAATATCCACAAATACTACTCCCTCTTTCCTCCTGCTCATAACATATTTTCCTCATATCAGCACAGTGCACTGCATATGGTCATCCCCTGAGTTTTTATGTTTATAAAATTAAAAAAAAAAGTGCCCCGGTAGGTGAGTAGGTAGCGTGCTTGCCTATCATGCGGGCGTCGTGGGTTCGATTCCAACCAGAGGCTTTGGTCTACAGCTGCAAAAACCAGCCAAATGGTCTTTGTCACCCGGCTTATCCCTGGACCCAAATTAGAATACAAATTTACTTTGTATTGTAATTAATATAAATAAATAAGATTTTGTTATAGTTTTTATAAATATGTTTTTTAACTTATTTTTTTTAAATATTGTCAAAGTATAAATTATAATGAATATTAAAACAAAATAGAATTTTTTAAAACTAACAAAAGAGACATGTATGAAAAAGTCAACTGTATGAAAAATTGTTTAATAGTTTTGCCAAAGTGTCACCTTTTAAACGCATTTCGTGTTTTTTATTTCACATAATCCGGTAACGAGTTATGATATTCACCGCAAAACAACAACTCCTCCGGACATTCGCAGTCACGGACTTATTTATTAAAATTTTTAATTTAAAATTTTTTCAAAGATTCTCCATGCGTTATGATATAACGTGTATATGAAATAAATAAATAATCCAGCATTATTCATATCTTACAATTATGAAAATACGACTTTTTTAACTTTTAAAACCTTACCCCCCCCTAAGCTTATGACTAACTGACTCTGAAAGGGCGTATGATTAATAGAATAGAATTATCACTCATACGCCGAATATAATTACATATCGCACAAACTTTTCATGCACATATTTTCTTGGAAAAGTTAATAAGTACATTGTATCAAAAAAGTAACTTTTACTAAAAAGTTACCTTATCCAAAAAATTCATATGCCTAAAAAAATAAAATTTGCTTAGAAAATACCATTACTAAAAGGACCTTATCATAAAAAATAAATTTTTTTTGAAAAGTAACTTTTCTTAAAAATTGACCATTTCCCTATAAAATACCTTTTTTGAAAAGTACATTTTATTTAAAAAAATATCTTATATTAAAAAAGTACCATTTATTAAAAAAAAGTTCCTTTTATTAACTTAAGAAAGTAAATTTTTTTTAATAACTAAATTCTCGTAAAAAAGTCAATATTTTTTAAAAAAGTACCTTTTATGAAAAAATTACATTTTATGAAAAAACACATTATATTAAAAAAGAACATTTTATTAAAATGTAGGTACATATGTTAAATAATTACCTTATATTAAAAAAGTACCGTTTATTAAAAAGTACCCTCTATGAAAAAGTACCTTTTATTTCATTTCATTTCATTTATTAACTTTCCATTTCCTATATAACAAGAATAAATGTTATAGTTAAAGTACAGGAATGCATTATTCATATATATTGATTCCTATGGTTCCAAGTTGGAACAAAGGGCCGTAAATATAATGTATTATTCATAGGATAGTTTAAAAACTTTATAAATATAAATACAATCAAATACAAAAAAAAAAAAAAAAAAAATATGAAAACAATAATTTAAAGATTGAATGCAAAGTTAACATACAATAAGAAAATATATACATTTAAACAATTAAGGAAAAAAATTGAATAGGAATTGTTTAAAGCTATTTGCGTTGCTATTGAGTTGTTGGTTGTGTTGAAGAATATTCCATAGACGTGAGGCATTTATATAAAATTGCCACTCAGATACGAGGGCGCTATGACGAGGGATTATAATTTTTCTACTCCTTCGTGATCTGGAAAACCTAATTTTGGCGTATAGATATTGAGGCTTTTGTGTGTAGATTACCTTATGCAGAAAGATGAGGACACGAATTTTCAGCAAGGATACAAACGATACTCCATGGAGATTACTTGATACATGTGAAACTTCCCCAAATTTACTTATTCCATATACATATCGTATAATATTGTTGTACAAGACCTCTAGCTTACGTTTGCTAGTACAATCACAGTTGGCAAATAATTCACATCCATAAATTGGTGCAGTAATCAAGTAACATTTAGCAAGAAGTACTCTTATTTCTAATGGAGTAAAGAATTGGGTCGACCAGAGTGACCTCAACTTTATATAAGATTGGCCAACCAGTGTATTGACATGATTGGTCCAAGTCAAATTGTTATTAAAAATCAGTCCAAGATTTTTTGCAGTATTTACGAGTTTAACTTTTTCACCATATATTAAAACATCATCGTCTAAAACAGGATCAGCAGTTCTTTTATAGATATCATGAACTTTGACTTTTGAGGATTGAGACAGAAGAGGCCATTTGCAGTTGTCCAGGCATATATTTTACGTAAATCTTCATTAAGTTTAGCAATGGTGTGAGAATGGCTACTTAAATATAGTTGCACATCATCCGCGTACATATGGATTTTACAGTTGAAAAGTTGTTTTGGCAGATCATTAGCATATATTGAAAATAGCAAAGGCCCAAGAATAGATCCCTGAGGCACTCCTCGAGACATGTTTACAGAATGAGACCATGTATTATTTACATAAACAGCTTGCGTACGATCGGTTATAAGATAAAAGATTAGACGATGTTTGAGAGAACTTAAAAAAGTGTCGTAATTTCAGGCAGAGTGTGTTATGATCAACAGTATCAAAGGCCTTTGAATGATCAAGCAGCACCAAAAAATTTATTTTACCATTATCTAGTTCACGTCGGATATTTTCAGAAACATCCAACAAAGCAGATACACAACTGTGGTCAGGTCGAAACCCCGATTGCATATTATTTAGCAAAGAATTTTCATTAATAAATGAATTTATTTGCCCATGTAAAATCTTCTCTAATACTTTTGAAAGGAAACATAAAACAGCTATTGGCCTGAAGTCCGAGGTTGATTTTGGCAAAGGTATTATTTTGGCATGTTTCCATTTTGACGGAAAAGTGCTGGACATAATGATAGTATTGAAAAAATGGGTGACATATGGCAAAATTGAAGGCAAAAGTATCTTAACTTAGGGTGCATATCATCGTATCCCACTGCATTCGATTTCATTAATGAAAAATTGAAGCATACATCAGCCTGACTAACGCAAGAAAATTCAAAAAGATGATCTCCGTCAGAGTTATTTGCATGTGGAAAATTGTAAAAACTATTATCTATTGAAACCATGGGTATATTCGTAAAAACATTATTAAGGTCATTAGCGTCTGCATGGCAGTTTGACCTATTCTGATTTCCAACTCCAATTTCACGGATGGTTTTCCATGTCTATTTGGAATTGACTGCATCACAAAACCGTCTAGAGTAGTGCTCAGTTTTCGCAATTCTTATGTTTACGTTAACATTTTTTCTAGGAGCACTGTATTCAGCTTTCAATTCAGGCAAATCTCTTGTAACAATTAACCGTTTTATGGCAGTTGAGAACAGTTGCCTTTGCTGATAATTTTTTACATTTTAGTGGAACATGATCATTATAAAGACGTTGAATATTGTACTCAAAAAACGACAGTTGATCGTCTACAGAAGTCATTAAATATATGTCATTCCAATTTACCTGAATAAAATCCTCACGCAGCATATCATAATCCAAGTTTTTAAAATCACGATAGTAATAAAACTGTTCAACTTGGTTTACTTTAAGGTTGTATGTTAAAAAAATTAAATCATGTTTAGAGAAACACGAAGCAGATATTTGATCATATAAAATTACATTCAGTAAATTCGCCACAAAAAAAAAGATCAATCAATGTACTGCTCGAGGCTGTGTAGTGTGTTGGGTTAATCACATTAGTAGGCGTAAGTCCAAAAGACGACATGTTTTCTGTCATAATATTTTCCGCTAATACATTCGAATTGAAATCTCCAGATATCACAATATCATCATATGACCCCGCCATATTTGCAAGCGTTGAAAAAAAATCCGAAAAAGGAATTCTATTATTAGGCCTGTAGACACAGCCCACAAGTATTTTCATCCCTACAGATAAAATTTCGATAAAGATATACTCCACTTTTTTCGATTCTGGCGACTTATTCTTTTTTTTATTTTTTCTCTTAATTGGCGAACTAATATTCGAAATTAGCGATTTTGACGATTTTAGGCAAAATTTACATGGTAAGCAATCTTTTATAAAAATAGCTGCACCTCCAGCTTTACCATCTCTATCAGCTCTAAAAACTTTGTAACCATTTAGGCAAATAAGACTATCAGGAGTTGATTCTGCGAGCCAAGTCGCTAATGATATCATTATTAGAATTTTCGAAAACCAGTCTGAACTCATCGATTTTATTGTTTAAACTTTGAGCATTTATGTGAGCCAGTGTTAAACCTTTTTTTATAAAATAGTTTTTTAATTATAAAAAATAAATTTTACAAAAAAGTACCTTTCATTCATAAAGTTAGTTTTATTAAAAAACTTACTTTTTTAAAAAGTCACATTTCCTTAAAAAGGTACATTTTTATAAAAAATAACGTTTTCTTAAGTAAGTAGATTTTCTTAAAAAGTACTTTCTCTTAAAAAGACTTTTATAATAAATTACATTTTCTTACACTATTACCTTTTAATAAAAAAGTACATTTAAAAAAAAAAAACATTTCAAAAAGTACCTTTTATTTAAAGAGTGGCTTTCTCTAAATATTTCATTTTGTTATAAAAGAAAATTCAATTTAAAAAAATACTTTTTATTAAAATAAGTACCTTTAATTAAAAAATTACCTTTTATTAAAAAAGTACGTTTTATTAAAACAAAACATTTTATTAAAAAAGTACCTTTTATTAAAAAAGTGGCCTTCACTAAATAGTTAATATTGTTATAAAAAAATTCTATTTAAAAAAGTACGTCTTATTAAAAAACTACCTTTTATAAAAAAGTAAATTTTCTTAAGAAATTATATTTGCTTAAATAGGTAGATTTTCTTAAAAAAAGCACTTTTCCTAAAAAGTACTTTATATAAAAAATTATCTTAAAAAGTACTTTTCATTAATAAAGCTAATTTAATTAAAAATTTACTACTTATTAAAAAATTTAATTTTCTTAAGAAACGTGGCTTTTTATTAACAAATGTATATTATCTTAAAAAGAGTACGATTGCTTAAAATATACTCTGTCCTTAAATAGTGCATTATACGAAGTTTTTTAAGTTACTTATCAAAAAAATATCTCTTTATTAAAAGTATATTTTTTAAAAAAGTTCTTATTCTTAAACAATATACATTTTCGGAAAAAATGTTTTTTTTTTTTTGCAAATTACGTTACTGTAAAAAAGATGATTATCATAAAAAATTGCCTTATCTTAAAAACATCATTTTCAAAAAAAGTACAACTTCATAAAATTACCTTTTCTAAAAAAGTACCTTTTCTTAAAAAAGTAAGTTTTTCTAAAGACGCACCTTTTCTTAAAAGAGTAGCTGATTTTAAAATAATACATTTGCTTAAAAAGTACCTGTTTTTAAATAGAACATTTTCTTCATGGAATACCCTTTCTTAGCTATGCACCTTTTCCGAAATATTGCTTTGTCTTAATTATATATTTTTTTAAAGTACTTTTTTTACTAAAAAAGTATCTCTTATTAAAAACAAGTTGTTTATTAGAAAAGTGTTTTTTTTAAAGAAACTTTTTTTAGGAAGCATCTTTTATTAAAAAAGTACTTTTTATTAAACAGGTAAATTTTCCTAAAAAGTATCTTTTCTTAAAACACTTTCCCAAATAAGTACATTTTATTAATAAAATACTTCTTATTAGGAAATCACATTTTCTTTAAAAAGTAGCTTTCTGTTAAAAAAGGTATCTTATCCTAAAAAAGTAAGATTCCTTAAATCATACCCTTTACTTAAATAGTACATTTTAATAAAATAGTACATTTTCTTAGAAATGTATCTTTTCTTAATAAATCACTTGTTAAATTTTCTTTTTTAAAAAATAAGTTTTTATTAAAAATACCTCTTTTAAAACAGTTTTTATCCTTTGCAAATTACGTTACCATAAAAAAGTACGTTTTCGTAACAATTGGCTTTTCTTAAAAAATTATCTTTTCTTAAAAAAAAAGTATATTTTCTCAAATAAATATATATTCTTAAAAAAGTACCTTTTCTTAAAAAAGTACACTTTCTTGAAAGAATACGTTTACTTTAAAAATACCCTCTTTTAAAAAACTACATTATCTTAATAGAGTACCTTTTCTTAACTATGTACCTTTTCTAAAAAATTATTTTGTCTTAAAATTATATATTTTTTTTTAAAGTACCTTTTTTCAACAAGTTCACTTACTTTAAGAATAACACATTTGTATAGAACTAGCAGATTCCAGCCCTCGAAATTCGAGCGCAAATTCTAGGAAATTTTATTTTTTCATTAAATTAGGACCCTAAAAGTATGCTAATCAATTATAGCCAATTAACAAATGAACCAAAAAAACAAACTCATTTTTATTACAAACACATTAACAAATTTAATAAACACACACGTAGCATTGTATAATTTTATGTATGTGTTTGTAGCGACTTGAAATGCAATTTACTCAAAATAAAGGAAAAAATTTAAAAATCTGTAAATCTGCAAAACGGCCAAAAAGAAATACCTTTCAAATAATATACGTTTGGTCAAAATCGGGATAAAATGATTGAACAAAACATCAATCACAAGAAATCGCCTAGCCTATTAATGTTATAGATATATATTAAAAAACAATTATTTCTCCAAAAAAATTTCCTTGTCCTAAAAAAGTACCTTATTGTAAAAATTACATATTCTTAAAAAGAAAATTTTCTTAAAAAAGTACCTTTTCTTAAAAAAGTACCTTTCCTTAAAACAGCACATATTCTTAAAATATGCTTTTTCTTGAAAAAGTTCATATTCTTAAAAAAAAAAAACTTTTTCAAAAAACTACCTTTCTTAAAAAGTAGCTTTTCTTAAAAAGTAAATTTTCAAAGAACAAAGTACCTTATCATTAAAAGTACAGTTGTTTAAAAAAGTCTCTTGAGAAAAAATTTACTTTTTAACAAACAAAGTATCTACTGCTTTTGGTTACTGATGAAGGTTGGTGACCCTTCCCGAAACAGCTGTATAACCTTCCATGCAGAATATAGATCAATTTTTTGAAACAAATGTGCCAATTTTTTTCTTTATTTAAAGTAAAAACATTTGATCTTGAGGCTGAATAATATCAAACTCAATAAAATTACCTTTTCTTTAGAAGAGTAACTTTTCTTAAAAAAGTATTTTAAAGGGCGACTTAGGTGACTTAGAACTGTCGAGTTTCAAATAAAAGTGTGAAACAAAAATCAAATTTTTAATGTTTCCATGAAGATTTGTTTAAAGGACATTTATTATTTAGATACAAAAGATTCTTCTATTCTCTTTATACATTGGCAGTACGATAGCCAATGTATTAAGAGGCAGACGTAAGAACATTGACGTTTAAATTTTATAGTGATCAGAATAAATTATCAATATTTTTCTAGGCGACTTATGACCTGAATAGTTATTGCAGTAATTATGTACTGTAGAGTTTTCCATGGTGGCCTTTTAAAATTTTACTTTTTTACAGCAATGTGAACTTTTGTGTACATATTTTATATTAGACAAAAGTTTTGTATATATCACACTTCAAATACAAGTATTAAATAACCAGGATATTTATATGATTATCTGTTGTTATAAATCTTAACACTTGCACTTCTTTCGTTCGTTATACCATAATTTTACTGCTCTAGCTGCTGCGACTACACATTTTCCTTTCATCTGACGTTTTAACTCTATTCTACTTCAAGCGGTGGCAATGCTAAGAATGTGTTGGCCTCTTTTGTTATCGCAAACTTTAGCTTTTATTATCGTTGATTGTATCAGCAGATCAGCAAAAAATCTTCATGCAGAACGTTATTAAATAAATTTATTATTTCAAATTCAGATTCCTTATATTAAACATCACGTGAAAATTGAATTTTATATGTCTGCGTTTTTATTTGCTTTTTGTTTTTTCTTCATGTTTTTAAAATTCACTACATGGTTTTTATTGCCATCTTTACTCCCTCAACAATAAAAACCAATTGCCATACAAGAACGCTGAAAAAGAAACCGAAAAAAAAATAAAAAAGACGGCTACATATATTTATAAGAAGAATCATTAAAAAAAATAAAATACAGTGACTGTTCTGTGATACCAACTCAAGGTACAAGCACCAAATATAAATTTGTAGCGAAAAAATGTGTTCAAGCATACGTTGAAGAAATACAAAAAAAAAAACATGCAAAATCCGTGAAAGGTGGACTGTGTTTTTAGCACTGATTATTTAAATGACAGTTAAAGAAGTATGTCGTTAGAGATCCAATTTTATTAGCACTGTGAGCCGAATATATTGAATTTGATAATATGGAATGCGTATGACTAATATTTATAATAGAATGTCACTCATACGTAGTGGCACGTCGCACAGTGGACCATTTGACGAGAAGGCGGTCAAAAATCTATAACTTTTGATTGGATCGGAATTTTGATATGCGTTTTTTTTTGTTTGGTAGGTGAGACTTTAGCCTTTAACTTTTGCTATAACGTAATTCTCGACCGAAAATAAAAAAAGTTACGGAGGGTTTAAAATACATTTTCATTTGTAGTTGCATTTTAGTACAAAAGTGAAATGTTAAAAGGTAAAAAAAGGTTATTTTTAATATAATGTCTTATTTTTTCAGTTATTTTTACAACTAATACTTTTTAACAATTTTTTAAGTTAATTTTTTCAGAAAATGCCAAACAAGGGAAAAGGTTGCTTTTTTTTTGAAAGATCCCGAGTTAAAATATAATTTATTTAGCAGCGAACGTAAAAGTTACCTTATATTGGTTCAAGATAGAGAAGTTTCAATGAAAAACTCGTATGTTTTTGCTTTAGTTAAATTTTTTTTTTATTGTCTTTTTAAATATTTCTATATCAATTTTTATGGTAAATTTATGAAATATAACAATTTTTATTGTAAATTTACAAAATATATAAATTTTTAAATCAAGAAAATTTTTTAACTATATAAAAAAAAGTGTAACTTATTGTTAGTGTAATGAAAAAGTACTTTAAATCAACCAATTTTATTAAAAATTTCTTCTAAATAACCTTGATTTTCATGTTCTAGAAGTTGTTTAGCTTCTTCGTCTAATTTAATAGAGGTAGTTTTCCACTTTTGACGAATGTTGGACATATATGGATCTGAAGTGCACAACAAAATAGTGACAAGGTCTTCATTAGTACAACATCTCGACATTTTCCTTGTGTTGTGCTCGCGAAAGAATCTGTAGTCTTTGTTCCTTTTTTCTTGCGCTTCTTCAGATAGATCTCCTATTGGTAGCATATTGTTTTTAATTAATTGTTCCCCATGGTACAAAATTTTATGAACTGTGGATGGCATATATCTCCAAGAGTATTTTTCATTGTAAAGTATTGCTATTTTATTGGCGTACTCTCCAAATTTTTTGCATTTATCTTTCAGCTGCATGCTAGAACTTGTAATATGATTTTGAATCGTCTTATTAATTCATAATCTACACCTGTGATAGATGCTGCAGTTTCCGGATCGGAAAAAAATCTGCTTGCAGTATTACCATCATTTGTGTTTCCTTCCCCTTGTTTTGGTTGGTCGATTACGAGGCCTAGTTAGCTGTAGATATTTTTGTTGAATTTGTTTTTTTTTGCTTTCTTTTTTCTTCATTTTCATTTTTTTTTTCTCACTGTTTCGCCTAACGAACCAAATTCCAAATCATAACCCAATTTGAGAATATGCTCCATGAAACGTATTCTAGCATGAAGAGGGGACATTCCTAATTCGTAGGCTTCCTTAAAACTATTGTCTTCTGGTGGGGGTTGGCTTAATTGACTTGATGTCTTTTGGCATATAATGCTGCTTGACGTTGACTTTGTTCCAGTTAAAGCTTGTGCAACTTTTCCACTAATCATTGTGAGACACATTTTAAAATGTACTTCAATGTCTTGATCATCAAATTTAAATATTACTGGTTGAAGTTCCTTAATTTCAGCTTTTATTTTTTGAACTTCTTCAGTTATGACATCTTTGGTTTCCTTTTTGAATGCAAATTTTATTGGTCTGCAATACTTTGTTGAAGAAGGAATTTAATTTTTCCAAATATCAATTTCTGTTGCTCTTCTAGTTGACGGCTCTAAGATGCTATACCTTTTTGTTAAGCGCAATGGAACGAAAGATTCCATAAATAAATTAGCATCTGATGAATTTTCGGCATTAAATTGCTTGTATTGTTTCTGACCAGAGGATCCATCACATCCCCATTTAGAAATTAAAGTAATGCTGCCATTACCAATTTTTTTTAATGATCAGTATCAAGCGTATTTAGCAATCGTTCTGCATTATGTTCAAGAAGATCTTGCAATTTTATTTCTGCAGTTGTTGAAGTGACACTAATAGAAGATTATAAAGGTAAGCATTCTTTTTTGGCAGAAACTAAATTTCTATATTCTGGAAAAATCCCACAATTCTTTTCATTGGTTCGGTTCCGCAATTCCTTATATTGATTTTTGGTCAATTTCAAATCCAAAAATAGGGCGAACGCTTCTTCCGGCGTAAATTTCTTATCTTCAATTGGTGTAGGAATGCTTTTCAAAATCCTCTTTGTGCGCATTGGGCTCGCTTCTACTATTTTTTCAATTATTTCAAATTTATTTTTATTATTTTGGGTTGGTTGAATTTGGTGCAAAAATGAATCCTTAATAATTCTTTGAGAAATTTCTTCATTGATATTCTCCAGCTTGCGCCTTCGAGATTTTTCACTACATCCGTCAATTGGTTTTGCTGGTCGACCCTTTTTTCCACTTTTGTTGGCAGTTGTAGATGCACTCTCAAAAATAAGTTAATTTATTAACCAGTCTTGGTAACGTTTGTACATCTTTGCCTTTCTATGAGAGCATTCAATGTACCGTCTTTTCAAATTCGATGCAAAATTAGTAATTTTTCCTTTGTGCATTTCAATGTCTTCTAGGTTACAATTCTTAAAGAAGTCGTTGCTCACTATGTGCAAAATTACACCGTCTACATCATTTCGTTCAAAATAAATATCTGCCAGATCTCTGTAACAGTACTTAGCCATTGCACAAATTGTAATGAATAATAATTGTGGAAACATTATTATAAATACTCTTTCTTGCAATTATGTAAAATAAAAATTTTTCTCTTTTATTACCACTTTTAGAAGCATAAAAAATGCACACTCTAACCCCACCGGTACGACCACCTTTTGTATTCATAACACTTAAACGACGGACGGACATCGTTTAATCGACTCAGAAAATGGTTTTGAGTCGATCCGTATAATAAAAGTTGGATAAAGGTCCAATATTTTTGGCAGTTACAAACATCATCTCAAACTTAATATATCCTAACCACATAGGGGACAACTTTGGTATTCGTAAATTTTGCAGAAAATATCTAACCTTGGGTCAGAAAAATTGTTCTGGTGCACACGGGCGGAAACTGGTGGATGTATAATGGGGTATAGGAGTAGAGGGGAAGGTTTTGACTGCCTTTGACTGGCAGGAGTTATGCTCTATTAAGTAGGAGATTTTCGGAAAATTTTGACCTTTTTTAAAAAATTTTTTTTTTTAAATTTCGGAATGACTCAGTTATTTTGCATTTTTAACATTAATGGTATGGAAGCCACAAAATTACAAAAAATTTAGTTCACTTCAAAATCTTTTAAATCAAAAAAGTTACAGCCATTCAAATATAAAAATTTACAAAGAAATTTTTAATTTTAGCAAAATACTGAAGACCCTGTTCGCTGTGATATAGTTGAGATAGAGTCGCAATTTTTTAGCTCCCTAGGTTTACTAGTATTTACTTTCAAATGAATAACATAGCTTTAAAATCGGTAACAAAAAAAAAAAATGATTTTTGGCCGCCTTTTTAAAATATGGTCCACTGTGCATCGCACAGTGCTTTGTCCCCATATAAAAGTAGTGTAGACACAAAAAATTTAAAAAAAAAAAATTTTTTTTTAAACAAAATTTTCTGCAAGGATTTTTTGTCATCAAAAAATTACGAAAGTCTTCTAAGTGAGCGACTTACAACTTCTAATTTGCGTAGGAACTTTCATCTCAATCCTAGGAAACACTCCCTCTTTTATTATACCTATTGACTCAGAATCATTTTCTGACTCAATTAAGCGATGTCCGTCCGTCCGTACATTATCTATCTGTATATCCGCCTGTCCGTCTAACTGTTTGTTTTTGTCTCCTTGTGAACATTATAATTAAATTACAGTTCGCAAATTTGAATGTATTCTATATATGGCAACTTCAGGACCATTTTTAGTCATAGTCCCCATATAAATCTAATTCCCGATCTTCACTTTTATACATCGAAATAGAAAAAAATTGCATAGCTCTTTTTCAAATTTGGTTTATATACTTATACTAGCTGAGTCCGGTCCGCGTTGCTGGCCCGAAGAAAACATCTGGATTTTCTATTGCATCTAAATTTTAATACCGAGTGTCGGGCAAAAGTAAAGCATGAACTCCCTCGAAAATTTTAGCAAATATCTAGGTACAATACTAAAATTTGATTTCGCCATGCCCCTCCGCCCACAGATCAAAAATCAAATATCAGACTACAGTGTCACCCGAAAAGCTATTCAGAAGATTCTGTGCCTTAAATACATTACATTTAATAATATTATGAATATGACTGAAAAAAATATACGTTTTCTTGAATATTTTAACACCAGCGCCACCTACAGGTGAAAAACTTTGTCAGCAACTTTAGTTTTATGTACATAATATATGTTGTTGTTGAGCTAAATTGGACCGTAAATAAATTTTTTGGGAAAATCTCGACCCCAGCGCCACCTATCAGGTACAAAAAAAGTTATGCAAATCGGAGAACCAAAGGAACATATGGTATGAATATGAAGTCGCTAGCATTAGTGGTTCAACAGTTATTAGAGTACCAACATACGCACCAACGTTTTTATATATTAAGATTTAAAAAAAAAAGTGAATGACTTTATTATATTTTGACCTAGTCCCCATATAAAAGTAACATCAGATATGAATTTTTTTCATATCAGCATGCCGCATATAAATAAAAATAGCACAAAAATTAATTTTATGTTTATTGTATGCATCCAGCTATTGCCTCAGTAAAGTTGGTTTCAAAACTATCTCTCGAAACGCATGTACAGTCGGAATAGACCGACTATAATTTTTTACTTGTTTAAATTTTTATTTTGTCAGTCATTAAAATAAATCTATTCATAAAATTTTACAAAATTTTGTTTCAGTTTTCGTTTGTTTTATTCAAAAACTAATATAGCCTAGCTCTCGATTTTCGAGAGTAAATTCTAGGAAATATTATATTTTCATGAAATTTTTTTCCTTCAAAATTTTTCTAATATATATAAAAAAATTTATGAATATTAAAATGTGCTTAAAGGTATGCCAATCAATTTTAGCAATTCACAATTCAACACAGGACGTATGATATACAATTGAAATTATTCGCCTTAATAGGGTGTAACCAATTATTGTAAATATATTATTTTATTTAATTTGATATATTTTAAAACATATTATAAATAAATTTTATTATTCTCCGCTTCTCCTCCATATGAACTATAACTATGCCAAATTTGACACTCCTCCGTGTCCGCATTTTGCTTAAAAATGGAACAAAAATGTTCCTTCATGTATTAATATATAGATATCCTACTTTTGGTCAGTCAATGACTTTTATCTTTTATAATCTATTATCATTTATAGAGCTATGTATATGGCATTATCCAGCAGATATATAGGAGTAAATTGAAGTTGGAACTTTGACCCAAATTTAATGTGTTAAGAAGAATTTTACTTGGCCTAAAAGTCTAGATAGAATAATTTAAAAAATTAAAAATTTTCCGAAAAATTCATAATTCATAATTTTTGATTGAACATTTTAAATTTTTATACAAATAATTTTTATAGTTAATGACAGTAATGTGGGGTTTCTGGCCCAGAAACTGTTTTAGTTTTTTTTCACTTGTACTCTTTATTTGCACTTAAGTTTTGCAAATTTTTTGGCCTGCTTCGAATTTTTTGGTAAAAATTTAAAAATTGCCACCTGAATTGCAGAACTTTAATATATTTAAAAATTTCAAAAGTTCTGTAAGTAATTTGTTTAAATGATAGTTGAAATACTATTTTTTCAATTCTATTTTTGTCGCTAATTGAAAACACTGTTCATTTTTAATGTCCTTTAAACCATATAATAAAAACAAACCGTTATAAAGGACCAAAAAAGAAATTGAAAAGACGTCGTCAAATATGTTGCTGTTATTCACTGCTCTTAAAGATGTTGGCATTGCAATGGTCACATATTACTATAGAAACCATACCTCCACCACTGCCAGTAACAGCAACATCTTACTAAAAACAGCATCGCAGTTATTGCAAAATCTACAAACATCTTACACATATGTATACGAGTACGTGGACAAGGAAACAACTCATACTACCAACGTACATACAAGTACCTTACTGTAACCCAAACACTAGTACAACATACTAAGGTCTACTTAAAGGACCTTAGCTTTTTCCTGTAAGACACAAAAAAAGGGATAAAACATAACATACAATAGGAAAAAAAAAATGTACAAGAGGAAAACCCCACAATATTGTAAAGAAACCTAGTAACAGCAAAAGAAAAAAAATATACACGACATCATATAGAAAAAGAATACATTTCAAAGATGTTGCTGCTGTTGGAAAAAATATAAAAATTACGCTAAAAACGTATAAAAGAAAATCAATCTCTTCCTTTTTTTGTTTGTATGCTACATGCACATTACTGATGCTGATATTTTCTATTTTTTTTTCTCATTTCATGGCGTTTATTTTTTTATATTTATTTTTTTGCACTGTTTCTATTGCTATTATTATAGTAGCTACACCAACTATTCGGAGAGAATATCTCTGATTTGGAGATTTTAAATTATATTGCAAAGGCTTAAATAATTTTTCAAAAAAAAGAATTGTTTTTCAATAAAAAATTTTGAAAGCAGTGAACTTCATTCTTGAATGCTGTCCTGGGATTTATTTTATCTACCAAATTACAACATAAATGTGTATAATATGAACATATACCACTTAAAGTTATATCCTGAGTTTGAATAAAAATTCTAAAATAGTTAGCAACTCTTTTAACATATGACATGTGAGTTGCAAAACGAATGGGTTAAAACCAAATTAGAAAATAAGAAATAAAATTATAGTCGTTCTAGACCGACTATATAATACGTCATGCAATGCGTTTCGAGAGAGGATCTTGGATACAACTAATAAGATATAAAAATAAGATTAAATCAAATTTGAGTGGCATTTTTATTATTTTTTTTTGATGTGTAAACATATATACCGCAGGGGGTAAATTTCTATTTCACAATACAATCACAAAAACAGCGTACCTGTGATCGGACTCACATGATTTTTTTTGCCTGCAGATATGAATATGTTTACATCGGTTGCTATATTTATATGGCGACTAGGTCTTGTTATAAAGTTAAAACATTTTTCGACATCAACTCTTTTAATTTCATCTTACCACACGGATTCCGTATACGCAAACAGCAAGTCATCTGAACCTTTAAACCTTTTCCGGTAAGGATCAATATCAGGGCCACTTTTGTTGTCAGTTTATATCAACGACGTACTTCATAAGTTTAAATAATCGTGTTGCTTGAACCTCAATAGCTCATTTGGGATTTGAGATTTAACCATGTTATTGACTCTGCACTCCATGGTTTTCAGTAGGAATGATGTAAGACTAGGGTGGCCCTTAATAAAAAAAGTGTTCAATCTCTCGGTCTCACCCCCTAGAAATATGGAAATAGCAAAAAAAACAACTGAAAAATACAAAGTTTTGGGCTAATCAAAAAACATTTAGTCGTGCCTCGACGCGATTGAAAAGTTTAAGTGTGTTTATAAGGGGAAAATCCTTCCACAAATATATATATTATTTCGATAATTTGTTTTAAAAAAATGTAAATATCCCTAAATTTTACCTTTGACCTTTAAGGAGGACAATTTATACTGTTTCAATTTAATCCTTATTTTACAAGGTTGAGAACTTGTATCAAGTAATATTTCGATAAAAAATATTTGAAATTTGAAAACACCAAAAATATATAGCCTAACAGTTGAAAAATTATGAAAAGTCAAATTTTTCTTCAAATCCGCTGAAATAAAAACGCTGCCCTCGCCAAATTAAGAACAGGATACCTACAATGTTTGGCACTTTTAATCACATATATTTTGCTAATAAGACCTTAAAGTCCAATTGTTGATTTCGGAAAATTTCTAGAACAAAATTTTTGAAAAAGTAAAATTGGAGACTTTAAAATAGTGCTTAAAAATACGTACCGTTTTGACATTAATTTAGAACGGCTTAATAACATACGAGATGCATCATACTTTAAACAAGATCATTTTGGAATTAGGAGAATGCAAAAATATGGTTGTTGTAAATTATATCAATGTCTTTAAAAATGTGAGCTCGAATTTCTTAATCAAGTAGTCTGCGGCGCATTTTTTTGCCTGCGGAACTTGATATAACTTAGCTGTTTTTCAGCCGATAATAGATTTTCTTATTTTATTAGAAAGATAATTTAGTATAGATTATGGTCTTTTAATTAGTTTAATTAAAACGCTATTATTAATATCAAAATCATTGTGAAAAACGATTTTTTTGATAATTTTTATACCCTCCACCCCAGTGTGCAGAGGGTACATATAAGTTTGTCATTCCGTTTTTAATAATTGGAAAAAAATTCTGGACCGCATAAAATATATATATTTGTGATCCTTATAACAACTGGAGTTGATATAGCGATGTCCGTCTGTCCGTCTGTCCGTCTGTGAAAATCACGACGATAACTTCAATAGGGCAGCTGGGGTGCTGGTTTAAATAAAAAATGATTCGCTGCCATTCTGAGAAGTTTGGTATTTAAGATCATCCAAATCGGTTGAATAGGACATCTAAATGAAGAACTAAAAAAAGTCTTGAAAAAAATATGATTTTCTATGTTGTTCTTGTCAGGATCACGACCTCAACAGAACAGCTGGGGGATTATTTTTAGTGAGAATGATCCACCAAGATCATGGGAAGATTTCTGTTTCAAAAATCATGAAAATTGGTGGAACAGGTCCAGGGAAATCTCTGAAAAAATTAAAAATATGATGTTTCTCTATTTTTTAGTTGTTATTTTAAATGTTGTATTATTGTCATAGTTGTTGTTTCTGTGGTCGTTGTGGTACTCAAATTATAAAAACTAACCCTTCGTACATTTTTTTTTATCAACTCTGGTAGAAAAATTTGAAAGTTTCCATTGTTTTGGCATCACTAAAAAAATTTGTTAGATCATTTTTGCCAACGGCGCGAGCCTGCCTGCAAAGTTTCAGATCGTTTGGGGAACGGGAAAAAGGTTAAAAATCAATCCAAAATTTTTTCGACAAGCAGACACTACGAGTTAATATAAAGGGAGTAAAAATTCACCAACATCTAAAGCAAATAATGCTAAAATACCTAGTTGTTAATAAAAAAAAACAATGTAAATTTACCAAACGAAATTTTATGTATTAATTTATTTAAAGAAAAACACGAAAATAACTTTTGATGTTGTATATTTTGTGTGTAATATTTACTTATATGTACATTAGGGTGGCCCTTAATAAAAAAGTGTTCAAACTGTCGGTCTCACCCCCTAGAAATAGCAAAAAAACTGAGAAATACAAAGTTTTGGGCCAATCAGAAAACGTTTAGTCGTGGCGCAAAGCGATTGAAAATTTCAAGTGTGTTTATATGGGGAAAATATGACTTTTTTTTTCAGATTTTACGAAAATTTCATTCAATAGTTTAATTTTTCCGACAAGCTGTTATATAATTCAGGATCACTATTAACTTATCCCTTCAAAAGGCTATAAAACTTCAAAATCGAATAAAACCTCGCCAAGAAATAGCAAATGCCCCAGACCACTTTTGTGCCAAAAAAAACTAGGTAATGAAATTTGATGGCATTTTTTTCAACTTTGAGAAATTGACTAAAGCCATCATTCTTTTTTGGTCTCTATACTTATAAGTATTCAGAAATGCAGTATTGTTTTATTACCACGTTGCTAACCTATTGCGCATTGGGGCCGAAAATTGGAATTTTTTAATAAAATTTTTAAAACTCCTTTTTCAAGTTTGAAAAAATTTTCTTAAACAAAATTTAAAACAATGAATCTATCACTTTAAGGTTTTATGAAATACATGTTGCAGATTAACTGTGTGAATTTTTAAGTAAATCCCTGTGCCAGAATTTTTTTGACAAGGATTTTATTTTTTTGCTGATTTCGAGAAAAATTGGATTTTTGTGAAATATTCTGTAAATGTACTCTTTCTTAATACTTTGTATCAAAAATTCATAATGTTATATTTTATCTTAATAGCCTAGGGTTTCGGAAAAAAATAATATGACTCCATTATCCCTTTTGGAAATGGGGTCACATATGACCCCAAACTAATAAAAGACAATTTATGCAAAAAATTCAAATTTTTAGATGCGAAGCTTAAAATAAAATAACCAAATATGTAGAAGTTTCGTCCCAAAAATTTGGGATAAATCCGAGAACATTAACCCATTATTTGCCAAGGCCAGCTTTGGATTTTAAGATATTTGAAAATAAAAATGACCTAAAACGAGTTTTTCTATTAAACTCGTTGATCCACTATTTGGAATTTAAGAAAAATAATTCGGTTAATTTTTATTTATTTAACCCTTCAGTGCTCCTGAGATCAAAATTATCCATTGTGATATATCTCTGGTGCAATTATCTGCTTATTGCTCGCGAATATAAATTAAAACAACTTAAGTCATATGTCTAAAAAATAGGACGTTGTTTGAAATTCACTTTGATTTAATTTTGTAATTTATTCCATTGAGAGTAGTATTAATTTAATATTACCTTTTATATATATTATTATATTTGAAATTTACTTTTATTTGATAAACTATTTAAAACTGGGAAATAAAATGGTAGAATTTTCAATACATGTAGGTGACATTGAAGATAATATAAAGCGACCGATTATAAAAAATCGAAAAATGTCAACCATTATAAGTAATGGCATCTTCACCGATTGACCTGAAATTTCTTTTTTTTTTTTGGCGTTTTTTATCAATATCCACCAAATTGGAGGGTGAGACAGCAATAAATTCAACTATTACTTTATTACATAAAGTAATTTTATAACAAAATTGGTTAAAAGTTGTTTTAAATTATATTCGCGAGCAATAAGCAGATAATTGCACCAGAGATATATCACAATGGATAATTTTGATCTCAGGAGCACTGAAGGGTTAAATAAATAAAAGTTAACCGAATTATTTTTCTTAAATTATAAATAGTTGTAGCAACGAGTTTAATAGAAAAACTCGTTTTAGGTCATTTTTATTTTCAAATATCTTAAAATCCAAAGCTGGCCTTGGCAAATAATGGGTTAGCGTTCTCGGATTTATCCTAAATTTTTGGAATGAAACTTCGACATATTTGGCTATTATATTTTAAGTGTCGCATCTAAAAATTGGATAGCACTTACAAAATATTTGAATTTTTTGCATAAATTGCCTTTTATTAGCTTGGGGTCATATGTGACCCCAATTCCAAAAGGGTTAATGGAGTCATATTATTTTTTTCCGAAACCCTAGGCTATTAAGATAAAATATAACATTTAAAAGTAGAAAAATTATGAATTTTTGATACAAAGTATTTAGAAAGAGTACATTTACAGAATATTTCACAAAAATCCAATTTTTCTCGAAATCCGCAAAAATAAAATACTTGTCAAAAAAATTCTGGCAGAGGGATTTACTTAAAAATTCACACAGTTAATCTGCAACATGTATTTCATAAAACCTTAAAGTTATAGATTAATTTTTTTTTTAAATTTTGTTTAAGAAAATTTTTTCAAACTTGAAAAAGGAGTTTTAAAAATTTTATCAAAAAAATTTCCAATTTTCGGTCTCAATGCGCAATAGGTTAGCAACGTGGTAATAAAACAATACTTCATTTCTGAATACTTATAAGTATAGAGACCAAAAAAGAATGATGGCTTTAATCAATTTCTCAAAGTTGAAAAAAATGCCATCAAATTTCATGACCTAGTTTTTTTTTGGCATAGAAGTGGTCTGGGGCATTTGCTATTTCTTGGCGAGGTTTCATACGATTTTGAAGTTTTAGAGCCTTTTGAAAGGATAATTTAATGCTGATCCCGAATTATGTAACAGCTTGTCGGAAGAATTAAATTATACAATGAAATTTTCGTATAATCTGAAAAAAAGTCATATTTTCCCCATATAAACACACTTGAAATTTTCAATCGCTTTGCGCCACGACTAAACGTTTTCTGTTTGGCCCATAACTTTGTGTTTCTCAGTTTTTTTGCTATTCGCATATTTCTAGGGGGTGAGACCGACAGTTTGAACACTTTTTTCCCTCCATATAACGAAGGGCCACCCAAATGTACATACATACATATATTAAATAATAAAATAATACACATATGTATATTCTATACATGTACATATATTCATAATAACTGCATGTTAGAAATAAATCGGTATATTATTTTATTTATATAAAATTCTCCAATATGTATTTTGTTTTAGGGAAAATACATTTTTTTTGTATTAACAAACAGAGTGTCACTTCATTTTGCTCAACGTTGCTATGCCACAGTAGATGGCGCTACAATTTTTGCTCTTACATGAATGTCAACATTTTCATTTATATATCAAACACAACAATGTTAATAGTATACATAGGGCTGGTCTTTTATTCCATACGTTTTTCCATTAATCTTTTACATGACCATGTTTACAAAATAGAGTTACCGAGTTCGTCAATGATTTTTTTTTGCTTTCAAAGCAGTTCATATAGTTATATAAAATTATTATTCTGCTTTACCTACAAAATATATGATTGCGATTACATATAATTTTTAAAAATTGTTTATAATTACTGCATTACTGTTGACATAAATACAAAATTTAACCTTTTAAATTTGCCCGTCAAATTTAAGAAAACATCATTTCTAAAAATTGGAATTCAGATTTCCAATTATAAATTAGAAAATATCAAATGAATTTCAGATAATCATATTAAAACGTCGGAAATAATAACTTGAAATTAAGAGAACACCAATTGAATTTTCAAATATAAATTTTATTCTTAAACACAAATTGAAATTCAGAAAACACCAAATATGTTTACATTTAAAATATCAACTGAAATTAAAAAAAAATATTGCGATTGAAGAGATATTAATAGTATTTATTTCAGGATAAGAAAATATTTATTTAAATTCAATGAAGTTTAGAAAACCTCAAATTATATTTAAGAATTGCGAACATAAAAATTGTTACATAAATAAAGCGCAATTTGAAGAGAATGTTATTAATATATTATTTTTCACAATTTTTTTGGTTGAAAATTTTAAGTTTTTCAGCAAATAAAGATAACAAATTATTGTATTGAAAATTTTTGATACATTTGGTTTTTTGCGTTTGGCATCACTAACTTCAACCAGTGTTCATGATGACTTCAAAGTTTGACTTCATGGTAGGCAAGGCAAAACCCCAAACATTGAAGTTCAATAATAATTCCCAGTTAGTAGTATTTGGAGTCAGTAAATGAAAATATATTTTATTAACATAATTTATTTCAAATCCAAAAGTTGGCATCACTGGGTTAGATTTTGTATTGTATTGTGTAAATAGGGAAAACTCCCTTTTAGTATGTAAAAAAATTTTATTTTCCAAATGCGGCAATATTTTAACAAAAAAAAATTGAGAGAGCTTTTTTTTTGGTTATTATTTTGTTACTCGATTCGACCTATATGGCCGCAATGAAGAATTATTTAGCCAGTTAAAAGAAACTATACAGCCATCTCGAATTAGCAGGATTTAATGCGTAATGCCACCCTACACAGCCATTACCTTCGCAATGGAAGTTAGGGCGAATTATTTAATTTGCAAAAACTTAAACTAAATTAATTAACTAATTACCCTAATACATATATATGGGGGATTTCATGTCAAGTGCACCAACTTTTGAAACCGATGCCTTCCGATCGGGATGAAATTTGCACCAAGGTTAGTGCTATTGGATAGTAGTTTAGACACAATTTTTCAATAAGATCGGTCCAGATCTCTCTGAGTTAGGGGGATCAAAATTTGACATTTTAGCCAAACAGGTGTTTCTTCTCAACCATGTAACTTATTACCTATTGTTCTCAGAAAATTTTCTCCCAAATAGTTTAGATAGATATTTCTTCAATATTTCGGAAAAAAAATACTTAAAAAAAAAAAAAAATTTTTAGACTTTTTTTTTTTGCTAAATTAAAGCATTTTTTGCCTTTTTTTTCAAAAAGAGCATTTTTATTTTTTTTATTTTTTCATAAGAAAGCTTAGGATTTTTCCTTTAAGAGCTTTTTGGTCGCTTAGTGGGATGGGAGTGGGATATCTATCAAAATAAATGTTTTGTAACTCAAGACAACGGTTTTTCAATTTTTCAGAAATGCACTATTTTGAATTTTTTCCTATTTTTTTTTTAAAGTATTTTTTTCCGAAATATTGAAGAAATATCTATCTAAACTATTTGGGAGAAAATTTTCTGAGAACAATAGGTAATAAGTTACATGGATGGCCAAAATGCCAAATTTTGATCCCCTCTAACTCAGAGAGATCTTGACCGATCTTATTGAAAAATTGTGTCTAAACTACTATCCAATAGGACTAACCTTGGTGCAAATTTCATCCCGATCGAAGGACATCGGTTTCAAAAGTTGGTGCACTGGACATGAAACCCCCCCCGTATGTAAAAAATTTATGAATATTTAAATAAAAAACATTAAATTGTTCATTTTTAAATAAAAATCGTTATAAGTTTTGGATAAACTCACAGAAGAATAATGTTAATAAATAATGTTATAAGAGCTTACAGGTTGGCTAATCAATTTTAGCAATTCACAACTCAACACGGGGCGTGTGATATACAATTATAATGAAATTCAATTAAATAATAAATGCACAGGCAATGAATTGTGAATTGGCTATAATTGATTAGCATACCTTAAGGCTCATATAAAATTATTTGTTGTGAATATTTGATTTAATTTAATTTAATATATTTTTAACACATATAATACACAAATTTTATCATCCGGCACTTCTCCTCCATATGATCTATAACTATGCCAAATTTCACACTCCTCCGTGGTCGCATTTTGTTTAAAAGCAGGTTGAACCATTCAGCTTCACGTAATAATTTATATAAAGATTTTTAATTCAAAATCAAATTTTCGTACCTTAATATCATTTATCCTTTTCCCAACATCGTATTTTTATTTTTTTCATAAATTATTTATTTAAGTTTATTTATTAACTTTTTTATAATTCTCGCTATAAATTTGTTATTCCCAATATTATTTTGAATACTCTCAATTTTCATTTAATATTTCTTCTGTGTATTTTTTTCATAAGAGTTTTATATTAAAATCTTTGGATTTTTTTTTTAATCACATGCAAAGACGTTCTTCCTTTGGATACAATTTTAAAGTGAGTCTTTTAGAATAAGCTTCATTTTTCCAGGATCTTAGTGGATTTTGAGAAGTTGCTTAAAAGAACTTTAAATAAAATGTAAATTGAAATTTTTTCACTAAATACCATTTTTGTTAATTTAACAAATGATCCTTTAATGGTCATAATGTTTTGTACAGATACTGTACTAACGGAAGGTTCACATCTTAAAAGCCCTGCTTGCAGCTGCTTTCAAGTAGTGAAAAAATATAAAAATCCAGCTACAAAAACAACAAGTAATACTATAGATGAACACAAAAAAAAAATAGTAATAATAGTAGTCGTCGAGCAGTGGAAATAAAAAATAATAAGAACAGAAAAAAAACACATAAAAATCCCCACTACAAAACATTCACAACATATAGAGCCTCGAAAAAATAAAAAAAAAATAAAAAAATAAATATAAAAAAAAAACAAAAACGTAACGCTTCGTTTGCTGATGCCTTTTGAAAAACTCCAGTTGTTTCTAGCATACGTAGCCAAGATGTTCTTCATATATTGCTGAAGATGGCTGGTAGAGTACAAAAGAAAATAGCGCGCGATATACATATATAAAGCAACTAAATAAATATATTTATCTTAAAAAAATTAAATATATTTAACAAAATCATTATAATAAGTAATAATAATATTGTGAAAAATAATATATAATAATGGAAATGAAAGTGTAAAATAATAAAATAAATAAGCACTCAAATAAATCAAGTTAACTTAATAATACAAGGAAAAGTTTAAAGAAATTAATAAACAAAATTGAAGTGTTAAACATAAAATGAAATTATTAGAATCAAAATCATCAATAGATTAAAATATTTAAAAAAAAAAATAATATTAAAAAATATGTTTGGTTTCTTAAAAAAGTGCCTAAAATTTTAATAATAAATGTGTCAAATATTTGCTTAAAGTAAACTCTGGCCACTGAAACCTTCTTACGACCACAATATGCTAAAGTGTTTACAAATTTTGCAAGACAACAGTGTGAGCCACCAGTGGTAATACTTTGGCCACTGAAACCTTACGACCACAATATGGTTTAAGTGTTTAAAAATTTTGCAAGACAACAGTATAAGCCACCAGTAGTAATACAGAGCGTATGATTGATATTGTGATAAATATTTGAATAAAGTGCAGTGTACTGTTTCCTTTAAAAACTTTGGCTATGTTTTGAAAAAAAAAAAAAAACTATTTCTTGTTAATTTCTACTGAAGGCAGCATACAATAGGCAGCAATATATTAACTGATATTATATAAGTCATAATTCAGATCAAAAACAAAATATGTCTAATGAAAAAAAAAATAATGTAAAACAAGTAGCGCTCGTCAGTCTATAGTAGACTGACACATTATTTGCGAAAGTGTCCGTAAATAATCACATTCTTACTACACTAGTTGCGGTCATTCTTGGACATCAAAAATAAACATAAACTAGATTTAGTTGGGATTGAGGCGTTTATTGGAGTTATGCCAAACTTTAAATCGGATATGATTATTTTGTGAAGACTAGTTTACGCAATGGTTTTACTCTTAAAAAGTACACAAACCAATTAAAAAAATATATATATATATATATGTAAATATGACAAAACACTGTCAAGACTAAGAGCTTCATTTGGTCTGCCACTGCTGGTAGTATTAATCAGAGATAACCTGATAAATCACTTTGTAAAATTGCAAAACTAATTTGGACACATTTGTTTTTATAGAAATATACTAAATAGAGAATGTTGCATTTGAAATACGACATTTAAACTGATATTAAGAACTAATCCATATCGTCTCTCCTATTAATGAAATACTAGCAGATTCCAGCGCTCAAAATTCGGGTGCAATTTCTAGGCAACTTTATTTTTTCGACATAGCCAATTCACAAACCAACACTTTTTTTTGGTTTATTATTATTGTGAATGAAGATAACAAACTTATTAACAATCACATTAACAAATTTAATAAACACACACATAGCATATGTATAATTTTATGCATGTGTTAGTAGCAAATTTAAATGCAATTTACTCAAAATAAAGGAAAAGTTTTAAAAATCTGTAAATCTGGCGAACAGCTAAAAAGAAATACCTTTCAAATAATATGCGTTTGGTCAAAATTGGGATATAACGGTAGAATAAAACATGGGTAACAAAAAATCGCCTAGCCTACGGTGGAGGCTCGGAGAATACATACCTTGTAGAAAGCCTGGGCTCTAGTGTCTAGTGTCACAAATTTTGTCGACATTTTGGTGAAATTTTCAACACAGCATCTTCACTTTTTATGTTGTCTTTAATAGGTAGAGAAATTTTTGACAGCTGCAAAGCTGTGCTTCTTTTTGATTTTTATTCCTGCATTTTGTTTTGTTGAAAATATACGCGAAATTAAAGTATTTTATAAAAAAAAAAAATAAATAAATAAAGAAAAGTGAATTTAAATGGTAAATAAATAAATAAATAAATAAAGAAAAAAACGGATAATCATGAGCAAGAGAAATCACAAATTTTGTATAAAAATAAATAGTAGTTAGAGTTCTAATTTTAGATATTTTGCGCAGTCTTTTGAAGACTTTTCTACTCCACATTTAAATTTGCGCGAAACATTAAAAATGTTATAGATAGAAACGGCACCTTCCTCCTGTAAGGCCTGGAGTTTCTGCGTTCAGCAGCAGCATTGTTGGCCAAAAAGCATAAAGTTTCAATCAGAAAAATTTTCCCCTCGAGTTATTCCCAAATTGGACTTAAAACTCAGCTAAAGACGTTTTGAAAAACTATGGCGAAATTGTGAAGCATAACTTGTACATCGTTTTTTTACTTTAATGAAACTAATACAATTTTTTTCTTTAATAAAGCATCTGAATTTGTAAACATAAATTCACCTGGTTGAAAATATAATCTTTCTAATATTAATAGTGTGGAAACATAATAAAAAGTACCCAAAAGTAGAATAGAACTATTAAAATTTTCTAGTGATTCTCTCGTTTCAATATCACCGTGTGGTTCCATAAAAACCACCTAGTCAATAATCCTAAAGGTACTAGTGGATTCCGATTAACAAGCACATGTTAAATGTTTAGAGCATATGGCATTGCCTGGGGGAATAGTTAATTGGTCAGTAGTACTGGTGACAAAGTTAATCAGTACAGTTTTACTATCGACATATCCTATAGGGTAGCTATGCTTTGGAGCTTAATTGCTCCAAGAGTCTGTATCTGCTAATGCAAATGTTGGCTGTCTTTTCTAAAGTATTTTAAGCCCTATAAGAAGCAACACTATTTTTGATGGTGCACAACTTTGTGTCGCATAACTGTATTACGTCAGTACAGTAACACACAATAGATTCGTGACTAAAATGTGTGGATCTAGAAAATAAGTCGAAAGTATAGTGTTACTTATTCTCTGGCCCAATTTTTGTGTTTGGCGGTTTCCTATGAAATATGATGATAATTTTTTTCAAAAAACATTCTAACTCAGTTTCTTCTAAATATTTCGGCCATTTTGTATTTCAAATTTATTATGTGTTTTAGAAATTTTCCAAATGGGCTTTCAAGGTCACTATTTTTAAAAAGTAAATAAAAGAATATTTATTTAATTTTCAAACTCCGGCGATTCGCTGGGTATTTTCCAGCATCTTAGCTTTAAAACAACAAGAATGATAAACAACAATAAATAAATTACAACTCACCAATTTTCGTCAATTTTCACACTAGTTTTTTTTTTTTTTCAAAAACAAAAAGTTTTACACAACAGAAATATACGACATAAAATTCAAATTTAATTTTTGCAAAATAATATAATAATTGAAAAAATAAATAAAAATGTCAAATTTGTTTCTTCTTTAAAATTACGTATCATAGTAGTTGACCAAAACTTTTTTATTGATATGGTGTATATTGCATTACTAGTTGATTGTGTGGCGCCTAGGCGCCCGTTTATTTTGACTTTAACAAACAACTTTTTTTTCCATTTCAAAATTTACCTATATATTATATATTTAAAAAAAATTAATTTTAATGTTTTTAAAATTTCTTTAAAAAAAAAAAAAAATCGAAAAACAGTTGTAAAAAATAAAAAACAGAAACTTCCATTTTCAAATGAAGTTTTGAAAAAGGTCCTTTTATGTATATTTTCGCAAAAGTGTGCCAGTAGCCAACCTTTGCTTTATACTTTCTGATTCTATACATAAGAAGTTTTTAATATTATATGATTTAAAAAAAATATTTTATTTTGATCTTTTTTTGAAATTCGGTAATTTTAGTCTTATTAAGACAAACTATAAATATGTATCTTCTTCATGATTTAATTTATGTTTTATAACTTTTTAAAATGCATCAAAATAAATAAAATTATTCAACTAAAGAATTTTTTAAACCTTTCGGACAAAGCAAAAAAATACTACGGTTATAACGAACTTAGTCTGTAACGAACTAATTTGGCCGGTCCCGCCGAGTTCGTTATAACCGAACTCCATTTTATTGTAGAAAAAATAGAATAGCATAGAAAAAAAAACGTTTTAGAGCAAGGTTCCTAAAAGTTTCTTAAAGGGGGGGTAAGGTTTTAAAAGTTAAAAAAAGTATTTTCATAATTCTTTTTTGAATTGATTATTTATTTCATACACACGTTATAGCATAACATTTGAGGAATCTTTGAAAAAATTTTCTATTAAAAATTTTAATAAATAAATTTTTTGCTATACAATTTCGGGAATTTGTTGTTAAAAAAGGGGGAAGAAAATTGGATTAAAAAACCCTTCGTGGTAACCTGATGATTTATGTGCACTCTAGATATAGTGTCTAAAATATGATGTTCACGGACTTCGAACATTTATTTGCGAGAAAATCGGTTTAAATTTTTTTAAAAATTGATTTATATACTATATACCGTATGAGCCCGATCGCTGGAAACGCTGTATCTTCTTAAGTTTTGCTCTGATTTACTTAAAATTTTGACACAACACTCTCGACATGATGTGCATTAAGAAAGAGAAATGCAAAAAAGGTATTAGAACCTACCACCCCTTAAGGAAGTGCAAACACCAATACACCTACACAAAAGAGAAAAAATATTTCATATTTATTTCATCATACATGTAAACTGAAAAAAGAACTAAATTTTTTGCAAAGTTATCTATAAATCCAAAAAAAAAAAAAAATAAAAAATAAAGGCGTATTAGTTTTACTTCAAAAAAAAAAAACAACTTATTCCAAATCGCCTTTAATTCTTCCATGATAATTTCAATAAATTATTCAAATTAAAATCTTAAATATACCTATTTACGTTACATATGTATGTTTGTCTAAATTTTTGAAAGCAAATTTTGCAAATATTAATATTATGAGTGAAAAAAAATTATTTTACCACCTCTCTTCTGAAATTACAATGTAATTTAATTATGCAAAGTAAGAATTATTTAAATTTTAAACCTAATATTGCCCTATTTTTCAAGTGCTTTTCAATACAGAGTTTTAAACGAAATCATACGTTGGACAACAACAAAATCCACATTGAAGATCTCTTTTTTCTCAAATATTTATCAAAAACGCATACTCTTTGGTAAGTGCTGGCCATCAGAGAACCTGAGCGAAAGCACAATACAAAACAATTTTGAGATGAAAAACAGACAAACCGAAAATTTTAGTTTGATAAAAGAAATATGTATGCATATTGGACGACGTTAAAAGAGAAAAATAAAAATATTTAAAATTTTATTCATTTGTTTTTTGCAGAATTTTTTTATTGACCACCAAAGGGAATTTAAAGAAGGATTTGGATAGATATTAGTTTTTTTTTTTATGCATTTTTTTCGTTCAACTTATTCCATATGTAACACGAAATCTGCATATGTAGTGCTATTGTCGTTAGCAGTGCTGCCAATTTTGGCAACTCATTGTAATTTCGACGATTTTTTCAATTTGTTAAAATGATTTGTTAAATTTGTTAAAATGATGATTGAAGATTTAAAATTTTCAGTAGTATAAAAATTACGATTTCAAGGGTTAACAATTAATGGGTTGTTTATCGAAAATTGATAGTTGTTTAGTGTAAATGTAAATTACAAAATATGTATAGGTTTAATTCTGTGTCAAGTCGTTTTAAAACGGAAATACCTTGAATAGCATCTCCATTTCAGATTTAAGTTTTACTTACGGCGATACTTTAAACCTATATTATATGTTTCGGCTATAGATACATATCAATAAAATTATTTAGTTGATTGCTGTGTTAAATTTTTTTCGTTGAAATTTCATCACTAATACATTTTTATATATAGAAATAACCAATGCTGTAATAATATTCGTAATATGAATGATATAAATAAATTTTATTGTTTCCTTTTGTAATATTTTTACGAGTTTTATAAGCGGTCAAGTTTCTTAACAATTTCTTGTTTTAAAGATGACGATTTTGGCGATTTAGTTGCCAAAATTGTCGATTTTCAGAAGATTTTATTAGCAACACTGGTCGGTAGCATAGAAGAGAGAAAATTGTGTGTAGGTTTGTATAAAATGAGAAAGATTTAATTTTGTTTGTGTATTTCGCGTAGCTTTGTATGTAGTGCTGTGTGTGTATTATTTCAGCGTTACAGAATCAGTCAGTCAGTCAGTGAGTCAGGGATCAGCACAAATATATTTAAGATTATTATCTAAATCCTCTATTTTGTTGACTACAGTATTTGCTATTTCATTACCTTTTAGTCATTTTTTTTTATTTTTTTTTTAGAAAATACGAAAATGTCCAGTAAAACCAGCGATGCCAGTTTTTTTTTCAAACAAAAACACAAAACAGTAACTCAAAAAGCGCTTAAAGGGCACTAAATTATAATGAAATGGAAAATGCCAAAAACCCGTTAGTTTTATGCTCTTAAGAAAATGTGGTATTATCGATTACTAGCACAGCCCAGCACTCGACATTCGAGTGCAAATTCTAAGGAATGTTATTATCTCACAAAATTTTTTTCAATGTTTTTTTTAATCTACATATATAAAAAAAGTAAAATTCATTAAATTGTGAATTGTTAAATAAAATGAATTATACATATATCATTATAAATTTTTGTTGAACACGCATAAGATATATAAAGGATAGGGCGGGTCGATTTAAAAATCGCCCAAGTGACAAGGAAAATCGTATTCCGGGGATCAAAATTGGAAGCTTTGGAGGAACCTGTCTGTCTGTCCATCTCACTTTGACCCATTTATAGTGCCCCAATTGAGTCCAAATGTATGATCGACCCCCACCAACTTTGCAGGGCCGAACCACCCATGCCAGTGGCACACCTCCTGGAACCCCCTGGGGGTTCCCATACAAACATTTCAAAAAATCACCATTTTGTGCTTAGAATTGGGCTGACTATGTTTGATTTAATATTAAAATTAACACTCATACGTATACGTATCTTCTACTCTGCTAATAAATAATAATCATACGCCTTGATTTTATGTTATTCAAAAAGATAGATCGGATGAGGGTAAATAACTTTTAGATCACTCGGTGACTATGCGTGACTCTGTAGTCACAACAAGACTATGGGCCAAGTTTCAGATCAATTGCATGAGGGGGAATGGGGTTGCCCCATGGCAGACAGACAGACAGACAGGTCAAAAGTCGGGACTTCAGAACTCGTTTTAGAGGTACGGTTCCTTGGGCAAAGTTTCTTATTTTGATCCCTAGAATATGATTTTCCTTGTCACTTGAGCGAATTTTTTGCCTCCATAAAAATCGACTCCCCTTAATAAAGGGGCTTGTTAATAAATAATTTTATAAGACCCTAAAGGTATGCTAGTCTATTTTATCCAATTCATAAACACATAGCCTTGTACATTTTTTTCTTTGAAGTTTAAATATGTGTTTATGTATGTGTTAGTAGCAACTTCAAATGAGTATTAATCCCAAAAAAAAATGTGCCAGATGCTGGCCGTCCGTCCGTCTGTGTGTACATGTAAACTTAGTAAAACTACAGGTCGCATATATGAATATACTTTGATACAATTTAGTATATAAGCTTCTATCATCCATAGAAAATTGGTGCAAATCGGTTCATGTTTAGACCTGGTCCCCGTACAAATGACCCTTATGAAATCGACTTAAATTGCCAAATTACCATATAGATCTCAGTCGAATTGAGTTTGTGTATATTTATTACATCCATTTATAAGTAGTCCAGATATAAAACCTATAGGATAATTCGTAGTCATAACCCCCTATGTAGCTGATTCCCGATCTTTACTTAAATATATAAAAAAAAAATTATTGCACACATTTTTCTCAAATTTGGTTTGTATATGTTTTTGCAAAACAAACGCAACTTTACCAAATATGGTCAGTATCGGTCCATCCGATATGAACTTTTTCATATACGAAGGTAAAAAATTAATAATAATGCGACTAATATTTGGCTTATGGTTATTTTCCATATCTAATTAGTTGGAACTAAGAGAAAGTGTCCATAAAGGCATGGTATATGGTATCGTATAGTGGGTCCACACCGACTATAATTTTCTTGTTTGACTTATTTTTTTGAATTTTTTTTTCTTCAGTAACAAAATTGAAAATTCTGAATAAAACTTGTTGAACGAAAAAAAAAATAAAAACATCGTTGGAGTGGCTTTCGAGCAATGGCCATTTTTTCCGTTTCGATTTTTTTTGTTAGTTTTTTTATTAATTTTTAATTGGTTTTACTTTCTATTAAATTTTATATTGAAATTAATAATAAATAAATATATTATTTACTATTCTTATGGGAGGTGCCACGCCTGCTAGTAGGATTTCTCTCTCTTTTAGGTCGACTACAAATAGTAATAAGTTCAGGTGTTACCCAATTCTTGTAGGCTTTCAATATTATTATACATGCATTAACTTATCGTTTTCTTGAATTATGCTCTAAACTCAATTTCGAAGATCGTCGAGTGAACACGCATCTGAATCTTAAATTGCAATACAACATGGATCAAATTTGTGAATACAATTCACCACATATTTAATAAAATTAATTTCATAATTTATTTATTATTTTTATTTATTGATAATTAAAATATTGAATGAATTAGAAAAGAAAAACAAAAAAAGCATATCTATAGTATTAATAGGCTAGGCGATTTCTTGTGACCGATATTTTGTTCTACCGTTTTATCCCGATTTTGACCAAACGTATATTATTTGAAAGGTATTTCTTTTTAGCCGCTTTGCAGATTTACAGATTTTTAAATTGTTTGCTTTATTCTGAGTAAATTGCATTTAAAGTTGCTACTGACATACATAAAATTATACAATGCTATGTGTGTGTTTGTTAAATTTGTCAATGTGTTTGTAATAAAAATGAGTTTGTTTTTTTTGTGTTGATTTGTGAATTGACTATAATTAATTAGCATAACTTTAGGGTCTTTATTTAATGAATAAATAAAATTCCCTAGAATTTGCACTCGAATTTCGAGGGCTGGAATCTGCTAGTATATAATAAATAATCTAAGCCATAAAAACAAAGTTTTTACTAAAACTCTTTCTTTCCTTATGCATATGACTTTGGAATCTCTCCGTGACTGTGCGTGACTTTACGTGACTTTCTGTGGACCAAGTTTCAGATCGATTGGATGTGGGGAAATTGGGTTTAAATTACTCCGTGACTGTGCGTGACAATGCGTGACTGTGTGAGACTACCCCAAAATTAATCTTTATTCACCACAAGACTATGGTCCCAATTTCAGATCACTTGGATAAGGGATAACGGGGTTGACCCACGGCAGACAGACAGAGAGACAGACAAACAGACAGAGAGTGCGAGTTAAAAGAAAGAGTTTGTAAATGGACGTAACTCGAAAAACGCTCCAAAGATTTTTTTCAAACCAAACTTTTACTTTGATATCAAAAAAAAAATTTTTTTTTTGAAAAAAATCAAAAAAGGTAAAAATCGCCAAAAAAAAAAAATTTTGGTGGGCCACACACACCATTAAAAATTCTTGGAGGGCGAAATTTTTTTTAAAAAATTTTTTTAATTTTTATTTATTCTGTATTAGGGATATTTATAAAAAAAAAAAATCAAAAAGTTAGATTAATGTATATTTCATAACAAAAGTTCAAACTTAAGAAGTAATTAAATTTTTTTTAATTTTTAATGTTTTTTTTTTTTTTTTGTTAATCCTTGTGTTTTTAATAAAAACGTATTTATTTTTCATACTGTACTGCAAACTTAAGAAGGAGTTATGTTTTTTTTAATTTTTGATGTTTTATTATTTATTTTTTTATAGTTTTCAATTTATAATATTTTTTTAGTTTTGAATATTTCTGTTTTACGATAAGTTTATTTTGACTATTTCATTAACATTTATTTTTTTTATAAATTATTTCATAGTAGAAAGCATTACCTCAATATTTTAAGTCGTGCCAAAAATTGATAACAAACGATATGCTGCTGTCTTTAGTGTTGGATATTTTGTCTTAGGTACACATTTCCAAAATAGATTAAATCAGATCGCAATTCTAACAACTCCATTTCAACTTCATCTTTAATAGGAAGAATGATTTTAACGACATTTATGTCCTCTTCAACTACATCTGCTTTGAAGGGTTTTAACAAAAATTTAATTGAATCATTCATACCTTAAAATTCAGAAAATTTGTCTTCTAAATCGTTGATTAGGTGATTTAATTTTGAAAGATATGATTCAATTGATTCAGGAATAATGTGCCTTGGCAACATTTCTGAAGACGGTGAAAATGAGCAACTTATTTGTCGTTTAAATCTTTCTTGAAGAGTTTTAATTTTTTTTCTTAAATGCAAAAATATTATTAAAAACAAGTAAGAAAATTATAGTCGGTCTAGACCGACTATACGATACCCTATACCATGCGTTTAGAAACCCTATCTCTTAGGCCCAACTAACTGGACATAAAAAATAAGCAAAAAACAAATTTGAGTGGGATTTTTATTAATTTTTTTGGCTGCAGATATAAAAAAGTTCATATCGGATGCTATATCTATAAAGGGGCTAGGTCCAAAAATGGACCGATCCTCATCATGTTTGGTAAAGTCTCTTGTATTTTGCAAAAATATGTACAAACAAAATTTGAGAAGAATCAGTGCAATATTTTTGTTTTTTAATTGATTTAACTGAAGATCGGGAAGCAGCTCTATATGGGGTCAAAGGGATCATTTTTGGACTACTCATTAGTGGATGTAATGAACGCATACAAACCCAATTTGCGTAAGATCTATATGACAATTTGGATCTTATGGCAATTTATGTCGATTTCATATGGGTAATTTGTATGGGGGCTAGGTCTGAACATGGACCGATTCTCACCAATTTCAATAGCGTTCATCCCATGGCCGATAAAAGCTTATATACCAAATTTCATCAAAATATATTCATATTTGCGACCTGCAGTTTGATTACAAGCTTTACATGGACACACAGACGGACGGACGGACGGACGGACGGACGGACGGACGGACGGACATTGTTAAATCAACTCAGAAAGTGATTCTGATTCGATCGGTATAATTAAAGATGGGTCTAGGTCAAATATTTTTGGGTGTTACAAACAGCAGCACAAAGTCATTATACCCAAACCACATAGTGGTATAGGGTATAAATAGCTGATATATTTCCCTTTTCCTTGAAGATATGTATTTAAATATTGAGGCCATTTAGAGTCCTTTAGCTGGCGATATGACTGTTCTTTTAACTGTAAAAATTAAGTAATAGGATCTAACAAATTGACAAACTTTATTAACACATTATTGGCAGAAAGCCATCTGACTAAACAGTAAAATGATAAGTCTCTTGGCTGTTCGTCCAAATAAAGTTTATACAGAAAGTTTCTGAAATTTCTGTGGTTTTTATAATTTTCGGTTTCTACCACATTTTCAAAAGTAAAATATTTTGCAAGAAGATGTTCACGGTGTAGAATGCAATGTAGTGCAATGAAGTCTGGAATGTTTGCATCTTCCAACCATTGATGGAGCTCTATAAGTGGAAACACTAACTAGTTTTTGCATTGGCAGTACAGGAATGACAGAATCAAATGCTGACTTAATATCAATACCTCTTGTTGTATCTTTCAAAGCAATTAAATCTAGCAACTTTTCTTGTACCTCAGCATCTTTTAAAAACCGAATAAATATTGATAATTGGGAATGAGTAATTCATCAAATCCTAAACTAAATGCAATACAATCTTTTATATCAGAGTGTATGGATTTTGTGAAATGACTGCGGATATCTGAAGTTCGACGTGACATCGTATTATATATACATATATATTTTTTTTAAACAAAATCGTCTTCTGTATAAAGCCGCTTGGCTTTGGCAATATTCCAAGACATTTTAAAAATGACTTCTAATTCAGATTTACTTTATTCAGTGAATTTTTTCATTTGTGATTATTGTTGTTCAGTTGATAACTTTAGATGGTTTGTTTTTTTTGGTACGATCTTTTGTATTCAAGGGATATTTTTTGAAAAGTCTGTATGTACTGATTCGTGATGGCGTTTTAAATTACAAACTTTTAAAGAAGATATAGTAAAATTACATTTAATTACAAAAGGCCTGACCATTGTGAAACTTTCTTTTCTCTGCCGAAATTTTCCTTTTTAATTTTTATTTTGCCCACTCATAGCTTTCAGTGTGACGATCAATTTGTACATGACATTTTTGCAAAGCAACAGCCAAATTTAAATTGAATCAAAGCATACTATCTCCGAACAAGTTTGCATTTTTTGAGTTTTGATTTGCTGTGCTCAATATCTGCAAACAAGTATTAATATTTTTGAATTTTAATTTTTCTATTGAAATTTGTATGTATTTACTAATATGTACAATAAAAATAAATTAATATCGGATCAATTTTGGATATAAGGTCCTTGCACCAAACTCAAGGTATAATTGGCCTAGACCAGCTATAATTTCCTTACAAGTTTTTAGTTTTATATCAGCGATAAATTATTTGAATATACAGTAGGGAGCAGAGGTGAGTAGTTACATGTTTGTATTTCTTGCACTTCTAAGCGGATAAAAAAAGCAATATTAAAGCAATTTAAAATTTTTTTTGGAATTTAATTTATTATTCAATGGTCAACAAAACTGTATTAAAAAAAAAATAGAAACACAACAAATTCATAGAAGAACTTATATAAAACAAAACGATGTCTCATGTGCTCAATTTTGCACATTTCAATAATAATTAAAAATATATTAAATTTTAGTACTTGGTCCATAGGCCTCTATTACTTAAAATACTTTTTGTGCATTTTGGCATACTTTCTACCAAGTTTTGAATAACTTGCTCTGGAATACGCTGACACTCCAGCTCCACACGTCGCCACAGCTCGAATTGGTTTGGCGGGGCAGTTTGATATTGTCTTTTCTCAATTGACCATAAATACTCAATTGGATTTGAGGTCGGGACTTTGCTCTGGCCACTGCATTACAAGAAAACTTTGATCAGTCAACCATTCTTTAACGATTTTTGAGGTGTGTTTTGGGACCCATCCTGTTGAAATGTTACTTCTTCCTCAGGATATGCGCTCATATCAACAAGATCGGGAAGATGGGTTTCCAAAATTTTCAAATAGTCTTTTGGCATAATTCCATCAATTTTTTGCATTGCTCCCATATACCACCAAGTGAAACAACCCCATCCATAACATGGCCAGCACCACGTTTTACTGTTGGTTTTACGTGGTGCCTTTGTATGGTCTCACCAGGTCGGCGCACACAATACTGTTTACCGTCGGACTGAATTAGAATGAATTTGGATTCATCTGACCATATTACTCTTTTCCACTCATCAACGGTCCAATTATTGTGTACTCTGGCGAATTTTAAACGTGCCGCAAAATTCTTCTTCGACAATGCAGGTTAAGGTTTCTTCACAGTGGAGATGTAGCCAATGTTGTGCAGTGCTCTTCTTGCTGTCCATCGACTTACATTTTATCAATTGCTACAGAAGCTTCCTTTGGTGTCGGACTGGTCTGCTTTTATCATTCTCATCATTACTCGTGCGTCCCCATCCGATAATAACTTTCGGCGACCACGAAATTGTGCTCGTGGAGTAATATTTCGTCCTCTTACGACTGTTATGACCACCGATTGGTTCAAGTTAAGTTTTTTAGTTATCTCTCTTTATGAGGAGTCATTATCTGTCATTCATAGAATGAAATTTTCACGGTACCCGATAGCTTTCTCATAGCTTAAAAAATTTTTATTTTTTTATTTTGTTTTTAAAAATCACACTTTGTCAAATACGCAGTTTATCAAAACCGATATTAAACTAAAGTTTTCATTATCAAAAATAAAAATAACAACAAAAAATCATAAAAAAAACCCACATTAACGGTAAATTTTGAATTATTCTAATAATGTAGTTGAGAACACGCGGGAGCAAAAATGAGTACATACGAGTTGTTTTCTAAATATGTCTTTTTCTCCCTAAATTTGTTGCTTTTTTTTTTGTTTTGAATATAGTTTTGTTAGAAATTAAAAATAAGTAATACACAAAAAAAAAATATATATATATATAAATTAATCCCTTGATTATTCCTTTTGTTATCCGCTTAGAAGTACAAGAAATACAAACATATACTCACCTCTGCTCCCCACTGTATAACTAAATAACATATTTTGAATATCTAAAATTTTGTTTTTTTTTAATTAGACAGAATAAAAAAAAAAAAACAATATGTAATATAAAATAAACAAATTAAATCAACAATATTACAACAAAAGTTCCTAACAAAAGTGCAAAATTAAATTTAAGCTAAACCAAAAACACACAACAACAAAATAACAATAAAGTAACAAAAGTTCCTAAATATACAAAAAAAAAAAAAAAGAAAAAAGTATATACAAACATAAGTCAATAAATATATATATATATATATATATACGTAATAAAAAAAGCATAAACACATAAAATCATTTATTATCATTATTTAACACTAAACCGACATATCAATTGAAATTTTACAAAAACACAAATAACACCCATCATCAGGCAAATTAAATCTAAATAAAACTAAACAAAAATCAAATCAACTAACACAAAAAGTATAAATAAAATCAAATCACATCAAATAAAAAAAAACTACAACAAAACAAAGCCACCCAATGCATGCACGTTCAAGGTTGTTTAGTGTCAACAAAATAATTGTGGAAAAAAAACTTCATAAAAACGACTGGGTTTGTTGGCCATAAAAACCTAAATTTTCTATATGAAAAAATTAAATAAAAGAAATCCTCTACATCAATAAACGTAAAAAAAAAAAAAAAAAAAAAACATAGTAATATATAAATGGAAAAAACGGGCTAAAAACTAGTTCAAATATTGTATTTCAAAATTGGAGAAAAAAAATTCACAAATAAAATTAAAAGTCTATGAATAAAAAATAAAAATGGTCTGGCTGGCAAAAAAAAAACTCAAACCATTAAATAACAGCCTTAAAAAAATAGTTAGCAAAGAAAAAGTAACAAACCGGAAGCGGAAGTGTAAAAAAGTTTTTTAAAAGTTAGACAAACACCAACCCACCAAAATAAAAAAAAAAAAACTTATGGCTGAAATATAAACTAAATGCTGAAAAAAAACAAAACAAAAAAAAAAAAAAAAACAAACAAAAAAATCTATGCAAATTGTTTTTCGCGTATTCTAAACTGTTGTGATATTTTTTTTTTTTTATAAAAAAAAAAATAAAATTTAAGTGAAAGTGTATTCTAAAAAATAAAATAAAATTCAAATAAATTCAAAACAAATCATGATGTCACCCTGTTCCCAGTCTCAATCAAACTCTTCAAATTCTTGTTTGATAAACGATACAAAAATGTCTGTAAAATCAGCTACGATTCCCGTAAGCAACTCCTATAAGTGCTCTGTAAAACCTGCTACAACAGCGTCTTCCCCCTTTCTTATGCCTGCTGAATTTTACAAGAGCCTATTTGCATCGGCCGTATTACATCATAATAATTTAAATGATTCACATCATCATGCACATGATACAGGTGGTGGACGTACGCATACCCTATCTCATGCACATGATACACGTTATTTAAAACATACTGCAACACAATCTGTTGCATCTTCCGTAACGTCATCATGTTCTTCGAATGCCACCACAGACACCAGCAAACATTTTCCACGCAACTTATTATTTTCATCATCGGCAGCTGCTGTTGCTGCCATGGCCGAATCTGTAAAACGTTCTCATTCGTATGAGAAGGTAAATGTTAATGGGGTTACACCAATACCCCGATTTACACGAATTTTTTTTAAGTGATATCATTTTATTTCTTTTTTTGTTTATATTGTAGGGAAAATATCTAGATTTACGCGATTCTTCTCACATGATTTTACTTTCATACGAATTTTTTGGATTACGTTTATATCAAGGGGTAGAGAAAATTTCTGGATATACACGATTTTTTCTTTTTGTTATAGATTTTGATTCTTAGTATTCTAAACATTTTTAAGGCAATATCAGAATTAAATCTGAAAGGAAAATCTCCATTTTAGTAAATAAAATTCATACATTGGAGGTGGGTTAGAGGGTTGCTGAAATCAATTTTAGGCTAAGAAATATAAATTTATATAATCTATACTACTGCTCGTATGTGGTCAGGGTATAACAGGTTTGTGCTGATGTTTGTAACTACCAAAAATATTTGACCTAGATGCACTTTTTATTATACCGATCGACTCAGAACCACTTTCAGAGTCGATTTAGCTATGTCCGTCCGTCCGTCCGTCCGTCTGTCTGTGTGTCCATGCAAACCTTGTAATCAAACTTCAGGTCGCAAATCTCAATATATTTTGATGAAATTTAGTATATAAGCTTCTGTCGGTCACAGAATGAAGTTTGTCGAAATTAGTGAAAATCAGTTAATGTTCAGACCTGGTCCCCATACTAATGACCCCTATGATATCGACTTAAATGGTCACAATATCCAAATTATTATATAGATCTCGGTCAAATTGGGTTTGTGTATGTTTATTACATTCTGTTATCATTAGTACAAAAATAAACCCTATAGGACAATTCTTAGTCATAGCCCCCATATGAAGCTGATTCACTTAGATCTATCAAAAAAACAACAATGGTTTGATGGCTACATATATAGTTGAGGAGCGAAAAAGTTCTTTTGATGGAAAATAAATATTTAAAACCAAAATCTTAATACTTATTAAAAAAAAATGAGTTCTATTATTATGGGATTAAAATTTACATATACGACCAGCACGACTCATTGTAAGATTTAGAATGTCACTATAAGAAAACCAAGTAACTAAAGTTTTTATGTGTTAAAGGAGAAGCAAAAAATGTTTTTTTTTTATTATATATAAGCTTGTACTCCTCTAGATTTTCGTAAAAAAGTCGTTATTTTTGATCGCACGAAAAAAAGTTGTGGAGGCATGGTATTTGATGAAATGAATCATATTTAGCGATTCGGTATTGAAGAAATCTCGACACTGGTATTACCGGTATTTTCGGAGTTATATATGGAATAAAATTTATGGAGCAAAAATATCTTAATACAAACCACCAAGAATAAAGCGATTTTACCCATTATATTAAATTAGTCAATCCAATTAATGGTTTAATTAATATAGCTTTAAAAAAAGGAAATTTATCATTATTATAGTTATACAAAAAGAGGAAAAAACCATTTGATAATAAAAATAAATCAAAACAATTAAAAATAATGGTAATTAATACATAGGTAAAAAAAACCTACTTTTTAATTCCTTCTTTTTGTGAATTAAAATATGCTCGCGGAAAACATAAATTGTCGTTGCTTTTACCCGAAAGGTGTGATATTGTTTTCATGCAGATTAATCATTATGCAGAAAATGCACGCTTAGATTCTTTATATGTAAGACGAACGGTCATAATTAAATTAAACACATTTTGCAAATATATTGCTTTCATATTTTCAGATTCAATATATGAGATTTTCTTTCGAATAACTTCGGAAAGATCCTTAGCTGATTTTTCCGAATTAATCTTATTTTTCAGATTCGAAATATATGATGTCCTTTCGAATAACTTCGGAAAGATCATTAGCTGATTTTTTCGCATTCATCTCATTGTCGTAGTAATCTCATTATCTTTTTGTTATATTTTTCCATCATAATTTTCTTTAACTTTTGCTTAATTGGAAGAGATTTGTTCTGAACAAGTATTTCTGGTTCAATTTTAACAAGAACTACATTATCGTCGGATTTATCTGACACTGCCACCGCTTCGTATATGGGTTAAACCATCTGAACTCAACTTAAAATATGGCTGTTTTTTACATCACTGTTTCCAAATTGGCTGAATTTTGGCAGGATTAAAGTGTATCCGAGAAATAAGAAAAATCCTAAATTTAAGTTCACTGACCCATCTGGATCCGGAAATATGAGGTCTTGAATATCGGGAAAAACTATAAAAATGTACAAAGTTGTACTTACTTAATTATCATTTTCTTGATTAATATTATAGTGACGCAACTTATCAAGGTCGCATTTGAAAGGTTAATTAATTACCTTTAATTTGATATACAACATGATTTTTTTTTTTTTGGAAAGGTCAAAGGTCACATCTCTTGACCTATAATTCGGGAGGCTATAGCTGTAAAAACGACAATTTTAAAAATTTGAAAAAAATATATGTTTAAGATTGGTTCCTTCCCTAAAGTTCCAAAAAATTTCAGACTGGGGGTATGCTTGGATCCAGAAATATTTATCATAGAGTAAAGGTAGATATTTAACAAGTGAATTATTATTATTATGAATGCTGTTGTTGTTGGCGTTGTTGGCTTTGTTGACATTATTATGATGAATGCTGTTGTTGTTGTTGGCGTTGTTGACATTATTATGATGAATGCTGTTGTTGTTGTTGTTGTTGGCGTTGTTGACATTATTATGATGAATGCTGTTGTTGTTGTTGTTGATGATATTATTATGATGAATGCTGTTGTTGTTGTTTAGTTTTATTATAAATGTTTTCAATTACAAATTTGCTATCAGCGGAATAAATTTTAGCTTGTAATTGTGTTTTTGAAATTGGTATGAATCTGTGCTGCTTTTGAGTTCCCGGAATTGTACGTAATCCTATAAATCTATCAGTTAGCAATTTCTCTTCTTCTTCATAATCTTTTTCCGTTAAATATGCAAAGTTGCAGTTCTGAAGAGTTTGCTGACACCAATTATACAAGTGGAGAGAAGTAGTTATCTGATTTTCGAATGGACATTGCAAGCTGGCTCTTCGTGCTTCACGCTTTACCGTTCCCCCAAGACCATCACTAGGTCCTTTGCCGTGACTGGTAGCAAAGAAATGCCACTCAGCGAAACAATTAAAATCTTCGCTATGATGGCATAAATTGGCAAAGTTTTTTTATTTTTAAATTGAGCGGAAGAACCGTCCGAAAAATAAAAAAATTTCTTTCGTATTTTCAAAAACTTGTTTTTTAAAAACTCATTTAGGTGGCGATGAAATAAATGAACTGCTATGGTATTATGTATTAGACAGTCTGATATTATTATAAAATTTGTAGTTTCTAATTTTCCATTTGATTTGTAATAAATTGCTATTGGGTATAGTGTGGCCTGGCTATTATTCCATAAAAAGCCTTGCACAGAATCCTGAACCACAAAAGTTGCATTTTCGGAGATGTCGCAAATTACTAAATACTCATTTTCTTCCAACGCAGACTTTTTGTGAGCCATAAATGCACCCTGCTCTTTACATACGAATGAATGGGGTAGAAGAGTTTGCAGTTTCTTTAATAATAGTTTCCAAAGAGTCTCTATCTACACTTATCCACTGTATATATATGGTTTCATCAATTTCATTTTCTAATAATAATTCACCAAGTTTCTCTTTAAAATTTTGTATATCTGGACACATGCTACATCTGCCAAGGTAGCAATTTGGTGATGGGGGATTGCATATAAGTCTTTTTAAACAATCTTTATAAGTTTCCAGCACAAAATCCTGCACATTTTCTGTCAATTTTTTCAGGTTTTGTATTTTGATGTATTTTACAAACACATACATTATGGCTTCCTGACGCATCTGCTAGAACCACATTTTTTGGCCGAAGTTCGCAAAATTTAGAAATTCCAATAGTTATCCCTTCATGTTTTTCTTTAAATAAAGCATAAACTTCTCGAAGATTTCCCAGTAAAAGTCTTTTATTTTTTTTTACTTTTACACCATTTTCTGTTATTGACACGTAGTCTTTACATCCTGGTAGACATCTGCTGACATCATCAGTTTCATAAAAGATTTTCACCACATCAACAATTTCTAATGGCAATCGTTTTCCAAGTTTTGGATTCGGTATACTCAATACGCCTTCTGTCTCAACTAAGTTTATTACCTTTCGTGCCATGAAATTTGTTATTTGAAATTCCTCCTCCATTCTTTTCAATGTCCAGCTTTTAGGTAAAATAGTTAAAAGTTGAATTTTATCACTGTTTTTAGTTATTGATTTAAACTTTTCTTTTAGTTGTTCGATTATTTCCGATTCTGGGCATACGTGAGAGGTTGAAAGTGTTGAATTTGGGAAAATGTTGGTTTTAATTGATGTTGTTATTTTTTCTAACTTTCTAGTTGTATACCCTTTTAATGGAATTTTTCTCGAACATATTGGAGATTCTTGTAAATATGTTAAACTTTCGTTTAACCTAGAAATTCGAACATCTCCCGAAACTGATGCTTCACTTTCCGAGTCTGAAGTCTCGTTTTCTGGCTCGTTCATAGATTGAATATTATTGTTTACACTTCCTTTTAATTTACAAAGTTCTCTTCTGCATATATCACATATTTTATTTGATATTGAAATGTTATTACTAATTCCAGTCATCCATTGCTGAACTTTTCGAAGTCCTCTTGCATTCCGGACATGAGCAACTTTTTTAAATGGATTACAACAATATATTGTATTAAATGACATATTGTTTACAGAGGCAAAAAACAATCACTTTGAACACTTTTGGTTTTATTTAAAAATATTGATTTTATACCAACACATGTGGTTTTTTAAAGCAACGTGCTTAGAATGGTTTTTTTTTTCGTGGTGCTTCCTTTGACTTCTCGTTTTTCAATAATTTCTCTATATCCAAGTTATTTGACACTACGAACCACACCCGACAACATTTATACTGTTGTCTCGCTCTAACATAATTACCTGTCAAACCAACCCTAACACAGGTCTGTACTGAGTACAGTACAGAGCTAAAGAACCAGAAACAAATAGCGGCGTGCGTGCATAGCCCGCCGACGCTCACGAGCACAACCAACCACATTCATAAACAGTAACAGTAACAGCACCGACTTTTTAAATATCTACCTTTACTCTATGATAAATATTTCTGGATCCAAGCTTACCCCCGGTCTGAAATTTTTTGGAACTTTAGGGAAGGAACCAATCTTAAACATATATTTTTTTCAGATTTTTAAAATTGTCGTTTTTACAGCTATAGCCTCCCGAATTATAGGTCAAGAGATGTGAACTTTGACCTTTCCAAAAAAAAAAAAATCATGTTGTATATCAAATTAAAGGTAATTAATTAACCTTTCAAATGCGACCTTGATAAGTTGCGTCACTATAATATTAATCAAGAAAATGATAATTAAGTAAGTACAACTCTGTAAATTTTGACCTTTTTTTACGATTTTCAAGACCACATATTTCCGGATACAGATGTGCCAGTGCCCTCAAACTTTGCACTTATTTTAGTTCTGTAATAATCTGTCTTCCTACGAAAAATCATACAATTTGGAGAAGGTAGTGTACACCCATTGGTTGATTTGACATGGAATTACCCATATATATATGAATGTTAAATATGCCGCAATTGTCATCGTCTTCATTATTACATAAATTGTAAGCCTTTCGAAAATTCTGCATTTTAATGCAATACTTATGCCGTTTTCTTTTCTGACAAAAAATGTCGCACTTTATTTCCACTTTTTACGAAGAGTGTATTTTTTTAAATATTCTGAATTAAGAAAGAGTGGCCTAATCTTATACATCAATCGAAAAGTGTCAAAGTCGAGCCCTCGTAAATCACAAAAAATTGCAGCCATCGACTTCTTTCAGATCATAGTATGAGAATATTTCCCCATTGTTCGCTTTTTAAACATTTTCACCCTATGACTTCAAAGAGGATAATAATCAAAATTTTTTTACATTTTATGAACTTAGCACTTTGAGACCTTTCGATTGATGTGGAGATAAGGTTGCTCTTAATTCAGAATATATAAAAAAATACACTTTTCGAAAAAAGTGCAAATAAAATGCGACACTTTTTGTGAGAAAAAAAACGACATTAGTGAATTTTAAGGTAATATTTGCTTTATAGAGTTTTGAATTTGCCCTGCACAAACTTTCAACTGCAACATTAAATAGGTTTAAGCCGATATTATTACTGAGAGTAGCAGGAATCCATGTTGTAATTTAAATCAATAACTACTTTTCTAACTTTTCTTTCACCATATAGAATATTTCTGGCGGAGCTAATAAACTGTTCCAATGACCTTCAGAATCTAATATGAAAACCCAGGGACGTATGCAGGAATTTGATCCCGGGGGCACTAATTTTTATACCCTATACCACTATGTGGTTTGGGTATAATGACTTTATGCTGCTGTTTGTAACTACCCAAAATAATTGACCTAACCAATCTTTTATTATACTGATCGACTCAGAATAACTTTCTGAGTCGATTTAGCGATGTCCGTCCCTCTGTCTGTCTGTGTGTCCATGTAAACTTTGTAATCAAACTACAGGTCACAAATATGAATGTATTTTAATGAAATTTGGTATCTATCAATCATAGCATGAAAGTTGTTGAAATTGGTGAAATTCGGTCCATGTTTAGACCTAGTCCCCATACAAATGACCCCTATGAAATTGACTTAAATTGCCTTAAGATCCAAATTTTCGTATAGATCTCGGTCAAATTTGGTTAGTGTGTGTTTATTACATCCATTCATCAGTTGTCCAAAAATAAACCCCATATGTCAATTCTTTGTCATAGCGCTCATATAAAGCAGCTACCCGACTTTCACTTAAATCTATCAAAGAACAAAAAAATTGCACAGATTTTTCTCAAATTTGGTTGGTATATATTTTTTCAAAATATAAGTGACTTTACCGAATATGGTCAGGATCGGTCCATTTTTCGACCTAGTCCCCATATATATAGCAGGCATGGGTAAATGCGGCCCCACGGGCCGCATGCGGCCCACGAACGAATTTAATGCGGCCCCATATAAATTTAAAAAAAATTACAAAATTTAATTTAGATTTAATTCAAAAACAAAAAAAAAATTAAAACATTAATGCCAAAATTTCAAAGTATTGTTCAAAAATAGCATTAATACGAGTATAAATTTTCACTCATGATTTGAAATGCAAACGACAGAGCATAATAGTTTTTCTCTCTCGTTTTTTATAGTTAATTATCGCATAATGTGAAAAAAAAAACACGATATGTTCCATTTTTTATTTTGCTTTTTCTTGGGGATGAGAGCAATCCCGATAATTAAATGTTTCATTAAAAGTAGAAATTTTTTATCTTTCGGAACAGAAATTTTCTTCTTTCAATCCATTTTTAATGTGAAGTAAAGCATTAACTGAATGTAGTGGCAATGGATTTCTTATTTTAGATTAGAAAAGGTTCATGTCGCTAAAACCCCTCTCAACTTTAGCGTTTAAATAAGAAAGCGACAAAAGTTTAATATCGAGATTAGCTACAGCTTCAAATGGATTTAAATCAGTGGCATCCTTATGCGATTTCACTTCATTCCAAAATTCAATTGTGGATTCATAATTTTGCAATTTCATCAGGTGGATTATTTGCCATCCATTTTGTTAACAGCAATTAAGGATTTGGTGTCACTGATGTTAAAAGAAGCAATAATAACTAACTCGAAAAATTTTCGCGTCAAAAATTTTAAAGAGCACTAAAAATTCAATTGAACTTTAAAATTATGTTTAAAAAATTAAAAAACTAAAATTGGCAAATTGGACGATTTTTTAATTATATCTCATGTTCATTTTATTGAAACTAACTGGTAATACTCAACATATATCGGTCCCGCTTTTCACTTTTAAGGAATTAAAATGACATCAACGAGCAATAAAAAACGTAAGATAGGTGATGAAAACAGAAAATTCCAGTCCAAATGGACACACAAATTAGGATTAGTTGAAAATAAGGGCATACCTATGTGCCTCATTTGCAAAATTACTGTACCACATAAATAACTTTACAATTTAAGTAGACGCCATGAAAAATTTCATTCACAATTTGCCAAACATTATCCCCTTAATACTAATCTTAGAGAGACTAAACTGAAGGCATTGCAGTCAAATATTGAAAAAGAACAGAACATTATTTCGTCTTTTAGTCATGGAAATGACAGATCACTTGAAGCAAGTTATATAATAGCTTGGGATATTGCCCGTGATAAACGTCCTTATGGGGAAGCAGAGTTAAGAAAACACACTATGAAGAAGGTTATGAGCATTCTCGACGCTGATATCACGGCGCACAATCGAGCGTCGGATTGGAGATATCAGCACTTTTATTGAAACAAGTTTAAAAAACGATATAAAAAATTCTGCAGCATTTAATTTAGCTCTTGATGAATCCACAGATGTTAGCGACGTTCCTCAGTTGGCAATCTTCATTAGGTCTGTATCAGTTGAATTTAATATCACTGAAGAAATGTTAGACCTTGTAGCTCTTTCTGAAACAACGCGAGGCATTGATGTAAAAAATGCGTTTTTCGAAGTAATTAACAAATTTGAATTGCCTCGAGATAAACTTATTAGTGTTGCCACAGATGGAGCACCTGCAATGGTGGGTAAAAATCAGGGTTTGATTGGTCTTTTAAATAAAGATCCAGATATCCCACATTATCTACCAATTCACTGTATTATTCATCGGGAGCATCTTGTTTCAAAACTCATCGTCAGTTTAAAAATTTTATTATGGACTTACAAGAAGTTGAGGAAAACAATGAGTTATCAAGCGATGTCACCATTTGGTCCATAGTGCGATGGCTATCCGTTTGTAATGTTTTGGATCGATTGTTTAGCTGTTACCCACAATAAAGTTGTTTATAAAGGAAAAACATATCCAGATCTGGAGAATGAAATTTGGATTTCAGATTTAATGTTTTTACTGACATAATGAACCATCTTAAATCGCTTAATCTCAGTTTACAATGCAAAGAAAAAACAGTGCTTGATTTGTTAGGCTTCGAAGCTAAACCTCTTTTGTTTATAAAAGACCTCGAATGTAAAAAATTTAAATTTTTTCCTCTTTTAAAATTGAACGTAAATAATATACAAGACGATAAGCTGGAAGAATACATAAATAATTTAAAACAATTTCATAAAAATTTTAAATGTAGATCTCAAACAACTTCAGGCACCATGCTCAGTTTTTTTTAAACCCATTTTTGTGTGATGTCCTAAATGATGAATTTTTATTATCCGATAAAATTCTTGCAAAACCAGATGTTGGAAAATTGGAGTTGTTGGAAATGAAGGATGATATTGTATTGAAAATGCATCACAAATCAACTTCTCTAGTTGGATTTTGGAAATTTGTTAACGAAACCTAATATCCACAATTGAAAAAAGGTGCTGCTCGTTTATTTTCAATGTTTGGCACAACGTATTGTTGTGAATCTCTATACTCCACCATGAAAAATGTTAAAAACAAAAATCGTTCACGTTTAACAAATCAACATCTTACGGAACTCATTCGGACAACTTTGACAAACTACACACCTGATTTTAAAGAAATAATAAAAAATTCTTCCTAATTTCTTTTTTATTTTTTGTTACCTATATTTTTATTTTATTTTTATATAATTCCTATTTTTTATTTTATTTAAAATGAAATTCTTTGATCTCAAAAAATAATTCCTATTTTTTATTTTATTTAAAATGAAATTATTTGATCTCAAAAAATTTTAAAATATAACATTATTTTTATAAATACTAATAATATTTCAGTATAAAATTTGTATGAAATGAATTAATAAATTTTATGTTTGTTTAAAAATGGCTTTTTGCTTTTTTGTTTGAAAATTAATATTTGTACAGAAATAAACTAGTGCGGCCCACCGTTAGTAGGTGAAATTCCAAATTGGGCCCAACAAGCCATTTACGTGCCCACCCCTGATATATAGCATCCGATATGAACTTTTTCATATCTGCAGCCAAAAAAATTAATAACACAGTCACTCAAATTTGGTTTGTGCTTATATTCTATATCTAATTAGTTGGATCTAAGCGATAGGGTCTCTAAACGCATGGTATAGTGTATCGTATAATTGGTCTTGACCGACTTTAATTTCCTTACTTGCTTTTGTTAAATGAAAATCTAATTTTGATTGTTTCGGCCGATTTTTCAGCGATTTGGAAAAAACGTCTTGGCATATTCCCATCATTCGTTGGTCAACTATTATCCCATAGTCTCTTTAATTTTTTTCCGAATTTCTTTTTTTGTTTCAGTTGCTATTCCTTTTTCATTTTTAGCATGGCACTTACATAAAAAGCAACAAAACAAAGACGACAGCAGCAGTCGCGAGATCAGTATGATTTCTTGGTAATTTCACTGCTGTGAGCCTGCATAAAAAGATGCATAGCTTCTAAAAGGCGCAAAAAGACAGCGTTCTTACAGTATATTACACAGTACAACACATGATTTTGGGACTCAATTCTGACAATTGCACCTTAAAGTAGCCCCAAAAATAAGAACTTCTGCATCATTCGTTTTGTCAATTTAATGGCCATATGAATTTTTTTGCTCAAGGTGGGTTTTTATCACTTTTGGTATATATTTACATGGTTATAACTCGGTAACCGTACGGAATATCTCTTTTGTATCTGTAACAAAGTTATAGATATTGAATAGGAGAAAAAAAACGGAACTAATCTTCCCGAAAAAAGGGGATCCAGTACCTTAAAACTCGCAAAAATACCCATATCTGCCCATTTTTTTCCCCCCATTTTAACAGTTTTTGGTAAATAACTGGATTACAAATCCACAAATATGCTGTTTTTTTCTTTATAAACTTTACTTTGCATGAAAATAAAAATTCCGATTCATATTACAGCTATTCTCTACAGAAAATATGAGATTTTTATTTGTTATCTATGCATGGAAAGAAAATTTAGAACATATTCATTTATTGTCAATATCCATCCTCGTTAAAGTCGACGCTTGTGATTCTGATGATCTTGTTTTCTTTGTAGGTTGTTCATATTCATGGTCTGAGTCTGCATCATCATCCGAGGTAGACATAATATTCAAGGGCATGTTTTCTTCAGTGTGTCCACCAATTTCAGTCTCATCTTCATCTTCGTTGATTTAATTTTCATAATTTTAGAACTCCACCAACAAACCTCTGCAAGCAATGCATCTTATTTCGAAGGACTTTTAGGAGATAACCGTGCTTTGCTTAATTTTGGCAAAACCAGATAATTATTCGAAACTGAAATGCATTATTCGAAAACTGAAATGCATTAACTGGGTCTCTGAATTACGTTTCATCTGAAAATTCCATATTTGTCATCTATATTAGGAATACAGTGGTGTAAAAAATTTATTGTATTTTATTTTTTTTTATATGTCCTCTAAAGAGACATATTTGGTTCAAATAAAAGCATTTTTCATGCACAGATATTGCATATGTCACGAGTACTTGAGATATAATATTGTAAAATATAGAATTTTCTCATACATTAATAATTTTTGGTACGGATGACTTTTATTAAGTACTAGGCTAGCGAATATAAAGAAGGACAGAAAAAAATCGAAATTATTTATTCATAACATAGTTCTTTGGATAAAACCGATTTCAGTGACTCCACAGGGATCTCCAAAAAATTTTCTCCTCTTCAAGATTTGTAAAAATCGAAGAAAGCGTTATGTGCGAAACACCATAATACACATTCTAAAAAATGTATTTACAGTTGAACAATAGATCAAGTTTTAGTTACGGATTTAATAATCAAACTTCGGTGATTTGAAATGGCACCTAACTTATCAGTCCTTGAACTAGAAACCAATAAAATACTATCTAGCTAGTGATGAAAGTGGCATGTCACCCATGAAGCATAAAATACTTGGTATTTGATTTACCAAAATTATTTATTTCATTTTTTTAAAATATCTATAATATTAATAGGCTAAGCGATTTCTTGTGACCGATGTTTTATTCTACATTTTTATCCCGATTTTGACCAGGCGTATATTATTTGAAAGGTACTCCTTTTTGGCAGTTTTGCAGTTTTACAGATTTTTAAATTTTTTCCTTTATTTTGAATAAATTGCATATAAAGTTGCTACTAACACATATATAAAATAATACAATATGCTATGTGTGTGTTTATTAAACTTGTTAATGTGTTTGTAATAAAAATGAGTTTGTTTTTTATGTTGATTTGTGAATTGGCTATAATTGATTAGCATACCTTAAGGGTCTTTATTTAATAAAAAAATAAAATTTCCTAGAATTTGCACTCGAATTGCGAGGGCTGGAATCTGGTAGTTAAATTTATTTAAAAATATTTTTGAGCATTTACACGATTTTTTATAAAACAAAAATATATATCTAACTCGATTTACGCGATTTTCTCGTGTAAATCGAGGGAGAGGTGTATTTCCATAATGTGTTTGTGCTTAACTCTTTTGTAAATACTTGACTCGAAAACGCTTGCTAACCCCTTAATATTGTGTAGGACGATTACTAGTTCCATTTGTTACTTTTCGAAATACAAAATATCGAAGACAAAAAAAATATTTTGTGTTCTCAAAATAAGCTCTGTCGATCTAGCTATTTCCATCCCTTCAGTCTGCTTAAATTATTCGCAATTGGTGGACCGAGTTTCTGATTCTTGCTGAGGTAGTTATTATTATCCTAAGCATTTCGTTGTTGAAATAACGGCTAATTTATTAAAAACTCTTTATTAAAACTGTGAAATGGCTTTTTTATTTTCATTCAAAATGTTGCATTCAAAATTTTTTTCACCGCTAAACTTTCTTCCAAAATTTTTTATTTTTACCTTCAACATTTTTTCACCTCAAAAATTTTTTTTTACCTCTGAAAATTTTAAAAAAAAATTTTTCGGAAAAATAGTTTTTATTTTAGCGAAAAAAAATGTATCCGACTAGAATTGTTAATTGTTAATAGTGTTGTTATTTGTCGTAGCTTCTATTAACACTTTTACTTTTTTTTTGTATACATTTTTGGTGCAACAAGAATTTTCTATAGGGACAATACTTATTTTTAGTTTGTCAACGGGTTATGAATTATTCCCATAATCGTTTGGGGGAAAAATTGGATCGACCGATTTAAAAATGGTAAATTTCGGCTAACAAATAATCCGATCCATTTGTGTCGAATAATCGGATAAATCGATTATGCTTTGAATATGAATTAAATAAAAAAATTTTTTTATTTCTGAAAAGTTATTAATTTATACTAATAGTTCTAAAAAAATTTTTTTTTCATTTTTTATAAGACCCTAAAGATATGCTTATCAATTTTATCCAATTCACAATTCAACACTTTTTATTGTCGTTATTGGTTTATGTCCAAAATTATTTTTCACTTCAACACAGGGCTTTTCGCAAATACATTGACAAATTTAATAAACACACAAACAGCATTGTATAACTTTATGTATGTGTTAGTAGCAACTTTAAATGCATTTTACTCCAAAAATGCATAAATATATAAAAATCTGTAAATCTGGTAGACAGCTAAAAATAAATACGTTTTAAATGAGGAATGTTTGATCAAAATAGGACTAAAACTGACAAACTTACACTGGTCACAAAACACCAACGTGCCTATTACTATTACAGATAAAAATACGTGTTAACACTTATTACGTAATTCTAATATGTTACAGTTCGCCCTAAGACCGTTTTGAGATTCTAAGCATATTTTCATGGATACTCTTCTCAACATACTGTGAGTCAAACTTTGATGATATTATGAGCACTGATTTAAATCCAAAAATATATTTCTTAACATATTTCTACCATGGTTACGTCACCAGTGTCTATGTCAAAAAATAACAACATCTAGATCACTGAAATCATGTGGCTAATATTCTGCTTTCTGATAATGACCTTTTTTTTGTACCCTACACAACATTGCGCCTACTCATCAGTTTGCCCATCCGTTTGTAACTCATCGAAATAAATTCCAGCGACTCCATAAACTATACCTGCTGATGTTTCTAACCACCAAAAATATTTGACCTAGACCCATGTTTTATATACCGTCCATCCGCCTGTGTGTCCATATATACCTTGCAATCCAACAACACGTCTCAAGTATGAAATTTAGTATATAATCTCCTATCGGCCATAGGATGAACGCTATTAAAATTAGTTCATGTTCAGATCTAGTCCCCATACAAACAACTCCTATGAGATCAACTTAAATTGCCCTTATATCCAAATTATCATATAGATCTCGGTCAAATTGGGTTTGTGTATGTTTATAACATACATTTATCAGCGGTCGAAAAAAAAACCTATATGACAATTCTTAGTCATGGCCCCCATATGAAGCTGATTCCCGATCTTCACTTAAATCTATCAAAAAACAAAAATATTGCACATTATTGCTCAAATTTTGTTTGTATATGTTTCGCGAAAAATAAGTGACCTTACCATATAGTCAGAATCGCTGAAATTTCAGACTTAGCCCCATTAAAACATTTATCATCCGATATGAACTTTTTCATATTCGAAGCCAATAAAATTTTAAGCAATGCCACTCAAATTTAGTTTGTGCTAATTTTATATTTCTAATTAGTTGGACATAAGAGATAGGATACCTAAAAGCACGGTATTGGGTATCGTATAGTCGGCCTAGACAGAAAAGTTGAGATAGCGATGACCGCCTGTCTGTCTGTCTGTGGAAATTACGATCATACCCTCAATATCTGAGATAGACTCTTCAGTTTTGCGTAATATCATTTAGTAACATCCTGATTGAGTTGCTATTTCAAATCACCAAAATCGATCCAGTGGGTCACGAGATATGAATGAAAATGTAAAAAAAATCTTTAGAAATAAGAATGTTTTTAAGTTATATTTCATAATTGTTCATAATGTTGTAAATGTTGTAGTTACAACTTTTGCTTCATGAAGGTGTGTGTATGGTTCTATTAAACATATCACGTTTTCACATACTTTTTTTATTTTTATCCCGATATCATAAAGAAAATTGTCAATATCGAAGAAAAAATATAGTTCCTTAAAAAGTACGTTTCTTTAAAGGTGCCTTTTCTCAAAAGGTGCTTTTTTTAAAAAAGTACTTTTTCTTAAAAAGTGCCTTTTCTTAAAAAGTTACTCTTAAAAAGTATATTTCTTAAACAACTTAAAAAAATTTCTTTTTTAAAAGTGCTTTTTTTTAGAAAGCTCCTTTTTAAAAAGCATTTTTTTTAAAAAAGTACCTTTCTTGAAAAATCGCTTTTCATAGAAAATGTAAACTTTTTTTAAGAGCCCCTTTTAAAGAAGTAAAATTTTTCTTTAAAAAGTACCTTTTATTTAAAAAATACCTTAAATTTTTAAATTACTCCTACTTAAATGTACCTTTAGGTGAAAAGTACCATTTTGAAAGTACTTTTTTTTTAAAAGTACTCTTTTGAATAAAGAACCCTTTTTGAAAAAAGAACCGTTTTTGAAACAACAACCTTTTTTGAAAAAAGAACCTTTTTTTTAAAAAATTACCCTTTTTTAGAGAAGTACCCTTTTTTTGGACCTTTTTAAAAGTACTCTTTGTTTGAAAATTGACCATTTTTTTTCGAAGAGAACCATTTTTTTAAAAGTAACCTTTTGTTAAAATTTTTTTTTAAAGTACCCTTTTCTAAATATGTTTAATAAGTATGTATTGATGTTTGTTACTATACCGGTTGATTATAAAAGGACTATTCAATTTTGGTTCTGGCCTATGCCAAGTAAATGTTATGATATAATACCAATATTGTCCTGAGATATTTATGTTTCAAAATATAGTATTGTTTTTTTGTTTTAAATAATTTTTTTATTTATTCGAAAAACAAATCTCTCCTACACCCTTACTCCCGAACCATGACCGAAAGTTTTCCAAATTTCACAGAAAATAACGTCATTTCAATAGCCATTAGGCTTGCGCAATGTGATTCGAACAACTCTTGATGAATATTCGATACAGTTGGACATTCATTTTTGAGTTTACATGCAAGTTCTCTAATTGAAAATTGAGTCTACTTTCTCTGAAGTCTTTCGTGGGCACCCACTTCATCCGGAAGGCTTTTAAATTCAATAAAATTCACCTACATAATTATAATCAAAGGACAAATTGTTACTAAGATCATAGGTAAGAAATTTAAGCCGATGAGAGTAAATGCATTTTAAAGGAATATCTATACAATAATACGTGAAGGTAAATTTTTAGTTCCCTTTTTAAGCAATATGCGGGCATGGAGGATTGTGAAAATTGGCACAATTATAGCTCATATGGAGGAGAAGCTGAGAATGATAAAATTTATGTTTAATCTATCTTAAAAATATATTAAATTAAATAAAATAAAATATTTATAATAACTCGTTACATCCTGTTAATGCGAATGATTTAAATTATATATCAGATGCTCTGTGTTGAATTATGGATTGCTTAAATTTATTAACATTGGGCTTATTTAAATATACATACATTTTTTATATATATAGATTAAAAAACATTGAAAGACAAAAATGGTATGAAAAAATAATATTTCCTAGAATTTGCACTCGAATTTCGAGTGCTGGGCTCTACTAGTTGCTATATAAATGTTGTAGAAATTGCAAACGAAACGCTAAGAAATACATATGTAATGGAAAATAATTTAAACAAATTACAGTCGCTTTACGTTCAACTATTTGGATGTAGAAAATCTGACTAAACAAAATCTGTGTGGAATTTTTATTAATTATTTTCCTGCAGATCTATTTTTCTGGGGACTAAATGGAAAAATGGTCCGTTCCTAAGCATATTTGCTAAAGACATTTATTTTTTGCAATAACATATATAAACCAAATTAGAGAAAAATCTGGGCAATAATTTTGTATTTAGATAGATTTACTTGAAGATCGGGATGCATCTTAATAAGGGGATTATGACTAAAAATTGTTCTAAATTTTTGAACAGCTGCTTAATGGGCGTAAAAACCACACATAAACCAAATTTGACCGAGATCCATATGAAAATCTGGATCTTATGGCAGTTTAAATTGATCTCATAGCGGCCATATACATGGGGATTTGGTCTGAACATGCAACCATGTTCACTAATTTTAATAGCGTTCGATAGAAACTTATATGCTAGATTTCTTAAAAAATATATTCATATTTCCGACCTGAAGTTTGATTACAAGGTTTACATGGACACACAAACAGACAGCTGGATGGACGCACATCGCTAAAAAGACCCAGAAAGTTATTATGAATCGATCGATATAATGAAAGGGTCTAAGTAAATTTTTTTTGTTAGTTACAAACATCAGCTCAAATTCATTATACCCTGACCACATAGTGATATAGGATATGATGAGGTACTCAGTTTCTTAGAAATATTTATGAGTATTTAAATTAGAGTATGAACAAATTTAGCTAAATCTTTTCTAATAAAATAGTGTCGTTACAAGAACCTAAATGATTTTTTTTAAGAATAATAATATATTCATTTATTGACGGTTTCCGGTGTTCATATTCTAAGAGTTTTTTTATTTTTTTGCTTTCTTTACTTATTTATTTAAATTATTTATTATAAAATTAATAAGTAAGATTTTTCAAATTGTATTAATATTTTCTTATAAAATTATGTCGTCCAAGGAATTTAGGAATTTTCTTTATGACTGATTTTGAAAAAAAAGTATTCTCTTACTAAGAGTTTTTTTTTATTGCTTATCTTTACTTATAGAAACCTACAAACTACGTCTGGCCCAATACAAGCTCCGAAGTTGAAGCCAATAATAATTCCATCACCGATACAACACACATAACTAATCCTGCTACCCCACCAACACCACCACCAGATACTCATATTAATCTGGAACAATCTCAAAAATCATACAGTAACTCTCTTAAGCCAATAGAAGATACTGAACTAATTGAAATACCACCTGCCTCACTACTACAACAACAACAACAACAACAGCAACAACATCGACAACAACAACAAGAAGAAACACATTCACACAAATCCATTAAACACAAACACCCAACATCATCGTCGTCCTCATCATCTTTGGCAGACCATCACCTTGGCAACAGCTCAACAATGCCTATAGGTGGTGTACAAGGACAAAATCCTACTCAGGGTTTGGTTCATTGGATGAGTGCCGTTATGGCTGAACATATGACGGGACAAACACATCATGATCCCTCAGGAGTGGGCATGCACTACATGTGGAATGGCAATGTGGATGTAAGTTTGATATCAACTATAATTTCTTACCTAAAGTGTTGTGCTTAATTTTTTTTTCTTTTTTTTTTTTGCCCCTCAAAAACTTCTTTTGTAGTTGAAAACTTTTGTTTGTTAACAACCTTTGTTTGAAAATTTGTTTTCTTTTTTCTCTTAATTTTGTTCGTTTCTTTTTGCGTTATTAATTTAAAAACTTTGTTGTTTGCTTTGTCCAGTTGGTTGAATGTTCCTTGTTAGTTAAGGATGCAAGTCTTTAATTGTTTTTTTTTTTAAACCCTTATTCTTTTCTTGCAATGTTTGTTCATTATAATATTGCGCGAACTTGAAAACTGTGGAAATAAATTGAGGTGGCTGAAGAGTAGTGAAGAGTAAATTAAAAAGTAAATTAATAACAATAAAAAAAAAGTTTTTTTTCTTTCAATAAATTAGGGAGTTTCGTTTTGGGATAATAGAAGTCATCATTAAACAAAGAGGAGGCTACACAAATTTGATGACAGACCTTTTTTTCTTGTGCAAATGATACCAGTACAATGGTTTAATATCTACATACATAGTTAAGGAGCGGAAAAGTTCTTTTGATGGAAAAAATAAATATTTTAAACCAAAATCTTAATATTAAAAAAAAAAAATGAGTTCTATTATTATGGGATTAAAATTTATATATACTACCAGCATCACTCTTTGTAAGATATAGAATGTCACTATAAGAAAACCAAGTAACTAAAGTTTTTATGTGTTAATGGAAAAGCAAAAAATTTATTTTATTTTATATTGGCTTGTAATCTTCTTGATTTTCGTAAAACAATCGTTATTTTTTATCGCATGAAAAATTATGGTTACATGGATTTTGATGAAGTGCATCTTATTTAGCGATTCCAATACTCAAACCTTTCGGTATTTCGGTGTTAAGGAAATCTCGACAATAGTATTTTCGGTGTTATTTACGGAATAAAATTTATGGAACATAAATATCTAAATACAAACCACCAAGAATAAAGCGATTTTTCCCATTACACCAACACCTCACTTTGCGTCATGGTTACGTTCCAAAAAACGACGCAAAGTGAATTATGATTTTCTATAGCAAACCATGTAGAGATCGAAAATAGGTTCTAGGGTTACGAAAATACTACCTTTTAAAAAAAATTTAACAAATTATACATTTAAAGAAGAAAAATAATGTAAAATTTTATTTCATACTTATGTATGTACAAAAAACAATAGAAAAACAAATTCAATTAAAACAAAATAAAAAATTTATTAATATACATACAAAAAACAAAAAAAAAAAAAAAAAAACAAATAAAAAAACAAAATAAAATATTCAACTAATTTTAAAAAAATAAAATTTAAATTAATCCATAGTGGCTGTTATCGTAAGTCGGCTTTCTTCTTTCACAAAAAATTGGTCCAATGTTTGTTGAACAGCTTTTGTTCAGCGTAAGATAAATTTCCTTGTAGCAATTGATATTCTTAGCTACCGCCTAGGACACTTTAAAAATCCTTCCACTGTCAGGATCGCTTTTTGAAAAAATCTCCATAGCTTCATCAATCAAATACATCGCTTTGGAAATTTGTTTGGAGGTTAAATTTTGATCTTCGGAGATTTCTATTGCACTGTCGCTGCCATTTTCTTCATTAGCAAATTGCAATTCCAGTTGCAATAGTTCTTCATTAGTCTATTCTTGGTTGTGCGAGGTTAGCAATTCATTTATGTCAGTCTCCTCCATACCTTCAAAATTAGACTCTCTAGCTAAATTAGAAATTTCATGACGAACAGCGCATATTCTGCAGCGCATATTCTGTGAACGCATCCAAGCCATTTTTTGCGCCAAACACCATTCATGGAAGATGGTTTTACCTCCTCCCACGAATCGGACATAATTTCTATGGCTTTCATAATGTTGAACTTTTTACAAAACTCTAGCATGGTAGGCTTATCTTACCCAGCAGTCTCACTTAAAAGAAGTTTAAATGTTCGTCGAAAGTAATTACTTTTAAAAGTCGATATTACTCCCTGATGTCGTATTAGGCGGCAAAAATACAAATTTCACGTTTTCTGACAACTCATCAAGATAAACTGGGTGGCCACGAGCATTGACTACTAGGACTAAAGCCTTTAAGAGTATGTTTCCCTGTTGCAATAAGCTTTAGTTCCTGTTGAATCCCAGTTTTGAAATAATGATGCTGTCACCCATGCTTTTTTGTTTGCTCGTCAGTGAACAGGAAAAAGATTCTTTGAACAACATTTCATAACTCTTGGATTTTTTGATTGATAAATGAGAAATGGTTTCAATTTGAAATCACCACTTGCATTACCACCAAGAAGAGGAGTCAGGCTACCCTGGCTTTAAATCCTGGCGCAGACTTTTCTGTTTTAGATATGAAAGTTCTGTTTCCAAATTAACCCAGTCCCGTCAACATTAAAGACTTATTTCGGAGCATAGCCATGAATTAGCGCATTTAACGCTGTTGGGTAGCGTTCTGCAGCAGTTATATCAGCGCTGTGCAGATTTTCTCGAACCTTGATTCTCTCAAACCAGCCCTGACTACCTTCAAATGTTTCATTCTTGTCTGTATTAATACCACTAGCATTAACGTTGGATACTGCTTTACTTTTTATGTCATCAAATAAGCTTTTTGCTTTCGTCTGAATTACCATTTTACTTAACGGTATTCTCTGCGCAACTTGATTTACAATCCAAATAGTAAGCAAGGATTTCATTTTGATCATCAAGGCACTCCTTGTACGGGTTATCGTTTTATCATCTAATGATGTTGCAGATTTTGCAGCATCTCTTATTTTATCCTCATCTCGATCTATAATAGTTCTGACAGTTGTTGCAGCCAGACCAACAGCTTTTGCTATCTCCACAGCCTTCTCTACTTTATCAAATCGTCGCAGATTACCTAAGTTTGTATCCAAGCTGATTGTTTATTTTTTTTTATTCTGGTAATTCTGCTAGCAGCACCCTCTCCACTCATTTTACAAGTGTATGTCAGAAAAATAATATGACTCTGTCAATATGTAAATAAATTGGAAAAATATTTACCTTTTTTGTAACCAGAAACAACCCGTAAAAATTTATAAAAATTTATTATTCTCTTTAAAAAAAAGCACAACACATTAATTGAAACTGAACTCTAAAATTAGCAAAACAAAGTGAAAATAAAACTGCATTAAAATTGCGTTGATTTGCAGTTAGAAAGGGAATCCCCGAGTTTTGATCGCATGGCGGAATCGTGCCATCTTTTAGAAAAAAAAAGAAAATAGCAAAAAAATTAAAAAAAAGCAAGTAAGAAAATTATAGTCGGTCTAGACCGACTATACGATACCCTATACCATGCGATTAGAGACCCTATCTCTCAGGCCCAACTAACTGAATATAGAAAATAAGCATAAACCAAATTTGAGTGGGATTTTTATTAATTTTTTTGGCTGCAGATATGAAAAAGTTCATATGGGGACTAGACCCAAAAATGGACCGATCCTGACCATGTTTGGTAAAGTCTCTTGTATTTTGCAAAAATATATACAAACAAAATTTCAAAAGAATCCGTGCAATATTTTCGTTTTTTGATAGATTTAAGTGAAGATCGGGAAGCAGTTCTATATGGGGCCTTTGACTAAGAGTTGTCCCATAGGTATAATTTTTGGACTACTGATTAATGGATGTAATATATACATACAAACCCAATTTGGCTAAGATTTGTATGATAATTTGGATCTTATGGCAATATATGTTGATTTCATAGGGTTCGTTTGTATGGGGGCTAGGTCTGAACATGGACCGATTCTCATCAATTTCAATAGCGTTCATCCCATGGCCGATAGAAGATCAAATACCAAATTTCGTCAAAATGTATTCATATTTGCGACCTGTTTGATTACAAGCTTTACATAGACACACAGACGGACGGACGGACATCGTTAAATCGAATCAGATAGTGATACTGATTCGATCGGTATAATTAAAGATGGGTGTAGGTCAAATATTTTTGGTTCTTACAAACAGCAGCACAAAGTCATTATACCCAAACCACATAGTGGTATAGGGTATAACAAAACAAGTAAGAAAATTATAGTCGGTCTAGACCGACTATACGATACCATATACCATGCTCTATCACTTAGGCCCAACTAACTGGACATAGAAAATAAGCAAAAACCAAATTTGAGTCTGATTTTTATTAATTTTTTTGGCTGAAGATATGAAAAAGTTCATATCGGATGCTATATCTATATGGGGACTAGGTCCAAAAATGGACCGATCCTGATTATGTTTACTAAAGTCTCTTGTATTTTGCAAAAATATATACAAACAAAATCTGAGAAGAATCAGTGCAATATTTTTGTTTTTTAATAGATTTAAGTGAAGATCGGGAAGCAGCTCAATATGGGGCCAATGGGATCATTTTTGGACTACTCATTAATGGACGTAATGAACGTATACAAACCCCAATTTGAGTAAGATCTATATGACAATTTGGATCTTATGGCAATTTATGTCGATTTCATATGGGTAATTTGTATGGGGGAGGTCTGAACATGGACCGATTCTCACCAATTTCAACAGCGCTCATCCCATGGCAGATGAAAGCTCACGTACCAAATTTCATCAAAATATATTCATATTTGCGACCTGCAGTTTGATTACAAGCTTTACATGGACACACAGACGGACGGACGGACGGACATTATTAAATCAACTCAGAAAGTGATTCTGATTCGATCAGTATAATTAAAGATGGGTCTAGGTCAGATATTTTTGGTTGTTACAAACAGCAGCACAAAGTCATTATACCCAAACCACATAGTGGTATAGGGTATAAATATTGCACTGATTCTTCTCAAATTTTGTTTGTATATATTTTTGAAAAATACATGAGACTTTACCAAACATGATCAGGATTGGTCAATTTTTGGACCTAGTCCCCATATAGATATAGCATCCGATATAAACTTTTTCATATCTGCAGCCAAAAAAATTAATAAAAATCCAACCCCAATTTGGTTTTTGCTTATTTTCTATGTCCAGTTAGTTGGGCCTAAGAGATAGGGTTTCTAAACGCATGGTATAGGGTATCGTATAGTCGGTCTAGACCGACTATAATTTTCTTACTTGTTTTTAGTTATAGTAATTCTACCAGCAGCGCCCTTTCCACTCATTTTACACGTGTATGTCAAAAAAATAATATGACTCTGTCAATATGTAAGTAAATTGGAAAAATATTTACCTTTTTTGTAACCAGAAACAACCCGTGAAAATTTATAAAAAATTATTATTCTCTTTAAAAAAAAAAGCACAACACACTAATTGAAACTGAACTCTAAAATTAGCAAAATAAAGTGAAAATAAAACTGCAATAAGAAAAGAAAGTTTTGATGACATGGCGCAATTAGAAACAAAAGTCGTGCCATCTTTTAGAAAAAAAGAAAATTTCAAAAAAAAAAAAAATTAAAGACTCGTACCAAAAACAATGCAACTTTGAAAATCTAACGACGCACAGTGAAAATTAGTATTAATTCAGCCGCAACGCAACTTCGAAAAAATGCAAAACGAAACGACCCAAAGCGAGGTATTGACGTATATTATATTAGTCAATCCAATTAATGGTATATTAAATATAGCTTAAAAAAAATGTAATTTATCTTTATTATAGTTCTACAAAAAAAAAGGAAAAACAATTGATAATAAAAATCATAAATCAAAATAATTAAATATTACACTAATTAATACATAGGAAAAGAAACCTACTTTTTAATTCCTTCTTTTGAATTCAAATATGCTCGCAGAAAACATAAATTGTCGTTGCTTTTACTCGAAAGGTGTGATATTATTTTCCTGCAGGTTAATTATTATGCAGAAAATGCACCCTCATATTCTACATTTGTGGGAAACTATACACATTTTGCAATATATTCCTTTAATATTTTCAGATTCGAATAACTTCGGAAATCTTATTATCGCTCTTATTTGTTAGTTTTTTCCATCACCACTATTTCGTCTATGTTAATGTTTTGATGACCCAAACGTTTAACCAACTTAACAATTATTGTATATTGTGGCGGTTTTGCTCATCTATAATATTAATAGGTAAAGCGATTTCTTGTGACCGATGTCTTGTTCCACAGTTTTCTCCCGATTTTGGCCAAACGTATCTTATTTGAAAGGTATTTCTATTTAGCTGTCCATCAGATCTATAGATTTTAAAATTAAAAAAAATTTTTTAAGTAAAATGCATTTAAAGTTGCTACTAACACATACATAAAATTACACAATGGTATGTGTGTGTGTTTATTAAAATTCTTAATATGTTTGTGAGTTTGTTTTCTTCATTCACAATAATAATTGTGTTGAATTGAAAAATAATTTTGGACATAAACGAATAATTGGACATAAACCAATAACAACAATAATTGATATTTAGCAAGTAAGAAAATTATATCGGTCTAGACCTACTATACGATACCCTATACCATGCGTTTAGAGACCCTATCTCTCAGGCCCAACTAACTGGATATAGAAAATAAACATAAACCAAATTTGAGTGGGATTTTTATTAATTTTTTCGGCTGCAGATATGAAAAAGTTCATATCGGATGTTATATCTATATGAGGACTAGGTCCAAAAATGGACCGATCCTTACCATGTTTGGTAAAGTCTCTTGTATTTTGTAAAAATATATACAAACAAAATTTGAGAAGAATCAGCGCAATATTTTTGTTTTTTGATAGATTTAAGTGAAGATCGGGAAGCAGCTCTATATGGGGCCTATGACTAAGAGTTGGACTATTGATGAATGGGTGTAATATATACCTACAAACCCAATTTGACTTAGATTTGTATGATAATTTGGACCTTATCTCAATATATGTTGATTTCATAGGGGTCATTTGTATGGGGGCTAGGTCTGAACATGGACCGATTCTCACCAGTTTCAACAGCATTCATCCCATGGCTGATAGAAGATTAAATACCAAATTTTATTAAAATATATTCTTATTTGCGACCTGCAGTTTGATTGCAAGCTTTACATGGACACACAGACGAACGGACGGACGGATGTACGGACATCGTTAAATCGAATCAGATAGTAATTCTGATTCGATCGGTATAATTAAAGATGGGTGTAGGTCAAATATTTTTGGTTGTTACAAGCAGCAGCACAAAGTCATTATACCCAAACCACATAGTGGTATAGGGTATAAAAAGTGTTGAATTTTGAATTGGCTAAAATAGATTAGCATACCTTTGGGGTCTTAATTAGATGAAAAAAATAAAATTTTCTAGAATTTGCACTCGAATTTCGAGAGCTGGGATCTGCTAGTTTCGTCAAATATGCCGTAATTGTCATCGCCTTCATTATTACTTAAATTGTACGCCTTTCAAAAATTCTGCATCTTAATGCTATACTTAGTGAATTTTAAGAGATATCTGCTTTATAGAGTTTTGAATCTGCCCAGCACAAACTTTCAACTTCAACTTTAATAGAGGTTAGAGCCGATATTAGTAGCAGGAATCTATGTTATTCAGCCCTGTTCTTGAAACGTTGTTATTTGAATAAGAGTGAATTTAAAATCACATGAAATTGAAATTTTGGGTTTCTTGAAACCACTTTTTTATTTATTTAATGGAAACATATGTTTGAGTTAAGAACCATATGTTTGAGTTAAGAACATATGTTATCTAGAAACCGAGGTGCCATATGGTTATTTATTCAGTTTCACAAAAAACTTTTAAGTATTTTTTGCCTGTTTTTTTTTTTAAGTTTATAGAAAAAGTATAAAGAAAAATATTTTCTTTTAAAATAACAACTTATTTGTTCATTTAATTGTTTTTGTTCTTCAATTTCATTCAATTAAAAATGACACCAAAAAAATTTCGATATTCAAATAAATTGTTTTTGAGTGGCATCACTACTGTTTCGAACATATGCAAAAAATAAAAATATGTGATTTGATGAAAAATTTTTTTTTAATTCCTTTATTTGCAATAATTAGTGAATAAAGAATCTATGCTATAATTGAAAAAATATAATGGAAAATAGATTGTGTAAATAAAAAGTTTCTTTTGTAGTTATAGAACAGCGTCATCGCAAAAAGTGTGTGTTTAATAATATCGACCACTTATTACGAGTTTTTTTTTTAAATCAGCGCAAAATGTAGACGCTTTTTAAAATCGTTTTTTTCCATAAAATTATTGTCTAATTTTTTAAAATAATGACAAGGTTCAATAAAAAACATGTTAGAGTTTAAATATCAATTAGGTTTTTTATCTCTTAAGACCGGCTTAGTAGAAAAAAGGGCATTTGTTTTGATTTCACAAAGCCTTTTCTATGTGAATTAAAACGAGAAAAAATATTCTTATTGAATTTAGAGAACAGCAAAAAACTCGTAAACTTGAGAATTTTTTCATTAACGAGTTTTTTTTTTGTGATAGTGGTTTCAAGAACAGGGGTAATTATTTAAATCAATAAGTGCTTTTATAACGCAATCTTTCAACATATAAAATACTTCTAGCATAGCTGACAAATTGTTCCAACGACTTTCGGAATCTAATATCAACAACAACTCTTTACCAAACTCTTCCTTCACATATTTTCGTAATATTATATTTCGTAACATTCATAACGTAAGCTAAAACAGTAGCAAAATGGAGAATAACGATTTTTATGTCAAAATCAAAAAATATGTACCGAAAGGGTTAAATGTAATTCTCCTATTCCGTTCGAGTTCATGTTAATGGAGTCCTAAACCACTTGAGATGCTTCACCATGCTTAAACCATGGGACATGGTTTATGTATGTTTTGGCTCTAAACTACTAAAAACGTTTTTTCGTATTTTTTTTTTCCATATAAGGGTTTTTTTTCCAATTCGTTCGGGAATTATAGTGCACTTATTGTGCAGATTCTTACAGTATAAACTGAAATCTGCTTACTATACCTCCGAGTCAATTGTTGATGCCATTTGTCTGAGTAACTAAGGATGGACAATAGGGCGGGTCGATCTAAAAATCGCCCAAGTGAAGAGGAAAATCGTTTTCTAGGGATCAAAATAAGAAACTTTGCCCGAGGAACCATACCTCTAAAACGAATTCTGATGTCCCGACTTTTGACCTGTCTGTCTGTCTGTCTGTCTCACTTTAACCCATTTAGAGTGCCCCAATCGAGTCCAAATGTATGAGCGACCCCCACTAACTTTGGAGGGCCGACCCAGCCATGCCAGTGGCACACCCCCTGCATCCCCCTGGTGGTTCCCCATACAAACATTTAAAAAAATCACCATTTTTTTGTTTGGAATTGGGCTGCTATGTTTGATTTAATATTAAAATTAACACTCATACGTATACGTATCTTTTACTCTGCTAATAAATAATAATCATACGCCTTGACTATGTTATGTTTTTCAAAAAGATCGATCGGATGAGGGTGAATAACTTTTAGATCACTCCGTGACTATGCGTGACTCTGCGTGACTACCCCAAAATTAATCTGTAGTCACAACAAGACTATGGGCCAACTTTCAGATCAAATGTCATGAGGGGGAATGGGGTTGCCCCATGGCAGACAGACAGACAGGGCAAAAGTCGGGACATCAGAATTCGTTTTAGAGGTATGGTTCCTTGGGCAAAGTTTCTTATTTTGATCCCTAGAATATGATTTTCCTTGTCACTTGAGCGATTTTTTTGCCTCCCTACAAATCGACCCGCCCTAATGGAGAACCATATCTTATCTTTATTTGTATACTGACCTGTACTTTCAGATCTGTAAACTTTTGTTTTAACTGCACTACGAGGCGTCTGAACTATTTCGTCAATTTCTTTTCTGAGATGTCCTTTCTTTACAAGGTGTATTATTATTTCCCTCTCTTTTCTGGTAGCTTCCTATAACATACGTCCCATCTCAATTGCAAAATTTTCTAGCGCTTTTTACACAAAATGAAAAACTACAACCAATACGTACTTACTGGTAAATTATATTTCTTCAATAAATCGAATTGTTATTAGCGAGGAATTTTACGAATTATGAAACAGATGAAGACTTTCCTTCATGAAAATCTGACTTTAAGATTTTTTCTGTATTTCTTACAAAGCAACTAAAACGTTGTGACCAAAATTGTAACTGACCCTAATAAAACAAATATTTGAGATTATATTAATTATACGACATAGGTGTTTTGGGAAGTGTCATTAACATGCCCGAAATAGGATCCATGAAGAGGTGTAAAAATAAAATGGCATTGTGGGTGAAAACTGCCTCAAATATTCCAAATGTCAATCCGAAGCAGTGTGAAGAAAGTTATAAAATTGTGTTGGGACGAAAAAAGGCGGCAGTTAAGAATAATAGTACATCGAGTTAAAAAGAATGAGGGTAGATTTCGAGAATGAAATCAACAAAATTTGTTTGAAGGATGACTAAGCAAATAAGCAGTCAACAGAAAGCAATAAAAGAAAAATTTTAAAAAATTTCAAAATAACCAAAAAAAAAGATATCAACCATCGAGAAATTTTTGGAAATTGTGGCCAAAATGGAGATGGCTAAAGAAAGGCGCCATACTGAAAGAATGGAGGAAGTGAAAGACGTCAAAAATCTTGTAAAACAAATTTTGGAAGATAAACAAATTCAGAATTTACTCATATTATTGATGTGACGTCATCTTAGGAATTCATCTAGGCTGTAGTTATAAGTAGTTTTAAGTAAATTCAATAGATTTTTTGCAAATTTTCTCCTTGAATAAAAATAATTTAAATATATGGGGGGTTTCATGTCAAGTGCACCAACTTTTGAAACCGATGTCTTCCGATCGGGATGAAATTTGTACCAAGGTTAGTCCTATTGGATAGTAGTTTAGACACAATTTTTCAATAAGATCGGTCCAGATCTCTCTGAGTTAGCGGGGATCAAAATTTGACATTTTGGCCAAACAGGTGTTTCTTCTCATCCATGTAACTTATTACCTATTGTTCTCAGAAAATTTTCTCCCAAATAGTTTAGATAGATATTTCTTCAATATTTCGGAAAAAAATACTTAAAAAAAAAAAAATTTTAGACTTTTTTTTTTGCTAAATTAAAGCATTTTTTGCCTTTTTTTCAAAAAGTTAATTTTTTTTTTTTTATTTTTTTATAAGAAAGCTTAGGATTTTTCCTTTAAGAGCTTTTTGGTCGCTTAGTGGGATGGGAGTGGGATATCTATCAAAATAAATGTTTTGTAACTCAAGACAACGGTTTTTCAATTTTTCACAAATGCACTATTTTGAATTTTTTCCTATTTGTGTGTAAAACCTTACAAATAAAACTTATACTGAGAAACTAGACAAATTAACCTTTCCGAAGGTATGTAACATAACTTCATAACATAACAGAAGAGAATGGTTATCTGTAACCTGAAATAGTTATTTGCAACATTTCAATCTGCCTTCACGAAATTAACCCAAATTTACCATGAAAATCTTAAACTGATGTTGAACGAAATCTACTTAAGTATTTAACAGATGATTCGGCAGAAGATTTACACGATTACCGCGATTGCCCTAAATTGGCTATGTGTCCTAATGCAACAACTTCTTGCCACTTAGGTGAATCTACCAATTGCCCGAAAACCACATTCATCAAAGAAAATTTAATCAACTCTTTAGATCGAGAATATATAGAGGAGGTCAAATTTGATTCTTGGATTCAGACTGACAGATGCATGTTGAAAACAATCATTTTAAATGTGGATGATTTTGTGGAAGAAATGTGTTCAGGATTGCTAAACTTGAGAAACCATGACTTTTTAGTCAAAGAGCAATGGTCATTCTTCAAGGATTTGAAGATACATTTGAAGTCTGGTGAATTCGTTATTTCATATGATTTCGCAGAAAACTATAAATATGTTCTTCAGGATGCCATACAAGCATCCCACTTCAATAACGACCAAGCAACTATATTCACAGTAGTTATTTACTACATGAAAGATGAAAAACTGGAACACAAAAGTATGTCAATCATATCCTACGATTTAAAACATGATACCGTTGCAGTTTATGAGTACCAGAAGAGAATACTAAAATTTCTAAAATCTAAATTTACAGTAACGAAGGTATACTACGTTTCGGACGGAGCTCGTCAACATTTTAAAAACAAAAGTAGCTTGGCAAATCTTATGGCCCATGAAAAAGATTTTGGAATGCCAGCTGAGTGGCATTTTCATCCTACTGCTCATGGTAAAGGAGCATGTGATGGTATTGGAGCAAACCTTAAAAGAAATGCAGCGAAGTATAGCCTCCAGTGCTCTCATTAAGATCGCATCTTAGATGCGACTGCTTTATTCCATATGGCAAAGAGTTATTGTAAAGAAACTAAAATAATTTTTAGTAGCAAAGAGGATCATCAGGAAACATTGAAAACACTGAAGAGCAGATTCGATGCTGCGGTAACAATCGATGGCACCGCTGAATACCATGCTTTTATACCGCTTGTCGATGGAAGGCTCAAGTTGAAAAAGTTTTCTGCCTCTATTTAATGCGATTTCTTTCCAAAGACAACAAATAAACCAGCAGCGAAATCAACAGCTGAACCTAGTAACGCCAAGAAAGGATTGACAAAAAAACGCAGTAAATAAAGGCAACAAAAAAGCTGGATGAAAGACTGGGTATTTAAAAATTTACAAGACTTAAATACTTCATCAGCTACAATAAATTAAGTATAAAAATAGTTATGATATAAATGGATCTAATGCAATTAAGATTAAATTTTAATAAATTATTTATCTTTTTATTTTAAATATTATTATACATTAATTTAATTGTTATTAAAAATAAATAAAAAAATAATAATTTTTCAACATTTCTGTAGAAAAAAAGCGATTTTTTTCCTGAGGTTAACATATTCTGGGTGTTACAGTATCGAGGGTATAAAATTTTAGTTAGGTATGTTATATACCTTCGGAAAGGTTAATTTGTCTAGTTTCTCAGTATAAGTTTTATTTGTAAGGTTTTACACACAAATAGGAAAAAATTCAAAATAGTGCATTTGTGAAAAATTGAAAAACCGTTGTCTTGAGTTACAAATTATTTATTTTGATAGATATCCCACTCCCATCCCACTAAGCGACCAAAAAGCTCTTAAAGGAAAAATCCTAAGCTTTCTTATGAAAAAATAAAAAAAAAATTAACTTTTTGAAAAAAAGGCAAAAAATGCTTTAATTTAGCAAAAAAAAGTCTAAAAAATTTTTTTTTTTTTTAAGTATTTTTTTCCGAAATATTGAAGAAATATCTATCTAAACTATTTGGGAGAAAATTTTCTGAGAACAATAGATAATAAGTTGCATGGATGAGAAGAAACACCTGTTTGGCCAAAATGTCAAATTTTGATCGCCTCTAACTCAGAGAGATCTGGACCGATCTTATTGAAAAATTGTGTCTAAACTACTATCCAATAGGACTAACCTTGGTACAAATTTCATCCCGATCGCAAGACATCGGTTTCAAAAGTTGGTGCACTTGACATGAAATCCCCCATATACAAAATAATTTTATGAAATAGTGTTAATATTAAGGTTGAAAAAGAAAAATTCTTAAACACTTAAGTAAGAAAGTATAAATGTACAAAAATGTAAATATTATCTAAAAATTAAATGAATTGAAATGAATTGAATTGAAATAAGAGCAAATTTTCACACTTTTGTATGGGAAGAGTTTGATCATTTTCGAGTAGTAGTTTGTCCGAGCCACAATTTTGGCCAGATTAGTTTGAAATTTGGTGCACGTAATGTACTCATATTTCTAACTTCAAAAAGCATAAATTTGTACCATGTGTGCCTTTAATTATTTTTTTTTAAGTCGATATCACACTTGCATGAAGTGAATTTTTTCATATATTTGTATAGAAAGTGGTCGAGCTTTTTCGAGTAGTAGTTCACCAACAACACAACTATTGTCGGAATTCTTTGAAATTATAAGGTGATTATCTCGATATATTTGCAACTACAAATAGTAAAAAATTTTAGCAAGTCATGATGGAAATTTTTAAGTTACATCAAACTTGAAATGAGAGCAAATTTTCACACATTTGTATAGAAAGTGACTGGTCTTTTTCGAGTAGTTGTTCGCCCAGAGCACAATCGGAATGACTTATTTTTTTATATGAGTCATCTGTGAATAAGGTCAATTACGGGCAGTAGTTTCTGTTTTTTGTCGAGTAGTAATTCCTCCATGCTTAAATTTTTGGCGGAATGCTTTGAAACTTAAAGGAAGTGTTCTCTTTATATACACAGCTCTACAAAATATAATTTTTTGTTACTTCATTGTGGAAAATATTCTGGAAAATATCATCAAACTTCAAATAAGAGCACATTTTCACACACTTGTATAGAATGTGGCCAATATCAGTCGATTAGTGTTATACCGACGCACAGTGCCTCATTTTGGGAAAACACGTGCCAAAAATCATTGCTTTTGAACTACAGCAGATATCGATTTGAAACTTTTACTGATAAATCGTGAGACTTCAAAGATTATGTGCTGTAAAGATGAGAGTGCCACGCCTAAAAAAAAGGGCGGGTAAATTGGTAGATTACAGACTTTTGTTTTTTGTGCTTTTGTTCTTGAAGTACAGATCGAAATTTTGCTTCAATCGAAATTTTGAGACAATCTATACTAAAATTGAGAGAAATCGGTTCAGATTTAGATATAGTCCCCATATATATGTTCCCCAATTTGACTAAATACTCCTCTAGAAGTCATATGTAAATATGTATTCGAGTACCGATTTACGGCTTGATTGTGTTTCTAGTCCTATACTACTATTTTAAGCTGCTACTCTCCCTGTGTTTACTTAACAGCTGACTCTGGAAAAATGGCTTTCAATGATATTGTAGTCGCAACCAACTTCTGAGCTTCCGGTCGATAAAGTTTGAAATATCTTGTTAATCATCATAGATTTAAAAAAGTTTCAATAGATGAGTGCTCGAAACGTAGCCAAAAGAGGAAGCTTACTGGTGCTACTGAAAATATGTCAACGGTAAATCTTTCGACAGCCTTATCACTAAATTATAACAAGAACAAGGAAAGGGTTAAAGGCAGTATAACAGCAGCAATATCCAAGGCGAGCCCGAAAAAGCTTCAAAGAATACAAAAAAGCATTCCTACTCCACCGTACTCCACATTAAATGTAAAGTTCAATAATGAAGAGGCCTTAGCTTTGTTTCTCGATTTGGGGTTATCAAAAGAAAAATATATATAATATTGCGCAATTCCTTAAAATCAAAGAAAGTAGACATTTTGCCAAGCTATTCTGGAATAACGTCAGCCAAAAAGGAAACTGTGCCACTTTCTTGTGAGATAACAGATGTACTAGCTAAAGTTAAACTTCAAGATATGTTGAACCACACTGTTCAGCAGATAATCACTACGAAAACCATGGAAGCACTTGATTTACTTCCACGTGATTTAACATTACTAACAAAATGGGGCTGCGACGGATCCTCAGGACAAAGTGCATACAAACAATCAATTACGCCACATAATGATGAGAGCTTTTCTGACGCAAATATGTTTATGGTTTCAATTGTTCCATTGAGGTTAAAGTCTACCTTGGCTGAACATTGGAAAAACCCTCGACCATCTTCAACTCACTTTTGTAGACCAGTAATGTTTCAATATGCTAAAGAAACTCCTGCACATATAACTACCACTGTTAACAACATAAAACATGAAATCGGTGAACTGCATCCAACAGAAATTTGCATTCATAATAAAATGTTTCGTATAAACCACGAGCTTTTTCTCACAATGATCGATGGTAAAGTCCTGAATGAAATCACAAATACAAAATCTACACGAACTTGCGCAATTTGTAAGAGGACGCAAAAGAACTTCCAGAATGAAAATGACTCAATAGCTTATGAACTCAACTGCCAGTATGGCATATCTCCCTTACATGCCAGAATACGGTTCATGGAATTTTTCTTAAAGCTTGCGTATGCTCTGCCTGAAAAAGAAGGTGATAGAGCGGATGTCAAAAGGAAGATTCAGCAAGAATTTCGCCAGGAAATTGGGCTTCTAGTAGATCAGCCGAAACAAGGTTTTGGAAACACGAACGATGGCAACACTGCAAGGAAATTTTTCAAAAATGTGGACATCACTGCTCGTATAACTGGAATTGACTCCGAAATCATAAAGAGGGTGCAGGTCTTGCTTAATGTTCTTAACTGCAGAGAAAAAGTCGACGCAAATAAATATGGAATTTATGCTTCAAGAACCGCCGAGTTAATTAAAGAAAAATATCCAAAAAAAATGTTAACCCCAACGGTTCATAAAGTTTTAGATCATGGCAAACAAATTATGGAGTACCAATCTCTCCCTATTGGGGAATTATCCAAAGAAGCACAAGAAGCCAGGAACAAGGATTATAAAAAGTACAGACTCTCAAACACTCGAAAGTTTTCCCGAAAAAGCCAGAACGAGGATTTATTTAACATGCTCTTAGCGTCTTCTGACCCAAAAATTTCATCACTGAGACATGTTAGATCAATACCGGAATTAAAAACTCTATATTCGCCAGAAATGGTTGCTTTGTTTGAAAACATTGATGATTGCTTCGTAGAAAATTAAAGTTTTTCAATAATATCGTAAAATTGCTGTTTTCGTATGGGAGCGTACTCTTCTAGGGGGCGTGGCTTAGTCAGTGAGTATAAATTTAAAATTATTTCTTGTAATTAAGTTATGTGCCAATTTTCAGGAAGTTATCATATCCAATAACAAAGATATTAAGTAGTAACTTTAGTATAACAGGTACTACTCAACCTGTAATGTGGCATGGGTTGACTCATAAAAGGTCAAATATCTCCAATCGGGCACGATTGTGGCAATTGTTTTTTTTTTTTTATTGTTTCATGGACATTCCCTAAATAATACAAAATTTTCAAAATTTCTTGCACGCCCGGCCTTTTTTTTAAAACTCAACTCAAAATTTGAAAATTAAGCAAAAAATAAAAAATACATATATATTTTTTTAACATCTTTGAAATTGTTCCTGAAATCAAGAGAAAAAAAATTCATGACTTTATCTCCAACCGATTTTGAACAAACACTAGTTGAACTCTGCATTAATATTGATTTTTTTTTTGGCATTTTTCATTCTTTTTCAAAATAGTCCAACTTTGACCAGCTGTACAAACTAAGCTATACACTTAAAATGGATGATATTTCAGAATTTGATACTTCAATCAGTTCTTAATTAAAAACTATAAACCTTTTTGCCCAGTCAAACAACTCGAAAATTGATTTTTGGCACGAGTTTTCGTCAAATGAGCTACCGTGCGACGCCACAATTTTGGTCGGAATGGTTTAAAATTTTTTTATGAGTAATCTATGAATATAGTCAATTACAGACAGTGAAAAAATTAAAAAAAAATTTTTCACTTTTTGCTAAATTTCCAATCTTTTTCGAGGAGTTTTGGTCGGAATGCTTTGAAACTTTGCAAACATATTCTCTACATATATTCGGATTAAAATACTAAGAGCCTTTTCTACGTGTTTTTGAATTTTTTTTTTGTAAATAGGCATCAAACATATACAAAGATCATATTTTCATACATTTGAGTGAAAAGTGGATGATCTTTTTCGAGTAGTAGTTTGCCCACTCCATAGTTTTGATCAGAATGTTTTAATATTTCAGGAGGAAAATCTGTCAGTATAACTAACTTCAAAATATATATAAAATCATATCTTTTGGGAATAAGTCAAACATCTATGAAGTGAATATTTTCATACATTTGTATGGAAAGGCATCGAGCTTTTTCGATTAGTAGTTTGCCCACGCCAGTAGAGCAGTCCGATTCAAGTGAAATTGAAGATGATATTTCTGGTACATGTACGATTCCAAAAAGTATACATTTGTTATACTAAATATTTATAGTTATCTTTTTACATCTTTTCAAACATGAAAAATATTAATTTTTACTACTCGAGTGAGCTACTCGTTCAGCTCGAAAACACACACACAGAAAATGGATTCTTTGCGGCAACCAAATATCTAAATAAAATCATATTTAAATCACAACTAAGCTTATTAAAACAGTATTCGATTAATACTTACCTCAGTCTCGATTACAGAGAAAGTTTCTCGACCAAATGTTATAAAATACATAGAAAATAAACAATGATGATATAGAATTATTTCCTGACCTAACACAACCTCATTTGTACATACATATGAGTAAGCTAAAAATAGCCAGTGCAACTTTTGTCGTACAGAATTTTTTATTTATTTATTTATTCTTTTTTTTTTTTGAGAGTAAAAAAAAAAATTTTTGTCTACTTCATCTGCTAAAAAGGAAAAAGAAACACCTTAACATTTTTATTACTCATAGCAGGAATCACGTTAATAATGGTCAAACTAAACTGGCTCTGCTTTATTTTTTTTTTTCTTTTTGCCATATTTCTTTTAGATTTCCTTAACATTTTAACAGTAATACCAACAACTTTTCTTTGGAAGGAAATTCTCTAATATTTTTTTTGTTTGTAAGTGCTCTCTCTCTCTCTCTCTCTCTATCTCCCTCTCTGCTATTGTTGTTCCACCTTGAATTGCTGCATTGAAGAAAAGGAGCATGATTATCCTTAAAAAAAACCTCACAATTACAAAATTTCTTAAGGAATTTCTCTGTAGGTCGTTGTCTGAAGACAGCAACAACAACAATACCAATAATAAAAGGGTGAAGTTTGATTATGCATGTTTCCACCACAATTTATTTATACATTTTTTTCTTGATGATATTCTTCTTCTATAGAGATATTGATGCTTTCCAAGGACATTGCATCTTTTTTATGTTTGTTTAACGTTGTAGTACATTTAAAAATTCTTGTTTAAAGCACTTTTCTGGATTCATCTTATTCGCTACCAATTTGTTTTGTTATATTTCTTTTTTACTGTTGTTGTTTCGTTAATTAATTTCATTTTCTTGAATATAATGAAGTTTTATTTCTTGTTAATTTCTTGTCCTTTTTATTGTTTAAAGGTTATTTTGTAGTAAAGGACTTCTCTGTTAGAGACAAGCTAGTAAAATAAAAGTTGATTGAGTTGATTAGAGGAATAATGGGATAAAGAAAAAAAGTTATAAGAAATAAATTGAGTAGGGTAGTATAAACTTCACCACGGTGTGGTCAGCGTGCTGTAAATTTGTGATGTTATTGTTTGCATCTACCCATAATTAATTGCTTTAGAAAGACCGATCGAGTAAAAATAACTTTGTGTGATGTCCATCCTTACGTCTGTTTGTGTGTCCATGTATATTTCTATGATCACTTTTGAATCTAATGAAAACAAGTGCATATTTAACCCAAACTTCTATATAAATATACCATCTAAATTGGGGCTATCTTTGTAGCATTTTCAAATGCTATTTTGCAAACTTTTGAAAATAAAAACAAAACTTAGCAAAACGTACCAATAAAATACATAAAAAACCCCTGAGAACCAAATAATAATAGGAGTATATATATCGCTTAAATTTGGGTAATGTCTTTATATTCTACTAGCAGATTCCAACCCTCGAAATTCGAGTGCGGATTCTAGGAAATTTTATGTTTTCATTAAATAAAGACCCTAAAGGTATGCTAATCAATTAAAGCCAATTCACAAATCAACACAAAAAACAAACTCATTTTTATTACAAACACATTAACAAATTTAATAAACACACACGTAACATTGTATAATTTTATGTATGTGTTAGTAGCAACTTTAAATGCAATTTACTCAAAATAAAGGAACAAATTTAAAAACCTCTAAATCTGCAAAATGGCTTAAAACAAATACCTTTCAAATAATATACGTTTGGCCAAAATTGGGATAAAACGGTAGAACAAAACATCGGTCACAAGAAATCGCCTAGCCTATTAATATTATATATTCATAAATCATTAATTCAAATAAAAACATTATAAAGCCATTCTAAGAAATCATCCGAAATTAACAGAAATCAACCCAACCACAGAAAGTTTTTGGGAAGCTTCTAAAATAAAGAAATTTCGTTATATGTGGTACTTTTCAAATAATTTCTCCTAATAAAATTAATAACTATAGCATATTTTTTACAGTTGAAGTCATAATAATAAAAAGCATACTTTTAGGAAATTTTTATACAAAAATTTAAGACTTTAAGTGTTCTAGACCACCAAAGTAACCAGCGTATGGAAAAACCAATATGATTTTTTATCTTCCATTTTATTTTTTTTTAGTAAATTATACAATTAAATAAATTTGTTAACGAAATTTTCTAACATTTTAATGACCAACAATACTCGTAACAAAAAAGATCCAGCTAACCTCAGACCACAGCGAACAAAAAAAAAAAAATTAAATAAAATACAAAATGTACGTTAAAAAAAATATAAAAAAAAACAAATGCTATTTTGCAAATGTAGCATTTGATGGTTACAATTTCATATTTTTTTTTTAACAAATTTTCAAAAATGAAAAACAAAAATCTTTACAAAACGTACCAAAAAAATACACAGCTTAAAAAATCAATATAACCAGACAGAGGAAAAAATTGCGATAAAAAATAAAACAAAATCAAAAAAAAAAAAGAATTTAGAAAAAGGTTAACAAAATTGACAAAGTAAGAGTATAACCGAAAAAAAAAATCAAGAAAAATTATTTTTTCGTACCAAACACTGAACGAATACAAGTACAAAAAAAATTACAAAAAAAAAAATGCAGTTTGAGAATAAAAGCTAAATGTAAAAAAAAATTGGGTTGTAAACGTTCTAGTATGTACAGATGTAACTAAATAAAAATGGAATAAAGGAACAGAAAAGTGGTTGGGTGGCGGTAACGCGATAGCTAGAATGAGGTTTGAATGAGGATTTGGCATTATCAAATAAAAGAAAAACTGCCAACATCATAATGTTACGAGTAATAATCATCATGGAGTTGATGATTATGATGCTTCTACTACTACTACGGTATACTATGAATACAACACACAGAACTTTAAGACATTTAAATCACTTGTTGTAAAAATATACAGGAAATTTAAAAAGATTTTGTTGTTCCAAAAGTAATTTTTCAAACGGTCTGCTAGATTAAAAGTTATGAATGAGAACATTTTTCATTGGCGTGACGTAAATTAGCAACTGCTCTAATTTAAATTGGACTGTCAGCAGAATGTTCGAATATCTTATATTGATACGTGAAGGTAAATCTTTAGCTCCCTTTTTAATATGCGGGCACAGAGGAGTGTGAAAATTGGCATAGTTTTAGTTCATATGGAGAAGAAGCTAAGAATAATAAAATCTATGTTAAATCTGTGTTAAAAATATATTAAGGGCCATTATTACAACTTATCTTTAAAGTAAATGTTAGTTAAAGGTAACTTTAGCTAAAGTGAGCAATAAAGTTACCTTTAACTTATTTTCGTTATTACAACTTCCCAGTAAAATAAAATTTATATTTTTGATATTGTGGCAACACCAAATGAAACATCGATTACTTTTGACCAAATGAATTGCTTTATAAAATACGTAGTGGCAACGTTCCTTCATTTACAAGCAAACAATAGAATAAAAACTAAAAAAGAAGAAAGCATATATTTCAAAAATTCATAACTGCACTGTATTCTTAATCGGACCGGTTTCTGGCATCTCAGCCTTCATCAGCGATTTATTGAACATTGTGATAATTGTTATGTTTTAATTGAATAGATTGTTTCTATATGAAAATTTTTTCTACTTAGGGCGGCCGTGAGGTTTTGAACCATGAACCTTCACATACAGTCGTACTTGCACTTTTTGGTCAGCGCTTTAACACACTCACCTAAAGTCAGGCCTACGAGCAGTGTGGTTAGATTCAGTTTTCGTACCATACAGCTTTACTTTGTATTAATTTCAGAAGATACAACTCTGTCCAAACAAACAATCGTTATTTTTGAATTTTGAATATTTTTTGCATTTATTGTTTGTTTGGACAGAGTTGTATCTTCTGAAATTAATACAAAGTAAAGCTGTATGGAACGAAAACTGAATCTAACCACACTGCTCGTAGGCCTGACTTTAGGTGAGTGTGTTAAAGCGCTGACCAAAACGTGCAAGTACGAGTGTATGTGAAGGTTCATGGTTCAAAACCTCACGGCCGCCCTAAGTAGAAAAAATTTTCATATAGAAACAATCTATTCAATTAAAACCAGAGTTCAGAAAAAAACACACACTGAATAAAAAACTCGTACATATATGTAAACAAACATAACTTAGACCAACACACACATATTTTTATTTTCATATCAGTTATGTTTGTTTTTAAATTTTCTTCGGTGCCCAACACAACCATGACTGTGTTCGTTTTAATATTTCATTATTTACACGAACATTTTTGTATCACATACTTTTTGTTTCAATCACACATAAAGCACACATTTTTGAGTGTTGCTTTATTTGAAGTTCATGTTCTGGTACGTGTACTGAAAAAAAAACACAGAACATGTACAATAAACAGGTTCGAGTTCAGTTATATTTTAAGTCGTGTTGTGGCTCGTGTAGTAAGAAAAAACAGAACATGTACAATAAACAGGTTCGAGTTCAGTTATATTTTAAGTCGTGTTTAAAATATAACTGAACTCGAACTTGTTTATTGCACATGTTCTGTTTTTTCTCACTACACGAGCCACAACACGACTTAAAATATAACTGAACTCGAACCTGTTTATTGTACATGTTCTGTGTTTTTTTTTTCAGTACACGTACCAGAACATGAACTTCAAATAAAGCAACACTCAAAAATGTGTGCTTTATGTGTGATTGAAACAAAAAGTATGTGATACAAAAATGTTCGTGTAAATAACGAAATATTAAAACGAACACAGTCATGGTTGTGTTGGGCACCGTAGAAAATTTAGAAACGCACATAATTGATACGAAAATAAAGATATGTGTTGGCTGCTTTTGAACAGAACATTGTGTGTTTCATGTGTGTATTTTCTGAACCTTGATTAAAACATAACAATTATCACAATGTTCAATAAATCGCTGATGAAGGCTGAAATGCCAGAAACCGGTCGGATTAAGAATACAGTGCAGTTATGAATTTTTGAAATATATGCTTTCTTCTTCTTTACCACGCACCATTTAAACAAAATTATAATTTGCAGTAATTGCAATATGTATGAAAAATGACTAAATCTAACAAACAAAAAACTAAAAACCTTTATTATAAGTCGCATAATTATTGAAAATGTGCAATAAAACTTTCTAAAAAATATACAAGCATATATTTAAGTATATGCAAATAAATTTATTTCCAAAACTAAATTGGTGTGAATTTCTTCTACATAGATCAGAAAATGTGGCAACATTGAATACATAAACCTCACGTTAAAAGTTAAAGGCAACAATATCTTCCATTTAGCTTATCGGTCGCTTTTAGCTTAAAGTATAGTTGTAATAACGAAAAACTTATAATCTGCCCGATAACATCCTAACTATAGCTATTGGCAAGTTGTCATTATGGCCCTAAATTAAATAAAATATTTATAATAATTCGTTACACCCTGTTAATGTGAATGATTTAAATTATATATCAGACGCTCTGTGTTGAATTGTGAATTGCTTAAATTGATTAACATACGTTTAGGCTGCATTAAATATTCATAAACTTTATATATATATATAGATTAAAATATCATTGAAAGACAAAAATTGAATGAAAAAATAATATTTCCTAGAATTTGCACTCCAATTTCGAGTGCTGGTCTATACTAGTATTTATCAAAATACTATATATACTAGGGTAGCCCTTCATTATATGGAGGGGAAAAAAGTATTCCAATTTAAAGTCTCAGCCTCCCAGAAATATACGAATAGCAAACAAACTGAGAAAAACAAAGTTTTGGCTCAATCAAAAAAAAAATTAGAGGTGCCTCAACGTGACTGAAAATTTCAAGTGAGTTTATATGGGGAAAATATGACTTTTTTAAGATTTTATGAAAATTTAATTCTATAGTTTAATTTTTTCGACAAGCTGTTATATGAATCGATTTCAGTACTAAATTATCTCTATACAAAGCTATATAACTTTAAAATCGAATAAAAACTCGCCAAGAAATAGCAAATAACCCAGACCAATTTTGTGCAAAAAAAAACTAGGTGGTGAAATTTGACGGAAATTTTTTCAACTTTAAGTAATTAATCAAAGCCATAATTTTTTTGTCTCTATACCTAGCACTCAGCACTCAGACGTGAAGTATTGTTTTATTACCACTTTTTTTACCTATTGCACAATGAGAACAAGGATGGAAAATTTTTTTTTGATAAAATTTTGGAAACTCCTTTTTAAGTTTAAAAAAAATTTTCTTAAACAAAATTTAAAAAAAATGGATCTGGCACTTTACGGTTTTGTTAAATATATATTAGAGATACACTGTGTGAATTTTTAAATAAATTCCTCTGCCAGCATTTTTTTACAAGGATTTTTTTTTGCGGATTTCGACAAAAATTAGATTTTTGTGAAATATTCACATACATCTTATTTAGTACGTCAACCGGGCAAGAGTTTTAACTATCTATAATACTAATAGGTAAGGCGATTTCTTGTGATCAATGATTTGTTCCACAGTATTTTTTCCCGATTTTGACGAAATATATCTTATTTGAAAGGCATTTCCTTTTAGGTGTCCACCAGATTTACAAATTTTTAAATTTTTAAATTTTTTTTGAGTAAAATGCATTTAAAGTTGCTACGAATACATACATAAAGTTATACAATACTATGTGTGTGTTTATTAAATTCGTTAATCACCCCAATTCTAAACAAAAATTCGACATGAAATTCCTTTTCCCCTTTCTCCTATTTTGAAAAATAATTCCCTCGGGAAAAAGTTCGATATGAAAAAAGTTGTTATTCTCAATGCACTTGAATTTAGTTTTTTCCCTAAAAAAATTTCACTTGCAAAACCGACGTAGTTTACATAAAAGTGTAAGTAATGTAAGTACTATTTTTATAAAACAAAATTTAAATAAAACAATTAGAATTTTTTTTTTGTTCTTATAGGTCAAGGATAACAAATACTTCAACTTTTGTTAACTTTAATGAAAGCCAATTCAGGCATTGGTTGTGATTTCCTTAGACTCAGCCCGCAATTGTCTTCTACCAATCCTTTGGCTATTTAGTTGTTGCTGGACTACTATGTGGTTTGGGTATAATGAATTTATGCTGCTGTTTGTAACTACCAAAAATATTTGACCTTGACTCATTTGTATTATACCGATTGACTCAGAATCATTTTCTGAGTCGATTTAGCGATGCCCGTATATCTGTCCGTCTGTGTGTGCATGTAAACCTCGTAATCAAACTAGAGGTCACAAATATGAATATATTTTAATAAAATTTAGTATATAAGCTTTTATTGCCTATAGATGAACGCTATTCAAATTGGTAAAGTTCGGTCCATGTTCAGACCTAGTCCCCATACAAATGACCCTCATTAAATCGACATAAATTGCCATAAAATCCAAATTTTCATGTAAATCTCAGTCAAATTGGGTTTGTACGTGTTTATTATATCCATTAATCAGTAGTCTAAAAATAATCCCTATAGAATAAATCTTAGTTTTAGGCCCCATATAGAGCTGCTGCCCGATCTTCACTTAAATCTATCAAAAAACAAAAATTTTTACCAGATTTTTCTCAAATTTGGTTTGTATATATTTTTTCAAAATATAATTGACTTTACCAAATACGATCGGGATCGATCCTTTTTTCGACCTAGTCCCCATGTAAATATAGCACCCGATATGAAATTTTTTCATATCTACAACCAAAAACAAGTAAGAAAATTATAGTCGGTGTAGACCAACTATATGATACCCTATACCATGCGTTGAGAGACCCTATCTCTCAGGCCCAACTAACTGGATATAGAAAATAAGCATAAACCAAATTTGAGTGGGATTTTTATAAATTTTTTTGTCTGCAGATATGAAAAAGTTCATATCGGATGCTATATCTATATGGGGACTAGGCCCAAAAATGGACCGATCCTGACCATGTTTGGTAAGGTCTCTTGTATTTTGCAAAAAAATATATACAAACAAAATTTGAGAAGAATCAGTGCAATATTTTTCTTTTTTGATAGATTTAAGTGAAGATGGGGAAGCAGCTCTATATGGAAACTATGACTAAGAGTTGTCCAATAGGGAGTATTTTTGGACTACTGAATAATGCATGTAATATATACATACAAACCCAATTTGACTAAGATTTGTATGTTAATGTGGATCTTATGGCAATATATGTTGATTTCATAGGGGTCATTTGTATGGGGGCTAGGTCTGAACATGGACCGATTCTCACCAATTTCAATAGCGTTCATCGCATGGCCGATAGAAGATCAAATACCAAATTTCATCAAAATATATTCATAATTGCGACCTGCAGTATGATTAAAAGCTTTACATGGACAAACCACATACATAGTGGTATAGGGTATAAAAATTAATAACAATGCCACTCAAATTTTGTTTATGGTTATTTCGTATATCCAATTAGTTGGACCAAAGAGATAGGGTCCTAAACCATGGTATGGGATATCGTATAGTCGGTCTAGACCGACTGTAATTTTCATACTTCTTTTTTATTTAAGTTTCCTTTCAAACTAATTTATTTGAAAATTAATTGTCAATAAGCATTTCAACTGGCTTCGAAATATATTGATGCCACTTATTCATTTTTTGTTCGCACGGAATTTATAATTGGAGGAGAAAGAAATTCCTTGAGAATATTCGTAATTCGGCTCAATGTGTTTGTGGGTGTGTTTTCTTCGTTCACAATAATAATTGTGTTGATTCGAAAAATAATTTTGGACATAAACCAATAACGCAATCGATATTTAAAAAGTGTTGAATTCTGAATTGGCTAAAATTGATTAGCATACCTTTAGAATTTGCACTCGAATTTCGAAGCTGGTATATATTCTAATTGATACAAAATCATCCTTTAAAAAAAACGAACCCCATTATATCTCTTGCATAAGTTAGCATTACTTAAATGCTCTGCCTACAACTCTTCTTCTTTTTAGAGTTGGTATGATTTTTTGTATGTTCCTATTTGTTTATGTGTGTGTACGTGCCGTATAAAAGGCTTTACAAACGCGTACTCAATTTTTATTTTAAGTACAATTTTTTCTAATTTTTTTACTTTCTTTCTTAATGACTGCGGCTGAGAAGCCCACCCAACGCATCAATTCAAACGCGAACGAATGTCCAATGTTGGCAAAATTAAAACAAAAAACAACGAAATATTTCCTAATACTTTTTTTTCTTCTATAACTTCAAACAATTTTTCTACTCTCCATCATAGGGTACAACGAAGTATTATAAATTGGTCCTGATATTCGTAACAATCAATAGAAAAAGCAACTATAAATTAATAAACTGACTAAACTCAACAAAATAACTATGAATCCAAACTTAATGAAATTAATCAACTGATAGTGAAATTTTTTTTGAGCGATTTTTAAAATATAAATTAAATTTATTAAGATCGGTGTTATTTTCTAGATTGAAAATGAACTTAATTCTCTTATGAATTTGTAAGCCCCGTTGTGATTTACTATGAAATTAATATCTTTTAGAAGTTACGGAAGTACAGCATTAAAATATTTTATATTTACTTTGTTTGGGAGACACCACGCCCATTGGTCTTAAAAACTAATCAAACGACGCTTCAAAGCAGATTATGAAAACCAAACTGAATTAATATTAAAATGAGGGCGCATTAATAAATCGGTGACTTTTTAAATAAAAAGGAGTTTAAAAAAAAAAGAATTCTCAGCATTGTCTCTTCCAGCTCAATACAGTTTATCTAACATTTTTTCAATTTTCTATCTCTTCAAAATAAGATAGAAAATCAAGGTAAACAAAAAAGTCGTTTGTTCATCGTTGGAGTTCAATCTCTTTCGCTATTTCTCTTTCCAACAATGGGCCGTCCAGAACGTTCAGCATCAATTATGCTTGTGAGACCACAAAAAATCTCAGTACCAGTTCTTTTTACCAGTGAATTGTTTTTCCTTGTTTGAAGTGATAGTTTTTTTTTTAACGTAACAGAACTGTAGTCAAATGAATATAAATTCAATTTTCTAAAATTTAAAATATTTCAGAATCTTAAATTGAAAATATTTCAAAATCAAGAGATGATCAGTTTTAGTTCAATATGTTGATTATGCTGGGCCAATCAATGCGGAGGTGTTTTGATATTTGAAGAAATCAATTATAATGTTAAGGTTATTAGTTGGAGAAGAAAAAAAAGAGGCGGAATTGGAGCAATGAGCAAGGTTCAAAAAATACACATATGAAACACACAATGTTCTGTTCAAAAGCAGCCAACACATATTTCTATTTTCATATTAATTATGTGTGTTTCTAAATTTTGTACGGTGCCCACCACACTCATTACTGTGTTTCGTTTTACAATTTCGTTATCAACACGAATATTTTTCTATCACGTATTTTTTGTTTCGAACACACCTAAACCACACAGATTCCAGTGTAGCTTTATTTGAAGTTCGTTTTCTTGCACGTGTACTGTTAAAAAAACAGAGCATGTTCTTCAACGCGTACAGTTCCACTCGCAACCGGAAAAAACGAAATTAAGTCATAAACAACATATAAAATGTCTCTGTTTTCTACTTTATTACTGTCTTTTTATTTTTATTTTATTTTTATTATTATCTTTTTATTTTTATCTTTTTATAACTGCTAATGAATTATATTAGATTTTTTTAATTAATTTGGTTGAAACAATTGTTGTCGTTATTATAGGGGTGTTTTGGATTTTTTCGATCGCGAGTGGATAATGTTTTAAGAACATGTTCTGTTTTTAAGCAGTACACGTGCAAGAAAATAAACTTAAAATAAAGCTACACTCGAATCTGTGTGGATTATGTGTGTTCGAAAAAAAAATACGTGTAGAAAAATGTTCGTGGAGATAACGAAATTTTAAAACGAAACGCAGTCATGATTGTGTTTGGCACCGTACAAAATTTAGAAACACACATAATTGGATGAAAACAAAAATATGTGTCTGTTGGTTTGAGCTATGTTTGTTTACATATATATACGAGTTTTTTATTCAGTGTGTCTTTTTTTCTGAAGTCTGGCAATGAGTGTGGTACCTTCCATACAAAGTAAATGTTTGTAAGAACTGGCAGATCCCAACCCTCGAAATTCGAGTGCAAATGATAGGATATTTTATTTTTTCTTTTAATAAAGACCATAAAGGTATGCCAATCAATTTTTGGCCAATTCACAATTCTCCACTTTTTATATATCGGTTATTGTCATTATTGGTTTATGTCTGTTGAATTTATTTAATAATGATAACCTTTAGCTTGTATGCTAGAGTTGTAACTTAACCCTATTAGTACATATATACACGAGTAATCATATAATATTGATTACTTAGATAAACAATAGAGATGAGCAACCAATGGTACATTAATATGTAATAGTACTGATATAACATCCCTTTCCTTAAGATCAAATTGCTAATTTTAATTATAAATTTGATGAACTTTGGTAACATAAATAAAGTACATAAAATATATACAGATAATTTATTATGACATATTATAATCAATAAAAATGTTCGGTGTCTTAACAGTTCTTCCATATCTAGTTTTATACAGTTGCTCTGATACTGGTGTGTTCCGATTGGTTTCCAAGACATCAGTTACAGAAATGTTTTGATTGTCTTGCACCTGTCTGTCTGCATTTATATCACAAGTTTGATTAACTGATTCAACTGCGGGTTGCGGATGTAAGGATACTGGCTGGAAATCAGATAGAAGCGGCATCGAATACTGAATCCTCTCAAAGTTATTGTTTTGCCTAGGTCTTAAATGAATTCTATTTCGCCTATACTTCACACCCCTTTCATCTTCAACAATATATGATCTTCTACACTTCATTATACTGACTACTACACCTGGTGACCAATTGAAATTAGGCTTTCTCTTGAAGAATATATTTTCTCCCTCTTTAAATACAGACAAATCCTTGCCATTTGCGTTATACTGTCTGGAAGACTGTTCCTGATTCTTATTAAAACAAGCTTTGTATTCAGAAAATGATACTACTTTTGGCTTTAGTTTCGTCGGCAATATTGGCACGTTAATTCTTAAATTTCTTGACATTAATAGCTGCGCTGGTGACGGCAAATTGTTTTTCGCTGTGTTTCTATAGTGTAACAGAGCTAAATAAGGGTCTGTATTTGTCTTTTTTGACTTTTTTAAAATATTTTTTACAATTTTCACAGAGCTTTCCGCCTGGCCATTTGACTGAGCATGATACGGGCTTGTCACCTTATGCTCTATGTCCCAATCACGTAGAAATTGTTTAAACTTGGCCGATTGAAATGGGGGACCTCCGTCCGACACTAAAAACATTGGAATACCATGACGAGCAAATATGTATAGATTTTAAGCTAATAATTACATTTTCAGCTGTTGAGTTGTTATTTAAAAACCCAATTTCAATAAACTTTGAATAATAATCAATGACAATGAGATACATTTTATCATCAAAGTGCATTAAATCAACCCCAACTTATTGAAATGGAAACTTAGTTATCTCAAATCCTTGCAATGTTTCCTTCTGATTTGCAGGTCTAAATTTTGCACAAACTAGGCATTGTTCAAATATATTCTTAATGTCAACAGACATATTTGGCCAATATAGTATCTCTCTCGCCAGGTTTATACTTTTATTTACGCCTAAATGACCTTCATGAATTTTATTCAACATTTCAGCTCGCATAGAAGTTGGTACAATTAATTTAGTGCCTTTGAAAACTAAATCTTCTATGATATGAATTTCACTTTGGAAATTCCATAATGGTTTTACCATATCAGAAACTTTATCCTTACTATTCGTCCAGCCATTTAAATAATAATCCTTCAAAGTAAGTAAGGTATCATCAGTATTTGTGGCCCTCGACAATTTCCCACGATACTCTTCACTTACAGCAACACTTGAATATATGGAATTTACATGACATTGGAGATCTGACTCATAATCTGGAATAAAATTTTCCTTTAATGCTGCTCTCGACAAAGCGTCTGAAATATACATTTGTCTACCTGGAACATATATGACTTCCAAGTCATACGCTTGCAAAGCTAACATCATACGCTGAAATCTTGCTGGAACCTCATGTAGTGGTTTTTTAAACAGGAATACCAACGGTTTATGATCAGTGTGAACTATAACCCTACGACCATATACATACTGGTGAAATTTATTGCACCCAAATTGTATGGCAAATAGTTCCTTTTCTATTTGAGCATAATGCTCTTGAGCCGTGGTTAAGGTTCTGGAACTGTATGCTATGGGTCGATTATTCTGCATAATGACTGCCCCTGCAGCTGATTTTGAAGCATCTACTGATAATACAAGTGGTAATTTTGAATCATAATGAGCCAAAACCGGAGAATTTGAGATTGTATTTTTCAAATTTTCATAACAACGATCACAATTTCCATCCCAAAGCCATTCAGTATTATTCTTCAAAAGATTTCTTAAAACTTGAGTTTTTCCTGACATGTTTTCTATAAATGAGCCTAGAAAGTTGACCATGCCTAAAAATCTTTGCAAATCTTTTTTATTCTGCGGAACTGGCATTTCCCTTATGGCTTTAACCTTTTCATTGTCCACTTTGACACCATCTTTATTAAAAACATATCCAAGGAAACAAACTTCATTAACTGCAAATTTAAATTTCTCCCTATTAAGCTTTAAATTGATCTCGCTTGCTTTCTCTAAGACTTTGACTAATCTTCTATTATGAATTTCCTCAGTCTCACCAAATATTAAAATATCGTCCACAAAAATTAAGACACCTTCCATGTGACCCAATAAATCTCGCATTACTCTATAAAAAATTTCCGTTGCAGCATTAATTCCAAATGGAAGCCTTAAATATTTGTACCTCCCAAAAGGAGTTTGAAATGTACATAGGTCTGAACTTTCATCATCTAGCCTCAGTGTCCAAAATCCTGAATATGCATCTAAATGAGAGAAATATGTAGCACCCTTTAATTTTGACCGAATGTCATCAATATTCTGTAATGGGTAATATTCTCTCATAATATATTTATTTAAATTTCTTGGGTCTAGGCATACCCTCACAGTGATGACTACAGAATTCACCCAAGACGTAGGTTTTGTAACTTTTTCGATTACCTGCATACTTTCCATTCTCTCCAATTCCTTCCTCAAATCATCAAGCAACGCAAACGGAACCTTTCGCGGTGGATCAACACATGGAATAGCATCCTCCGATAATTTCAGCCGACAGACAGGTGGAAGACATCCAAGACCTTGAAAAACATCATTGAACTTATTAGTAATTTGCTGACAATTATCTTCTTTTAAAACAAAAACTTTTTTCATAATGCCAATTTTCATGCATGTAGTTGGACAATCTATATTGGTTATAATGAAAGATAAATTTTTCACATAAATCATTAATTTTGCACTTTAGTGTACATTGACCAATTACATCTATATGTTTACCACCAAAACCTGGTATTTTTACATTTGATTTGCACAAAATATTTTTAATTTTTAGTTTTTCAAAATTTTTTAGTGACATTACATTTATGTCTGCACCTGGGTCTATGATGCAGCTAATTTCAATATTATTTACTTTGATAATCAGTTGCCATGATTCTTTAGAATAAAATTTATTTTGGTTTAAAGTGCCAATAAAAAATTGTTCTTGGTCATTTTCTTCACATTCATTCTGCTCTGACTCCAAATGTCTCACATTTCTATTTTTAAAACATAATTTAGCATAATGACCAAATAAATTACACGATCTGCACTTAACTTTTAATGCTGGACATTTATAACGATGTTGCTGCCCACATTTTCCACAGTTGTCGCTGTGCGCAGACTTTTCTTGATGACTGTATTGGTGCTGCTGCGAACCACTGCTGACTCCTTTCGACATGTTGTTGAAATTGTTCTGCCCTCTGTCTGGACCTCTGCCTTGACGATTGATTTGCAGAACATTTTCACTGACTAAAGCTGCATTTTCTCCTCTCACAATAGACTCAGCATTTTGCTGCGCCATAACAACCGTTTTCGCGATTTCAATTGCTTTTTGTAATGGCGGATCTGACTCTTGCAAGGGACGCTGACGAATATGCGACATATTGATATTCATGTTTGCTATGAAAATGTCTCTAACCAACGATTCTCTAAGATCACCAAATTCACAGTTTTTACTCAGATTTTCCAGATCTGTCACAAAATCATTTAAACATTCTTGGGGGTTTTGTTTTCGAGTGAAAAATGCATGCCTTATAATGGTTAAATTTTTACTTGGCTCAAAATAATTGTCAAATTTTACTTTAACTTGCAACAACATGGCCTTATCCATATCAAGGTTAAATGCGCTGTATATTTCCAGACCACGACTACCCATAGAATGCAACATTACGGCAATTTTTCTTTTGTCTGACTCCTTGTCAAGACCTGTGGCCAATAAATATATTTCAAACTGCTGCCACCATTTCTTCCTGCATTGTTGTTGTCTAGATTGGCTGATATGTTGAATCTAGGCACTGACGATGAAAAATTCGCTGCTGGCTTTACTTCGGTCATCTTCACTTTGTTATTGATCATATATATATATATTTTTTTTTTTGATTCTGAGTTCTTAAACTTCTGACACCATGTTGACTTTATTTAATAATGATAACCTTTAGCTTTTATGCTAGAGTTGTAACTTAACCCTATTAGTACATATATACATGAGTAATCATATAATATTGATTACTTAGATAAACAATAGAGATGAGCAACCAATGGTACATTAATATGTAATAGTACTGATATAACAATGTCCAAAATTGTCTTTCAATTCAACACAATTATTATTGTGAATGAAGAAAATAAACTCACAAATACATTGACAAATTTAATAAACACACACATATCATTGTATAATTTTTTGTATGTGTTAGTAGCAATTTTAAATGCACTTTCCTTCAAAAAAAAAATGAAAAAATTTTAAATTTGTAAATCTAGTAGACAAGTAAAAAGAAATACCTTTCAAATAAGATATGCTTGGTCAAAATCGGGAGAAAACTGTTGAATAAATCATCGGTCAAAAGAAATCGCCTTATCGATTAATATTTGAGATTTATGCGTAATACTTGTATTATAATAACAAGAGTCTGAGGGGTTTTTGTGAGTTCAGTGATCGTTAATTGGATAAAGTGTTAAAAATGAACGAGTTCGATCAAGTGCGCGTGGCTTTTTCACTTCGCTGGTAGTTTTTTAACTTCGTGTGAGTCCATATATAATTTAAGAGAGTTCTCGAGTCAAATAGGAACGTGATAAATTATACACAATAAATTACATGGAGTACTAACTTTAAGATTCGTCAACCTACTGACTTAAGAACACATGTTTTTGAAATATCAATTATGTAAAAATCGAACGACACGGCGTTCAGCATTTTGGACTCAGTGAAGCCACTTTAAGGCACATTTTGAAGATTTATTTGCAGTCGTTTCTATACAAAGTCCAATTGATTCAAAGCTTTTTACTGGCAGATCGGCCACGTTGCTTGCAATACGGCCAAACAGTTGACACTGAACCTGACTTTTGGCAGCAAATTTTAATGACCGACGAGACCCATTTGGCAAGCTTCAACAAGCAAAATTGTGAACGGATAATCTGCACGAGATCCAGTAAATATTATTCAATGATAAAAAAAGACTGCTTGGGCCGGTGTTTGCGCCAAAACTATCATTGTGCTATTTTTCTTCAGAGAAGGCGAAACTGTCGGTGGGAAACGATATCGGTGGATATTGGCTGATTACGACTACCAGAAAAGGGGCTGGACGGTTACTGATTTCGACAAAATGATGAACCATGCCACACCTTCAAATCAAACAATACAGATTCTGCAACAAAAATTCCATAAATGTGTCATGTCTAAAAAAGGCAAAATTGACTGGCCACCCAGATCTTCAGATCTGACCCCTTCGGACAACTTTCTGTGACTATGTACTTTGAAAAGCAGAGTGTACTTTAACAAGCCTCAGATCATTGACGAACTCCAGACAAACAAACAAAAAAGTTAAAAATTCAGAAAAAAGTTCACATTTTTCCGTGGCCAATAGAGGAGGCCATTTAATTGATTTTTTATACCAAAAGGGGCAAGCTAAATAAAAATATCATACATATGACAATAGGTTGTTTTTTTTAAAGTAATTTAAAATTCACATACCGACATAAGATGGCTCATTCTGGATAAGTTAATAATGTGAATCATAAAAATAAAAATGGGCGGGATGAAACTATCGGTCGTGGCTCCCATACAAATATATTATTAAAGTTTTATGTAAGTTCATAAGTTACAAGTCCTAATGTCGAACCAACACACGGCAGGTTTTACCAGCCTTATACTTGTATATTAAAATTCACCAAATTAACTTCCTACGAGATTGCGTTGAAATCACAAAGAAAATAGAGGCGAATAAAAACTAGGGGCAAATCGTCGCATTTGATGTCGGTAAGTCAATCGAAATTCCATATCTCAGTTTATTATTTAACGAAACCGGACAAACGTCAGACCTCGCTTCACTTTTATTTTTAGCCAGGGGCCATCATTCGTTAACTGTGACTGAGTAAAATTATTCTTAGTATCGATATCGATATTTACTTACGATATCGGATAAAGAAGTTTTATGCAGTCACTTGAAAGGAAAAGAAATGAAAGACAAGTTTGAAATATATTGTTTACACTGGGGAGAAAAAGATATAACTGGTTTTTAATGTCCAATTGCCTGTCACTACGGAAAAAGTAATTAAAAACAAGTAAGAAAATTATAGTCGGTCTAGACCGACTATACGATACCCTATACCATAGTTTAGAGACCCTATCTCTTTGGTCCAACTAATTGGATATAGAAAATAAGCATAAACAGGATTTGAGTGGCATTGTTATTAATTTTTTTGGCTGCAGATATGAAAAAAGTTCATATCGGGTGCTATATTTATATGGGGACGAGGTCGAAAAAAGAACCGCTCCTGACCGTATTTGGTAAAGTCACTTATATTTTGAAAAAATATACACAAATCAAATTTGAGAAAAATCTGGGCAATATTTTTGTTTTTTGATAGATTTAAATGAAGATCGGGCAGCAGCTCTATGTGGGGCCTATGAGTAAGAATTGTCCTATAGGGATTATTTTTGGACTACTGATTAATGGATATAATAAATGCATACAAACCCAATTTGACCGAGATCTAAATGATAATTTGGATCTTATGGTAATTTATGTCGATTTCTGGTCTGAACATGGACCGAATTTTACCAATTTCAATAGCGTTCATCCTATGGGCGATAAGAGCTTATATGCCAAATTTGATCAAACATATTCATATTGCGACCTATAGTTTGATTATAAGATTTACATGGACACAGAGATGGATGTCGGACGGACGGAAGGACGGACATCGCTAAATCGACTCAGAAAATAGTCAATCAGTATAATTAAAAGAGGGTCTAGGTCAAATATTTTTGGTAGTTACAAACAGCAGCACAAAGGCATTATACCCAAACCACATAGTGGTATAGAGTATAATTATTGATGTTGTTCCGGGTTACCGCTGCGAAATACAGGGTTAGTTAATGGAGATAGTGTACATCTCACAAGAATATGTTGCGAATAATTTGGATGAATATATAGTGTTGACGAATCTGTCTGCTAAATGGGTGCCACATTTGCTCACAATTAACCAGAAACAAATTTTGCAACAATATGGAAGATGTGTTTGGCGAAATGAAACAGGGATCCATCACCATGCAATAATACGAAGAAACAGTGGAAACATTGGGTTTCTCCGCGTCGTTCAATTCTAAGCGGCATAATTAAATTCCCTGTCTAAAGGTGAAAAAAAACTGTCATCTGAAATATTAATCGAATCTATTAGCCCACTCTAATGATGAATATGTAGTCTCATCGAAGCAATCCATTAGTGAACAAATGCGTAGTCGCATTGATGAAATTCCATGGATTGAACTACAAACTGCTGTTTTATCCACCATTTTCTAAAAATTTAGTTGAAGCAAATGTCACTTCTGAAAAGCTTGTGAAACCATATAATTTTTAAGGGATCCAGAAATTAATGAAACTTTTTATGAAGTATTGAGCTAAAATGAAACCCTGTTTAAAATAAAATAGATTTAAGTCAAAATAATATAAATTTCCATTATTTTGAAAGGACTTTTCAGTCTGACCTCGGAACTATGTTCCAAAATAGGTGTCTGGCTCCTCTTGGTACATTATTTTGACAATTACAAAACTTCTTCCTAAATAGAGTTAGTAGTGCTTTTAAATTGTCGCTCCATATCCATTCTAGTATTTGTTCTGCTTCATAGAATTTTTATGTTATTTCGTGGAACCCTTAACCAAACTGAACAGCCATCATCCATCCTTTTTAAGGTTATGCGGTACAAGGATGTGTGAGTGTCTACTATTTACTAAATAATACTAGGATGATGACTACGATGTAGTCAAATAGAATCGGTGTATAAAACACATTTCGCGCTTTGTATAAAACTTGAAAATTTTCGAAATAGGTTTGGTCTTGCCAAAGGGGTTTTAAAAAAAAAAAAGGATAAAAAACGCACACATACATATAAAAATGGTAAAGAAAAAATTCTACAAAAAATTGGAAAAAATTGTTTTCATTTTTTTTATTGTCCAAAAAACACCCACACTTTCACAAACAGACCCACTGACTGTGTCTTCTTTTGGTCCTATTTGAATATGTTGGAGCAAGATTTTTTTCGCTCTTGCTCTCTTGCTATGTGGTGTTGTTTTTAAGTTGTTGTGTTTTCTATTTTTTTCTTTCCACTGATGATGCTTAGTTTATGGCATAGAGTTTGAGGGAAAAAAGGTAGTTTTGCAAAGGCCTTAACTGCAATTGTAACTGTATTGGAGCAGGTTTTTTTTTACTTAATTTTTTTTCCTCTTTCAGCCTTTTTGCATGCGAGGTGTGAGTTTTCATACCTTCAACATGGTCAAGTCTCTCTAACCCTTTACAAAATTGCCCCCTTTTTTGGGGGGGGGGGGGGGTGGTTTGGTGCGTTGCCAAAGCAAAATACACATAACAAAAAAGCATAGAAGGATGGTAAAAAAGAACCAACAAAACAAATAAAAAGATAAATAAATTAAAAAACAAACTTCATGTTCATGTTAATTATACCACTGTTGTCCTTTTACTTCCTATTTCCGGTTTCTCTATGACTCTTTACTTGTTTATTTATTCAAAGTCTCTCCAACTTTCTCGAAATAATAGAAAAGTGTATATGGTCGTTAACCACAAATGGAAATATAATAAAATTGACCGTTCCCTAAACATTCAAACAGTTATAATTCAACAATTTAACAGTTCTAAATTTTAAATATTTTTTTTTATTTCTTTTTATATTTTTTATTTCTAAATTGGCTTAGGTTATTGGCTTTTATATGCCATCACCACCTTCTGTTATTATATTTTTTTTTTCAGTTTATATTTTCAGCTTTAGAAAAAATCATTTTTCGACCATTTATCACCTTTTATTATTTGTATTCTTCCCTGTTTTAACATTTTAACTTAGATGACCGCCAAATGACTGTCACTTTTTTGTTTGTTTGTTATTTGATTTTCTCAATAAATTTATTTTTTTCCTGCTTTGATATTTCTATATAGATTTCTAGGTTATTCGATAATGGTACATATATTTTTGTTGGTATTTTTTTTAATGTGTGGCCATAAATTTTAATATTGCTAAATCTAAACAAGTGGTTGGTTTATCACGGTTGAGCAATATTATGGATGATTCATCAATTATTTTGACAATTGATCGTTGTCTCAAATTTTCAGCACACATAAATTTCTTTAAAATTTTAATGTGTCAGATTTTTCCCGTCATCATTCTTTTTTGGATAAATTCATTCAAAGAAATTCGGTGAAGATTAATCATAGGCCGCACTTAAGAAATCACACTGCTTAGAACAGTTAGCAAATCTACAATTTTTTTTTTTTCTTAAAAAAAAAAACACCATGCCACACTTTCAGAACAAAATTTGGAACAAATGCGGTCATAACACCTATTTTATTTAAACATTTTTCTTAACTTTTCATAAACTCTAAACAAGTCTTTCTTAAAAGCAAAATTTTTGAAACTTTGGCGACAGTGCCATACAGTGGGCTGGCCACACATTGGAAACTTTTATAATTCGAAATTCTCAATTTGGTTTTTAATAATTTCGAGTTAAGTCCTAAAAGAATGACTTTTTTTTTTGGAGGGGTTAATTTGGCGTGTTATATATAAGGTTCAGAAAATACACACATTAAACACACAATGTTCTGTTCTAAAGCAGCCAACACATATTTTTAGTTCTAAATTTTGTACGGTGCCCAACACAATCATGACTGTGTTTCGTTTTAATATCTCGTTATCTGCACGAACATTTTTCTATCACGTATTTTTTTGTTTCAAACACACTTAAACCACACCGATTCGAGTGTAGCTTTATTTTAAGTTCGTTTTCTTGCACCACTTTTTTATTTATAAAAGGTTCGAAAATTATTCAAATTATAAAAATCAAAAATAATATTATTTTATTTATCAAGGCATCGGACATAGTCATAGGACATATTGAAATTGGTGAAAATGGGCGCATGTTCAGACCTACTCTCCATTCAAATGACCCCTATGATATCGACTTAACTTGCATAGGATTCAAATTATCAAATAGATCTCAATCGAATTGGGTTTTTGTGCGTTTATTACATTCATTAATCCATAGACCAAAAATAAACCATATATGACAATTCACTTAAACCTATCAAAACAAAAAATATTGCACAGATATTTCTCAACATCGGTGACTTTGCCACATTTGCTTTTTTTCTAAACCCAATTTGTTTTACCTGAGACCAATTCTCTAAACGCATGGCATATGGTATCGGTCTATACCGACTAAAAATTTCTTACTTGTTTTCTTAAGATAATGTACTTTCAAATGAAAATTTACCAGTTGAAAAGTATCAGTTTTCCCCTTAAGGCTCGAATTAAAACAAATTTTATTCTTCTCCGATGCTTGTGTTTCTGGTGGAATCTACATATCAAATTTCATATTTCTAAATTACTTACTCTTACATTTATGGGCCGTTTTTTCCCCATTTTAACATCCGAATTTCCAAAAGATTTCGTCTCATTTAATGTTTTTATCCACAAAATATATTTTATGCTCGTTTGACTAGAAGATACCAAATATAGAATTTTTCCTCTTTTTAGCCGTTCTTCCTCCCTAGATGTTAGAATTAGCAGTAAATTCATTTTGAACTGATGCCCACGTATTCGGTGGAGTGTGTATAGTAAAATTCATATATACATATGTATGTATATATATATATTAATATGTCAAGAAGATGCGTTTTTCCCCTTAAATGGCCAAATTTCGGAATAATTAATTATGAGTCCATGTTTATTTCTCGAACGAAGTCTACGCGCCAAATTTCATATTCCTAGACTCATTTGTTATCATTTTCCCCCTTTTTGTCTGCTTTTACCCCCTTAATGTACGAATTTTTAAAAATTCCTTCTTAGTGGATCTTTACGCTGACAAGGATCCTACAGTTCGAATTCGAAGTTTCTGGGCCGAAGTGTTTGGGCTGGACGATAATGATCAATCACGTATCTCTCTTATATATATATGGGGGGTTTCATGTCAAGTGCACCAACTTTTGAAACCGATGTCTTCCGATCGGGATGATTTGCACCAAGGTTAGTCCTATTGGACAGTAGTTTAGACACAAGTTTTCAAAAAGATCGGTCCAGATCTCTCTGAGTTAGAGGGGATCAAAATTTGACATTTTGGCCAAACAGGTGTTTCTTCTCATCCATGTAACTTATTGCCTATTGTTCCTAGAAAATTTTCTCCCAAAGAGTTTAGATAGCTATTTCTTCAGTATTTCGTAAAAAAATACTTTAAAAAAAAAATTTGTATACTTTTTTTTTTGCTAAATTAAAGCATTTTTTGCCTTTTTTTCAAAAAGGGCATTTTTTTTTTTTTTTTTTTTTTCATAACAAAGCTTAGGATTTTTCCTTTAAGAGCTTTTTGGTCGCTTAGTGGGATGGGAGTGGGATATCTATCAAAATAAATGTTTTGTAACTCAAAATTTTTTCCTATTTGTGTGTAAAACCTTACAAGTAAAACTTATACTGAGAAACTAGACAAACTAAACTTTCCGAAGGCATATAACATACCTAACTAAAATTTTATACCCTCGTTACTGTAGTACTCAGAATATGTTAACCTCAGGAAAAAATCACTTTTTTCTATAGAAATGTTGAAAAATTATTATTTTTTATTTATTTTTAATAATAATTAAATTAATGTATAATAATAATAATATTAAAAAGATAAATAATTTATTAAAATTTAATCTTAATGGCATTAGATCCATTTATATCATAACTATTTTTATGCTTAATTTATTGTAGCTGATGAATTATTTAAGTCTTGTAAATTTTTAAATACCCAGTCTTTCATCCAGCTTTTTTGTCGCCTTTATTTACTGCGTTTTTTTGTCAATCCTTTCTTGGCGTTACTAGGTTCAGATGTTGATTTCGCTGCTGGTTTATTTGTTGTCTTTGGAAAGAAATCGCATTGAATATAGGCAGAAAACTTTTTCAACTTGGGTCTTCCATGGACAAGCGGCATAAAAGCATGGTATTGAGCGGTGCCATCGATTGCTACCGCAGCATCGAATCTGCTCTTCTGTGTTTTCAATGTTTCCTGATGATCCTCTTTGCTACTAAAAACTATTTTAGTTTCTTTACAATAACTTTTTGCCTAATGGAATAAAGTAGTCGCATCTAAGATGCGATCTTGATGAGAGCACTGGAGGCTATACTTCGCTGCATTTCTTTTAAGGTTTGCTCCAATACCATCACATGCTCCTTTACCATGAGCAGTAGGATGAAAATGCCACTCAGCTGGCATTCCAAAATCTTTTTCATGGGCCATAAGATTTGCCAAGCTACTTTTGTTTTTAAAATGTTGACGAGCTCCGTCCGAAACGTAGTATACTTCCTTACTGTAAATTTAGATTTTAGAAATTTTAGTATTCTCTTCTGGTACTCATAAGCTGCAACGGTATCATGTTTTAAATCGTCGGATATGATTGCCATACTTTTGTGTTCCAGTTTTTCATCTTTCATGTAGTAAATAACTACTGTGAATATAGTTGCTTGGTCGTTATTGAAGTGGAATGCTTGTATGGCATCCTGAAGAACATATTTATAGTTTTCTGCGAAATCATATGAAATAACGAATACACCAGACTTCAAATGTATCTTCAAATCCTTGAAGAATGACCATTGCTCTTTTACTAAAAAGTCATGGTTTCTCAAGTTTAGCAATCCTGTACACATTTATTCCACAAAATCATCCACATTTAAAATGATTGTTTTCGATGTGCATCTGTCAGTCTGAATCCAAGAAACAAATTTGACCTCCTCTATATATTCTCGATCTAAAGAGTTGATTAAATTTTCTTTGATGAATGTGGTTTTCGGGCAATTGGTACATTCACCTAAGTGGCAAGAAGTTGTTGCATTAGGACACATAGTCAATTTAAGGCAATCGCGGTAATCGTGTAAATCTTCTGCCGAATCATCTGTTAAATACTTTAAGTTGATTTCCTTCAACATCAGTTTAACATTTTCATGGTAAGTGCAAACGCATACTGTGTGAGTTCCGCCGCTTTCTGCCAAAACGCAATGTTTTGGCCTCATTTGGGTTAATTTCGTGAAGCCAATTCTAACATCCTCGTGTTCAGATTGAAATGTTGCAAATAACTCTTTCAGGTTACAGATAACCATTCTCTTCTGTTATGTTATGAAGGTATGTTACATACCTTCGGAAAGTTTAGTTTGTCTAGTTTCTCAGTATAAGTTTTATTTGTGAGGTTTTAGACACAAATCTGAAAAAATTCAAAATAGTGCATTTGTGAAAAATTGAAAAACCGTTGTCTTAAGTTACAAAACATTTATTTTGATAGATATCCCACTCCCATCCCACTAAGCGACCAAAAAGCTCTTAAAGGAAAAATCCTAAGCTTTCTTATGAAAAAATAAAAAAAAAAAAAAAATGCCCTTTTTCAAAAAAAAAGGCAAAAAATGCTTTAATTTAGCAAAAAAAAAGTGTAAAATTTTTTTTTTTTTTTAAGTATTTTTTTCCGAAATACTGAAGAAATAGCTATCTAAACTCTTTGGGAGAAAATTTTCTAGGAACAATAGGTAATAAGTTACATGGATGAGAAAAAACACCTGTTTGGCCAAAATGTCAAATTTTGATCCCCTCTAACTTAGAGAGATCTGGACCGATATTGTTGAAAAATTGTGTCTAAACTACTATCCAATAGGACTAACCTTGGTGTAAATTTCATCCCGATCGGAAGACATCGGTTTCAAAAGTTGGTGCACTTGACATGAAATCCCCCATATATATTAATATGTCAAGAAGATGCTAAAAGGTACAATTTTTCCTCTTTTTGGGCGTTTTTCCCCTTAAATGGCCAAATTTCGGAATAATTAATTATGAGCCCATGTTTGTTTCTCGAACGAAGTCTACGCGCCAAATTTCATATTCCTAGACTCATTTGTTATCATTTTCCCCCTTTTTGTCTGCTTTTACCCCCTTAATGTACGAATTTTTAAAAATTCCTTCTTAGTGGATCTTTACGCTGACAAGGATCCTACAGTTCAAATTCGAAGTTTCTGGGCCGAAGTATTTGGGCTGGACGATAATGATCAATCACGTAACTCTCTTATATATATATAGATAATAATTATTGTAGTAGTAGTAGTACTAGTAGTAATAACAAGTATGCGTATACACGATTGGAAATGCTTTTAATCAGAATCAGTGTAGACGTCGCACAGTGGACTATATTTTGAGAAGGCGGCCAAATATCATTTTTTTTTTTGTTACCGATTTTAAAATTATGTTATTGATTTGAAAGTAAATACTAGTAAACCTCGGGAGTCAAAAAATTGCGACTCTCTCTCAACTATATCACAGCGAACAGTGTCTTCGAAAATGGGCTTTCTCAGTATTTTGCTAAAATTAAAAATTTCTTTGTAAATTTTTATTTTTGAATGACTGTGACTTTTTAGATTTCAAAGATTTTGAAGTGAAATAAATTTTGTATAATTTTTTGGCTTCCTTACTATTTATGTTAAATATGTAAAATCACTGAGTCATTCCGAAATTTAAAAAAAAAATTTTTTAAAAAAGGTCAAAATTTTCCGAAAATCTCCTACTTAATAGAGCATAACTCCTGCCAGTCGACAGCAGTCAGAAAAAATCTTGCACTCTTCTATAATCCGAACCCTCCCCTATACTCTTATACTCCATTATACACCCGCCAGTTTCCGCCCGTGCGCACCAGAACAATTTTTCTGATCCAGGGTTAGATATTTTCTGCAACATTTATGAATACAAAAGTTTTCCACTTTTATTATACGGATCGACTCAAAAACACTTTCTGAGTCGATTAAACGATGTCCGTCTGTCCGTCTGAGTGTTATGAATTCAAAAGTTGGTCGTACCGGTGCACCGTGGTGTATTTTTTTTGCGTGTCGGTAGAGTTGTCAGGAGTTGTTATATGCTTAAAAAAAAGGGTTGAGATATAATGCGCTTAATTGTTACAGGTACATTTACATAGGTATCTTTCAAAAACATTAATAGTTTGAATTAGAGTTATATAGTTTAAATACCTGACAAAATAAATAACTGGTAAATGGTAAAAAAAAAACTATTGCGACATAGCCCTTTAAGATATGAGCAGGTATGCTTCACCTTTTAAAAGGGGTTAGGGTGTGGGTTTGTTATGCTTCTAAAAGTGGTAATAAAAGATAAAAATTTTTATTTTACATAATTGCAAGAAAGAGTATTTATAATAATGTTTCCACAATTATTATTCATTACAATTTGTGCAATGGCTAAGTACTGTTACAGAGATCTGGCAGATATTTATTTTCAACGAAATGATGTAGACGGTGTAATTTTGCACATAGTGAGCAACGACTTCTTTAAGAATTGTAACCTAGAAGACATTGAAATGCACAAAGGAAAAATTACTAATTTTGCATCGAATTTGAAAAGACGGTACATTGAATGCTCTCATAGCAAGGCAAAGATGTATAAACGTTACCAAGACTGGTAAATAAAGGAACTTATTTTTGAGAGTGCATCTACAACTGCCAACGAAAGTGGAAACAAGGGTCGACCAGCAAAACCAATTGACGGATGTAGTGAAAGATCTCGAAGGCGCAAACTGGAGAATATCAATACAGAAATTTCTCAAAGAATTATTAAGGATTCATTTTTGCACCAAATTCAACCAACCCAAAATAAAAAAAATAAAATTGAAATAATTGAAAAAATAGTAGAAGCGAGCCCAAGGCGCACAAAGAGGATTTTGAAAAGCATTCCTACATTGAATATAAGAAATTTACGCCGGAAGAAGCGTTCGCCCTATTTTTGGATTTGAAATTGACCAAAAATTAATATAAGGAATTGCGGAAGCGAATCAATGAAAAGAATTGTGGGATTTTTACAGAGTATCGAGATTTAGTTTCTGCCAAAAAAGAATGCTTACCTTCACAATCTGCTTTTAGTGTCACTTCAACATCAGCAGAAATAAAATTGCAAGATCTCCTTGAACATACTGCAGAACGATTGCTAAATACGCTTGATACTGATCATTTAAAAAAAATTGGTAATGGCAGCATTACTTTAATTTCTAAATGGGGATGTGATGGATCCTCTGGTCAGAAACAATACAAGCATTTAATGTCGAAAATTCATCAGGTGCTAATTTATTTATGGTATCTTTCGTTCCATTGCGCTTAACAAAAAGGTATAGCGTCTTAGAGCCGTCAACCAGTAGAGCAACAGAAATTGATATATGGAAAAATGAAATAATTCCTTCTTCAACAAAATATTGCAGACCAATAAAATTTGCATTCAAAAAGGAAACCAAAGATGTCATAAGTGAAGAAGTTCAAAAAATAAAAGATCAAATTAAGGAACTTCAACCAGTAATATTTAAATTTGATGACCAAGACATTGAAGTACATTTTAAAATGTGTCTCACAATGATTGATGGAAAAGTTGCACAAGCTTTAACTGGAACAAAGTCAACGTCAAGCTGCATTATATGCCAAAAGACATCAAGTCAATTAAGCCAACACCCACCAGAAGACGATAGTTTTAAGAAGCCTACGAATTTGGGATGTCCCCTCTTCATGCTAGAATACGTTTCATGGAGCATATTCTTAAATTAGGTTATGATTTGGAATTTGGTCCGTTAGGCGAAACAGTGAGAAAAAACAAAGAAAATGAAGAAAAAAGAAAGCAAAAAAAAAAACAAATTCAACAAAAATATCTACAGCTAACTAGGCCTCGTAATCGACCAACCAAAACAAGGGGAAGGAAACACAAATGATAGAAATACTGCCAGGAGATTTTTTTCCGATCCGGAAACTGCAGCATGTATCACAGGTGTAGATCATGAATTAATAAGACGATTCAAAATCATATTACAAGTTCTAGCATGCAGCAAAAAGATAAATGCAAAAAAATTTGGAGAGTACGCCAATAAAACAGCTATACTTTATAATGAAAAATACTCTTGGAGATATATGCCATTCACAGCTCATAAAATTTTGTACCAAATAATTCAATAGGAGATCTACCAATAGGAGATCTATCTGAAGAAGCGCAAGAAAAAAGGAACAAAGACTACAGATTCTTTCGCAAGCACAACACAAGGAAAATGTACAGATGTTGTACTAATGAAGACCTTATCACTATTTTGTTGTGCACTTCAGATCCATATATGTCCAACATTCGTCAAAAATGGAAAACTACCTCTATTGAATTTGACAAAGAAGCTAAACAACTTCTAGAAGATGAAAATCAAGGCTATTTAGAAGAAATTTTTACTAAAATTGGTTGATTTAAAGTACTTTTTCATTACACTAAAAATAAGTTACACTTTTTTTTATATAGTTAAAAAATTTTCTTGATTTAAAAATTTACATATTTTGTAATTTACAATAAAAATTGTTATATTTCATAAATTTACCATAAAAATTGATATAGAAATATTTAAAAAGACAATAAAAAAAATTAACTAAAGCAAAAATATACGAGTTTTTCATTGAAACTTATCTATCTTGAACCAATATAAGGTAACTTTTACGTTCGTTGCTTAATAAATTATATTTTAACTCGGGATCTTTCAAAAAAAAAAAAAAAAAACAACCTTTGGCCCTTGTGCACATTAGGACTAAAAAGATTACTGGGGCCAAAGTTTGGAATTTTCTGAAAAAATGAACTTAAAAAATTTTTAAAAAGTATTAGTTGTAAAATTAACTGAAAAAATAAGACATTATATTAAAAAAAAACCTTTTTTTACCTTTTAACACTTCACTTTTGTACTAAAATTCAACTACAAATGAAAACGTATTTTATACCCTCCGTAACTTTTTTTTATTTTGGGTCGAGAATTACGTTTTATAGCAAAACTTAAAGGCTAAAGTCTCACCTACCAAACAAAAAAAAAAACCGCGTATCAAAATTCCAATCCAATCAAAAATTATAAATTTTTGACCGCCTTCTCGTCAAATGGTCCACTGTGCGTCCATTGATACGTTTGCTGAGCTTAGTGCTTTACCTGTGCTGCTGCGGTCGGTGCGTGATCGCGTGTGTTGTTTATTGAGATCTTAGGTACATTTTTGTAGTTGGACCTGAACAGGGGACCTGAACAGGGGAAAAAAGGTTTAAAAAATCGAATTTTTTAAAGTTTTTTGCGATTTTGATCTTGAAGATGTTTTTAATTTTATATGTTCACAATTCTTTATGACAAGAGCTACAACTTTGTCACAGAGAGTAAATCAAAATTCCGAACGGTTTGCAAGATATGAGCCAGAAAAATTGATCACTTTTTTGCAAAAATGACACCGAGGCCCTAAATCTTTAGGGGCCCATAAAAAAAAGTGCATGACTTGGGGCAAAGCTGAGAGATACAGGTCCTTTTTTATCTTTTATCACGTAGTGGTGTCCGTATATGGTTATATTTTTTCGTGTTGTACTCTGTTATCTATGTGAGTCGATTGCGTTAATGGGAAAGTATTTTTTTTTTTTTTTAATTTGCACCAAAATCACAAATAATTTTCACGTCAGTTTTCACCAAAAACTGGAAAGAAATAGCTGTATCAGTCAAACTATTCAACTGAAAACGTTCAAAATGATACAAATGTCTATCGCGGCTAGATTGCGAAAATTATTGTAATTGGAAAAAATTTGATTTACTGATGACCTTCTCTAGATGGTCTAGTGGTTAAAGGGTTAATGAACAAAATAATTTCTGGTGAATTCAATTTAAATTTGTTTTTAATATTCCTATTATATTTGTCACAGCTTTAGCACAAGTGCCTAATTAATTTATTACTTTAAAACCACAACTAAGTTTTGTATATTTTCTTATATTAAATTTAATGTTGTTATTTTGCCTATTTAACTTTATCGGCCCTCCGATTTATTTTTCTCGCATAAAATTTAATGTTGTCTGTTTTTAACAACTTTCTGCTTCTTTCTATTTTCTTGTATGTATATTTTTTTGCAACAATCTTCGCATTGTAAAGCAATATGGACAGCATAATAAAGAAATAGCAGATCATAATTTTTGGCCCCCAACACCCCCAACGATGGCACTACGCAATTCGAATGCAACAGCGAACAGTAAACAAGGATATGAGGTACGAATACATACAAAAACTTTACAAAGTTTACTTTACTTTACTTAACTTTACTTACTTTACCTAATAGAAATGTATAATTTTATTATTATTTAATTTCTGTTGCTGTTGTTGTTTTTTTTATATAAGATTTGTTACAAAATTCTCGTTCATACGTATGTATGAAAAACAAAGAAAGCAAATAATACAGACATCCCCAGCATTCGAGTATAAAAAAAAACAAAGAAAAACAAACTGACTTAAAAATGTAAAAAAAAGAAACAACAAAAAACAACGTCTAGTTAAGACACTTCTTTTTTTCTTTCTTTTTGTCCATAAACCATGAGGAACAGAAAAAATAAGCAGGCAACAGGGGGAATTCCAGCGCTTTTTTTATATGCAGCTTTTTTTTGGTGTGTTTGAGTTTATTTTTTTCTTATTTTGTCTATGTTATTTTTTCTAAGTTTATGTTTTGTAGATATATATTCTTTTTTTTAGATTTTATTCTAACAATATAAACCTAGGTCATGTTCATGTTTTATATTTTTTTTCTATATTTTTTTTTGCTGGCTGGTTATGTGTATGTTTGGCTAGTTGTCTGAATTGATTTTATATGGGGGAAAAATATGCGATTTTTTTCGAACCATTTTTTTCCTAGATTTTTTTATTATTATTATTTTTTTTTATTATAGAAATAACTAAATTTTAACCTATTTCCATTGTGCTTTGATTGTGTTGACTTTATTTTTTTTTTTTGCTAAATTGGGTTTATTTTACATAAATATTTATAAAGAATCACTTGATTTGTTTTCCAATTATTTGGTTAGATTTTAAATGTTTTAAGTTGTTTTTCAATTAAATGATTTAGTTTTGAATATTTGCTGGCGTTTTTATGATGCTGCAGTTTATTTTGTTTTAACGAGGTCCATATGAAAATTACTTTTAAACGTAAGGAAAATATTATTAATTTGGTTAAATTGTTGTTTATTTTTAAACATGGACATTCAATACAATTTATTTAACATGGCTACAATTTCTCAAACCCTTCAAATGACCGTTTCCTTTAGCGATGAGATCATCTTCCGAGCCAAATCTATTTCCGTAAAGGCTTACAAAGAGGCAATAGTCTTAGGTGGATAAATCTGTATAATGTGAGGGATGAGAGAGTATTTTGTAGTGGAGTTCATAAAACGTTACCATGGCGAGTATGTACATTTGCACCCGTGCATCATCCTGGGGCCTAATTTTTGCCGTCGTGACCGAAATAATTCCGTATCGAAATTTATTTCGATAGTGTAAATATCTCAAATTTCCTTCCTAGTTACGAACAAAACAATTTAATATTCCAGTATTGTGAAGGACGGAAATGAATATGTTATACAACACTGCATAAATATATCAGATTAAATTGAGAACGTCAACAAAAACATAGGTTGATTCTAAAATTGAAAAAAAGTAAGACATTAAAAAGAAATTAAATCTATAATGTTAACAGGTAAGGCGATTCCTTGTCATCGATTATTTGTCAAGAGTTTTCTCGCGATTTTGACCAAGCGTATCTTATTTGAAATGTATTTCTTTTTAGCTGTCCACCAGATTTACGGATTTGCACCGCCTAGAACATTTTTTGACGTAAAATGCATTTAAATTTGCTGTTAGTATTAAAAAATTATAGAATGCTATGTGTGTGTTTATTAAATTTTTTAATGTGTTTGTAAATGATTTTGTTTTCTTCATTCACAATAACAATTGTTTTGAAAGGAAACATAATTTTCGACAAAAACCATTCACAATTATAATTGTGTTGCACTGAAAAATAGTTTTAGATATGAACCAATTTAAAGTGTTGAATTGTGAATTGTTTTATAAAACAAATTATTAAATAAAAAACTAAAATTTCCTAGAATTTGCACTCGAATTTAGTAGGCTGGAATCTGCTAGTGTTAATAAAATGGGTTCAACTTTGTTTTTTTTATTCATCATCTTTCGATTCCGCAGCAAGTGTTAGATGAATTGTCAAATTTTGTAAAACGTTTGGAAATTTGTATAATAAGTTTGTTATTTTTAAAATTTTATTTTATTTTATTTTACTTTATTTTACTTTATTTTATTTTATTTTACTTTATTTTATTTAATTTTATTTTATTTTATTTTATTTTATTTTATTTTATTTTATTTTATTTTATTTTATTT